>JBAKGM010000139.1:34937237-34950366 GCA_037177215.1 Asparagus racemosus
ATAATAATAATAATAATAATAATAATAATAATAATAATAATAATAATAATAATAATAATAATAATAATAATAATAATAATGTACTTGTGTGCCATATGATAGACTTTATCTTGACATCTACAGTTAACATTTTCCTTTATCACATGTAATTGAGATTTCATCTTTTCTTTATATCTGCCACATACACTTATACGTGCATATTTTCTTCATTTTACATGCTTGTTGAGAGTTTTCGGACTCCCTTAAGGTTTGCATACTCCAGACTTGGGGACTGTTCTTTCTTTGCAGGATTAAGAGTACTTTGAGGATCAGGCCCAGTAGCAATGATCACCTTCTATCCTATCAGTTTTTTTCAGCTCAGTTGTTTAGGTAGTGATTTAAATTCAGACTTTTCTGTGAGCCACATGTGGTTCTCCAGACTATGATGTATTTTTCCTCTTTTTCATTTTGGATAGTTGTGGACTTGTAGTAGAACTTTGCCTTTTCAAAGATTCTTTATCTATTCATCTTTCGTGTTATCTTAGTTATATGCTCTATGTTGTGATTTTTTAGCAATATATCTGTATACAGGATGGTCTAGAAGTGTGAATGTGACCGTACGGTTGCATTGCCGGCTAAGTCACATCCCAAATTATTACACTTTGGAGCTGGGGCGTGACCTAATGACTTGTTCCAATTCTTTTTTGTGCTTGCATTGCTCAGTCCCTTCTATCAATGCTTCCATAGCTTGGAGGTGAGCTCTGGTGTTCCGCTGCTCCTGCCTCAGCATTACAACCTCTGTCATCAGTATGTCTCTGTCCTGCTTTAGCCTTTCAACCTCTCGATCCATTGCATATCTTCTGATCTCTAGGCTTGGGTTGAGGGATTAAAGCTTGTGAGGTTGATTTTCTAGCTGCGTCCTTCTCTTTGTAGTCGTCAGATGATGCTTCTCATCATTAGGAGTCCCTCGTTTGCAAACTCACATCTATTTGGATCCACCTGTTTGAAATCCTAAACAAATTCAATTCATTTACAATCTAGGTGCTTCAAAAAGATGAAGTAGTAGTGAATCATGAAAACAAAACTCAAAAAGTGAAGACAAGAAGACCGAAAGGACAACAGAATTTGAATCTGAAGTCCTCTGCAAATTTGCAAGAGGTAAAAATAATATTTAATTTATAGTACAAAGGAAACAAAAAGACCTGCCAATTTCTCTATTGTTCCTTGAGATATTCCCAGGATTTGGTACTCATATTAATAAGAAAGAAATTACAACCATAGATTCCATATAATGTGATAATTGAAGAAATTAGAAGCAAAGATTCTAATTTGATTGTAGCTAGCACATGCAAGATACTTGTTTCCGCCGAGAACGAGTTTCTTTGAAGTTTCCATTCCAAAACGTTTCAAAATGAAAACAGGTAAAAGATTACATGTGTAATTCTCCTTAATACAAAGAAAATGATGATCTCACTCTCGTACAAAACTCGAACAGAAGTCACTACGTAGCGAGCTCCTGCTTGTGTGGGTTCTTTGCCTGTGCTGGGGACTCGTTGTCCGTGGACCACCGAGTAATGATCGCTGAATTGACGGGTTGAGTTTATGCTTCACTAAGGAAATAAGAACTTAAGCAAATATCTTAGCCAAGTAAGATATCTACTCTTCCCAAGATTTAAGGCAAAGTTTAAACTCGAGGAATCTCCAAGTGAAATGTTATTGGATTCTCTGCTCTGTTTAGATTTCTCTCTTTTAAAATCTTCAGATCTCTAAAAGTTCTCAGCTCTAAAAATCTCGATCCCGGCTCAGATATTCAAGATCCCAAAAAATTCAAGAAGATCCTCTCAATTCAATGGGCGTAGGGGGCTATTTATAAACTTTAGGAGGTGTAACCGCTGTAAAGAACACAAGTTGTGATCTATCAAAATTGCATAGTGGCCGAGACACTTTTTGTATCTGGATCAAAACTGTTTCGGCCAAAGGGTCGGGTGTCCTCTTGTTGTAACTGCTCCTCCCTCTTTTAAGACATGTTTAATGCCCCATTTATGTGCTTAGTGGGCGTCTTTTAAGAATGTAACTGCCCATTAACGTAGATGAACGTTCTCACGTGTTGAAAATGTCAAATGGGCCCCACAAATAGTAATAAAATACATAGAAATATTCCAAACACAATAAGTGTCTTGGCAATGGCCGAGACACAATAAGTGTCTCGGACATGGCCGAGACACAATAAGTGTCTTGCACGTGCATGTGTCAGTTTTACCCCTATGGTTGATTTCCTTAAGGTTTGATGACGTTGTTCTTCAATCTTCTCATGATTAAATTGTACTTGGGTTCATCATCAATTTTCAATGCCTACAATCCTATCGGTTATAAAATTGAGTAACCATATCCGTATCCTAACGAATATGATTACAGATACTACCTCGGATACGGATACAGTTTAGCACCCCTAATGTCCAAGCCCTAACGAGACACCTTCTCCAAGATCCAAATTATTTGATAAAAAAATTATTTGAAAAATAAAATAACTTGAGACAAATTCATCAATATCAAAACTAAATTGAAAATGAATTAGATTGCTATAATGAAATCATTTAGATAAATGAAAAATGAATCTAATTAAAATTGAGTGCATCATCTCATTGAAATACACACTCTTCAAACTCAAAATTAAATGAATTTTTAATTTGTAATAAAAAATTAAATTAAAATATTAAAATAACAGACATTAAAATTTCTTCTTCACAATTCATTGGTAACTCAAATCCTCTCTTCTCTTTTGTCATTTTTTTCCATTTGTAACAAAATAAAGAATTAGAAAAAGATAATTATTTTTCATTAGTACTTAAAAAAGTCAAATTAGAATACTGAAAGAATAAACTTTAAAAATTTTCTTCTTGCATTCTTAGATAGCCCAGATTCTCTCTTTACTCTTTTCATTATTTTTTGAGTTGTAACAAAATAAAAAATTAGAAAAAAATTAAATTCACGTGCTAAAAGAATGGTGATTAAAAATTTCTTTTCACATCTTTCATAGCCTCAATCTTCATTTTCTACTTTTCTTTGTCATTTTAATGTCTGCACAAACAACAAAACAAGGAATTGATACAATAAGATGAAGATGACTAAACATTAGATGAAAATAAAAAAGATGAAAAAGAGTTTTACCTTCTTGTTTGAATACTAATTCAAACATTCAGTTTAAAAAATTTAAAATTCTTATGTTTGATTATTATGAAGTTAATAATAATGAAAAATAATTAAGAGTTTTGAAACTAAAAATAATATATTCTCACATTGTTTTTTTAGCCTTGATCACGTTTCTCTACTTTGTCATTATTTATTCAACTGTAACAAAAATAAATAATTAGAACAAAGTAAAATTAAAAACAAAAGATTCATTATTAATAAAGAACACAAATTGAAATGTGAAATGATAAACCAGAAAATTTCTTCTTACATTTTTTGGCAGTCTCAATCATCATTGTCTAACTTCTTCCTCATTTATTTTATCAATAACAAAAAAAAGAAGGATAAATGAGAGGAAGATTGTCAATCCTAAAAAAAAACTCAATGGTAATTAGAAAAATTAAATTATTGTTATTAGAAGAATAAATCTAAAATATTTCTTCCCATGTTTTTTTAGAAGTCTTAATCATCTTTCTCTACTTTCTTTGCTATTCTATCATCTATAACAAAACAAAGAATTAAACAAACTAAAATAAATCCTCATTCCTTAAAAAAATAAAATTTCATTTTCTTTTAAAAATTTAGAACAATCAAGATATAAATAACAAAAAAAACTAAGAATTGAGATAACGTTCAATTATTACATTCTCAAGATTACAACTTTGGACTATAGATAATTTCATAACCAATTAAAAAATAGCATTAATATTATAATACAAAATGCAAGAATTATGACCAAAATAAAAATTAATAAAAATAATAACAAATAAAAAATTAAAATTGATACGTATTAAAAACAATCGAATTACTGAGTAAATTAAAATGAATACAATCAAGATCTAGAGAAAAAAAAGAACTAAGAATAATCATGATGGAAGATCGATTGTTATATTCTCGAGATTGGCACATTCAGACCATACAATCGACATATAAATAACAAAATTTTTTAAAGAACAATTGAGATGAAAAATTGATTATTACCTTCTCATGATCGTAACTTTTGGACTATACGTAATCTGATATCCAATAAAAAATTAACACAACTATTATAATAATTGAAATGGTAGACCTATAATTGGAGTAAAAATTAATGGAAATAATAACAAATGGAAAAGAAAAATTAAAATTAATACATACAATCATTGAAATAGAAAAGAGAGAAACACCCAAAATCCAAGTTGAACCTTCAATCCTTAAAAACATAGGAACAAAGAGTTATTAAGAGAATAAAGGACCTGAATTATAGAACTTTCTATGAAAAGAAAAAAATAAATAATGTGAGAATCTTAAAAGATTGTAGATATTGCTAGTTTTTATTCAGATGATTTCAAATTCCTTAATTGTAGGTTATTCAAATTCAAATTCAAATTTAAAATACCAGAATTGGAGCTCAAAATTTGTTACTATATTTAACTAATATCTTGATTGATTAGATTTTATTATTTATAGTTACTGTTTTGGTTGATATGATATTCCAAAATTGTAGGGGGAATTCAAATTAAAAAATTTTTATAATGTTTCTCCATATATATTAATGAATATTAAATTAGCTTAATTTAAAACTCTATAAATTAGGATGTCACATGTTATTTTTTGGTGTATTTAGATTTCAGCGAACGATTAGATGAAGATGACACGTGTCATTTTTATTTATGAAAGAGAAATCCTAGGTGTCATCTTCTAGTGCATTTGAGGTCATTTGGTTTTGCTTTAAAGTATACCTTAATTTAAGATTTTATTTTATTTTTATCTTTTTTCTGCTTAATTTGTATGGGCACAAAAGTTCAAATATTATGCCATGATAATCAGTTAGTAAATTTTAACCATAATCCTAAATGATGATGCGAAAGCAAAAATGATTGGTAAGAAAAACTTTCAAGGTTCAATATCCGGAAAATATAGAATAAGCTAAATAATGCCATTTGATAGCTAGCTACAAAACAAAGCCTAAAGACCTCAAAACTCTAGAATGCCTAAACAAACTGGTCGGGTCAAACATAAAACTCAAAAACAAAATAAAACAAAACAATTCAAATATGAGCCTAATAATGACCCAATAACTAAAACAACTTCAAAATATTCCATAGTGAAAGTTTTTGGACCTCAAAATAAGCTTTCGGTTGATGCCTAGATCACCTCAATTGGACATCAGGATAAAAGGTTATGATTTTATGTCGAGGTGTGCAAATGAGTATCTCCATCTCTATTTATAGACAAAGTTAACTTCAGACCATCCAAGTAAAAAATCATTGTACAGAAACATGTCTATGATTGTTTAGCTTGGGGCTCACGATATAAAGACTCTAGTACAAATTAATTCAACGACCCAAACAAGTCAAGAAAATGCAATTCAACTAATCCAATAACACATAACAGGATATCACTTGCTGGGATTAGATTGACCAAACGAGTCTAGAGAATATGCAACAAAAATATCAACCCCAAAAAAAAAAATTTCAAGCAGAAGGCACCAAGATGTGTGTGGCTAGGCTATACGGCCTAATTAAGTCACAGTCGAGGAGAAGAGAAGAGATTCAATATAATAAAACCAAAGTACGGAGAAAATGGATAATGTTCATAAGAATCATAATGCCCTGCACACTATTCTCTCACCAGAAAACAAACATAAAAGATATACTAATCTTCTTGTTTAAGTAGTATAGTTGATAGAGGTTAGTTTTAATTGTCACATGCTTTGCATGCTCCGTGTTTGGGGTAAATTTTCCCTTATATAACTTAAAAGTTTACTGAAAGAGTGTAAGGCCCTAAACTTTTTCCATTTATTTATTTATTTGAGGTGATAATTTCAAAATACTTAATTATTTCTAATCAATATGACACATTTCCCTAAAGTATAACTTTATTATAATGAAATTTATGAACTAATGGACCAAATGGTAAAAGGGATTTGAATTTATGACCATGAAAGTTATCAGAGTCAACAATAATATTTGCAAATAGGTTCAATTACTATATGTACCTGATAGGTTAATAAATATGTACCTAAGTTGCAAGCGCACAACTATCAAGTTATAGTATAAAAAGTAATCGATCCCACGAGGAATGTGTTGTAGGAATTAATCAAGATCGGTTTACAAGTTGTGTGTGTGTGTGACAATTAGGAGTGATAAAAAGTGGTTGTGGAGAGATTGAGAGTAGTTGTTAATATGTGAATAAAAACAAAACAAGATTGAGAGAGGAGAAAGAATGATGAATAAAATGAAGGAAAATAAAACAAATAAATAAAAATCAAGAATAAAGAAGAAAATCAAGAAAGTAAAAAATAGAGAATTCAATTAAAGATATGAGGAATTTAGAATTGAATCCACGAACTAATCTCACTTATAAAATATGAACCATTCTCTTTTATCACATTCTACATTAGATTTATTAAGTATAGACTATCATACCACTCAAGGAAAGCATAACCTATAAAATTATCATCCAAGTAAAATTAATACTCATGAAAAGAATAATAACTAAATAGTAATTCTAGAATTCCTTCTAGCAATTAGTTTTTTAGTTGACTATCCTAAACATGATCATTTTAAGCATAACAAAATGTTTCACAAATTATGAAAGAAATAAAACTTAGTTTCATACAATTTCTAGAGTTCCCACAAGAATTAGTTCCACATCATAGGAAAGGACAATTCCCAAGAGGGTTTTGGCCTCAAGGTGAATCAAAGGAAAGAAAAATAAATAAAAATAAAAACTAATCCCAAGAGGGTTCTAGCCTCAAGGTGAATAGTCTAAGAAAATAAAATTTAAGCTACAAAATAAATGTAAGAAATTAAAATAAGAAAGTAAAGACATGACTGTAATCTACTCTACAAGCATTAAAGTAAACCTAATTCAAGAAAGTTCTAGCCTCATGATTGTTTAACAACAAAAAAGGAAAATATTACAAGAAAATAAAAAATAAAAGAGAAAACTTACATTCCAAGAGCGTTCTAGCCTCTTGATGAATACAAATCTTCATCTTGATCTTTACCTTCATCTCATCTTCATTTTCATGATCAAATAAAGAGAAGAAAAGAAAAATATGAAGAGGTGAAAATATTACTTTATTAATTGCAATAAAAAATTACAATTTGGAAGCTCGTCCCAATTAAGAGTAACCCTTCTCTCTAAAAGGAGTTTTATAAAATATTTCCCACTCAAACCCCTCACCATCTACCCCTATTTATCGCATACAGCAATGAAGGAAAACCCTTGGATGAAACTTAGAAATCAAGGAATTAAATATCAGTCATTAAACTAATTCGTTGCGAATCAATTGGTTGACTAATCTGTTGGCCAATCGGTTGGCCAACCGATTGGCCAATCGGTCGGTCGGTCGGCCAATTGATTGGCTGACCAATTAATTTGCTCAGATTTGTGACCCGATTTCTACATGGATCCTTGAGCTTTTTGGACCTTCTTTTGTCTTCCTTTTTGAGCTCCAATAAATGGTAGAAAATCAGGGAGTTTGAGTCTTTTTGGCTTTTATTCATTATTTCTTCATAAACCTGCAAATTAAGATAAAAATAGATATTAGTGGTATATTTATTTATATAAGATAGATGATCAGGGTATAAAATTATAATAAAAATTGTGATTATCAAATACCCCTACACCTAAACTTTTACTAGTCCTCTAGCAAAGAAAGGAATTGAAAGAGGAAAAAAAATCCTAATTCACTTTAGTAGGAATCGCGATTGTATTTAGCGCATACAATAGGCCTTTAAACCCCTAGGTTACCCTAGTGGACGAGTTGTAGTCTCGTGAGGGCTTGCAGTGAATGTACCCACAAAATTTGGTCAACTTGCCAATTTAAAGAAGTCTATGAATAATTAATTCACTTGATATATTTAAACATTCTAATTGAAGCTAGTTTTTACTCAAGAAAATATTTTTATGTGTAAATCCAAAGTAAATCTTCTTAGAAAATCTTTTCATTATAGTTATACAAAACCAAGTCTAACGTAGAAATTTAATTTAAAGGTTTTGAAAAGAACATGCTAACTCTTTATTTTGAACAATTTTCAAGTCTCTTAATCAATTTATTTTTCAAAAACATATATATAAATACAACAATATGTATAAAAATATTGTTAGTAAATTTTTTTTAACTCTTTATTCATTGGTGATTTTGTTCTTCTTGATCGGGATTTCTAAGTGACCATTTAATTAGTTTTGAGCTAACGAATCCCAACCCAATTGGACTTAGATTATTAAGCATGGAAATACTCATTGGGCTTAATTATTCGGTCAACTTAGTCTTAGTAAGATAGAACCACCTTGGATTTTAAGAGAATTTTAATGGTGCCAATTTTTCGCACTCTTCTTTTGTAAAGTTAGTATATATATATATATATATATCCTCAAAAATATTTAAATCAAGACAACTTGAAAAATTATTTTCAGCTTTAAGCTAAGCATGCAAAAATTTCATTACTTTAATTAAAGGTCTATGTTAAGACATAAGTGAAGTTTACTACTTTGAAATTTATTTCTTAAAAAATTTATTTAGAGTTATCATAAAAGGTGAACTTGAGTATAAAACTCACAAAGGATTAGAAAATTTAAAACTTATCAAAAAGATCAATTATTAATTAACTCTATCAAGTTGGAAGTGATAATATTTCTATGAAGAAAAAAAGATAAAATAAAGGGGAAAATGACTAAGATAAAGAAGCAAATATGACTTGTTTCCACCCTCAAATTTTGCATTGTCCTTAATATAAACTCTATGATATACAAAGTAAAGCAATTAAGAAATAAAGCACTTACATTTGATCGGTTGATAAAAGAAACTGCAATTACCATTGGTACGAGGAGGTTGAAGTTAAAATTTCTTCTTTTTTTATTTTTTTCTCATATTTCTCTTTTTTAAAAAAAGAATAAGAAACTCTCAAATGAGAGAAGAGTAAATTATTATTATTATTATTATGAAACAAAAAGATAAAAATGTAGAATGAAAGATTAAACATGAAAAGCTCATACTCTACATCAAATCCTACCTTATTGATGAAAATTCTACCTCAGATTTTAAAGAAATTCAAAATGATATAATCAATGATGTGGTTAAATTCTGAACATTCTAAGGTTTTCAATGATATTTGCAGCAATTGAAGGTAGGTATTTATGATGTTATGTATTTTGAGCTAAGATTCCTTGTTAAGAAAAGTTTGACCAATCACAACCTATTCTTCTTTAAAAATTTTCTTAAACATAAGATTTATGTTTGAGGTTTGAAAAGTTGGTTGTTGTTTATTTTCCAAGAACCGAAGTTCATCAGCAAAGAGTTCTTCAAAAGTTGGGTTAAAGAAGCATGTATTTAACACAGTTTCATTATTCTGAAAGACGTCATCTAATTTTTATAATATCTTCAGCTCCACACCAAAGATTCCTCAAAACTAAAATTTGATTCATTCTCTTGTTCTTCTATTGAACTTTCTTGAATGTAGTTTATTTCTAGAGGTTAATTAGCTGGTTGGTTCCCTAGATTAAAAATATTAAAATCAGCAGCCAAATTCTCAAAGGACAGCTTCATTTGATCAGTTCTACAGTTGATTAGAGTATTAGAAGTGGCTAAGAATAGTCTTCCTAAAATGATTGGTATCTGACCTTTGGGATTTGAAGCAAGCTACATTTCCGGGACTATGAAATCTACTGAAAAATTAAAATCCCCAACCTTAATCAGAACATCCTCTATCTCACCCATGGGGACTTTGACAGATCCATTAACTAACTATAAAGTGCATCTGGTTGGTTTGAGTTCTCCTACACCTAGTTGCTAGTAGACCCAAAATGGAGGCAAATTGACACTAGCACCTAAGTCCAGGAGTGCCTTGTCAATGAAGCTATTTCTTATAACACATGAAATAGTGGGATAACTAGGGTCCTTATATTTTAGGAGCATGGGATTTTAGAGCATATCACTGATATTGGTAGCAAGAAAGACTTTCTTTGGAACATTTATTCTTCTCTTCTTAGTGTACAAATCTTTCAAAACTTTTTCATATGAAGGGACATGTTCGATTACATCTAAGAGAGGAATGTTGATCTTAACCTGCTTGAAAGTTTCTAGATCTTCTTCTCCAGAGGGGAGTATTTCCTAGGCATGAGTCTATCTGGAAAGATAGCAACTAGTTTAAACCTATCAAAATTAGCCTCAGGTTTGGGTTCAGGCTCTTGGTCATTGGAAGTGGGTGATTGGTAAATTGATTCATTAGATGGAGAGAGAATTTATTCTGGTTCAAGGGTTCACTTGGAGGTATTCTAACTTGATTATTGACTTGTTTTCATAGTGAATGGATTGCATTCACTTGAGCTTGGTAGGTTGAACTTGATCTCGTGTCCTTAGGGTTGGTCACAGGTTGACTCGGATTTCTCTCACTCATAACACTAGCTAGTTGTCCAATTTGGGTTTCTAGCTATGGCTTGAAAGTTGGAATTGAGAATTTGTCTATTTGATTGCATAAAGGATTTCATAGCGTTGGATGTTTGAGTCAACAAGTTGGTGGTCTGTGTAGAAGCTTTAATCATGGTCTCTAAACCCTTTTCTAGCACATTTTGGTCATGATCAGAAGTCAGAGGAGTATGATTTATAAATTGATGATGAGAAGACTGATTTGGATATGGTAGATTTGGTTGTTGGAAATTGGTTTGAGAACTACAAAGAACTGTGTTTCCCCTAGACAATTGTTGGGTTGAAGAGGGAGTGAAATTTTGATGTCCAGAGTAGTTTCCTTAATTCCATGTGAAGTTCGGATGATTTCTCTAACATGGATTGTAAGTTGGAGAAAATAGACCATTTAAGAGATGCTAGAATGCAATGTTTATCTGTCCTAGTGGTTGATTGTTTCCTATGAGAGGGCATTCCTCTAAAACACGGGATGATGAAAGATAGTTGTGACAAGTTAAGGCAGAAAATTGATTGATTTGAGCTGGAGATCGTTCTTTGATTTCTAAAGCTTCTAACCTATGCATGATTGTAGCCATCTTAACTTCAGGGGCTATGTTCGTCTCTAAGGAAAGACCACTAGATTTGAGTTGTGGAATTGATGAAACTGTATCATCACAGTGTTCTCACTACATAGATTTTTTAGATAAACTATCTAAAAAATCCCAGGCTTCATCACTATTTTTCTTCATGAAATCCGCTTGACACATTGATTCTTCAGAAGTTTTTAAAGAATAATCCAATCCTACATAGATAATTTGGCATAATTGCTGTTTTCAAGACGGTGGTGAGGACATTGGATAAGAATATTCTTAAATTTATCAAAATACTTCCAGAATAGTTCTCCCGAGATAATCTTAAAGTTTTGAATGCTGTTTTTAAGCTTAACGTTTTGTGGATAGGAAAAACATTTTTCAAAAAATAGTAACAAATTCATCCTAAGTTGAGATAGAATTTGTGGGTAAGTACAACTATTTCTTAGCTTTATCCTTAAGAGCAAATGGAATGAATCAAATCTTAATCACACCTTCAGATACGTCCCTCATCTTAATCATGAGACACATTTCCTCAAACTCGGAGATAAAAATGTAAGCGTCTTTGGTGTTGATTTCTAAGAATTTCAGAAGCGTGTTTTGAAATGCGGTCTAAGCTCAAACTTGGTTCCATTGACATTGGGGAGCTTAATGCAAGATAGGATTGAATTCCATTGAAGAACGGGTGGATTAGGATTGGGCATTTCGTTGGATTCAAAAGATGAATCAACACGGATTAAACGATTGATATTATCCCTAATCCAAGTTTGCAAAATTTCTTTTTATAAGTTTTTTTAAATTCTAAGAAAAACAAAAGTTAGTTTTTTTAAGAAGAAAAAAATGATGACAAAAAGGAGAAAGATAAAGGAAAAACCTAACTAAAATAAATCAATGCAATTACTTGTGTCAATTACTTTAAATTCTAGGGTTAAACCTAGACTCAAGTAGACCAGCTCCTTACTAAAAACTCCTTTAGTGAAAAGATCTCAGTCAGTTAGCTAGGTAAGGATACTACCAGAGAGAGATTAAAGATCAATTAAATACCTTGTTGCTTGTGAAGTGTTTTATGCAACCCCTAAACTTTGCCTTAGACACCAACTGATTCAAGTAAACTTGAACCAGTTCACTTAAGGATTTCTTATTCCTTAATAATCTCGAATCCTTATGGGCCAACATCTAATGAGTTTTAAGAGGCTGGGGTTTGTGTAGTGAGGAATTAGTGATTTGTTGGCTAAGGAAAGGGTGATGAAATCCCTCACGTTATCTTGATTAATGGGTTTTTTGACCTTAAGAATATTTTTAAGTGAGTGCCAAATCAAGATGCTCAAATCACTTTGGTGAATTCCTACTGTTATATGCAATGCAACCCTAAGAATTAAAAGCAACTACAAAAGGATGCAAAAAAGTAAAATCTTTTTGTTTTTAATTAAGGTTAACAATCTAATAAATCTGAGAAAAGGAAATTTTGTTTGAGTTTATTATCTTATTAGTAAATGTCCAAGTGGAAGGTAAATTTTTATTATGGTTGAAAAAAGTAAAATATTTTTTTCTTTTTAGATTCTACTTGTCTCTAATTGTGAGAAACTAACTAAATGGGGTGGAATTGAAAATATTAGAAAGAGGAGTTACCCTCGCAAAAACATGCTAACCTTTAGAAGGTAATTCTTCAATCTTCAATCCTTGATCTTCAAGCTTCAAAGTGGTTCTTTTACAATAAAACACATAAATCAAAGAACCAAAATAGAAAAATTCTAATTACAAGTAACTTACCCGGCAATGGCGCCAAAAACTTGGTAGGTAAATATATATTTACCTAAAGTTACAAGTGTACAACTATCAAGTTATAGTATAAAATGTTATCGATCCCACGAGGAAAGTGTTATAGGAATTAATCAAAATCGGTTCTTATGTTGTGTGTGACAATTAGGAGTGTGATGAATGTGTTTGTAGAGAGAATATGAGAGTGGTTGTGAATATG
>JBAKGM010000139.1:34979978-34992366 GCA_037177215.1 Asparagus racemosus
TAAGTAAATCAATTATTAATCAAGTTTATCAAGTTGGCAAGTGAAATGTTTTTTTAAGGGAAAGAATAAAAGAATAAAAGAAAGGATAAAATAATATAAGAAAAGAAAAGATAAAGTGAAAAGACAACTAGTTCCCACCCTCACACCTAAATGTTGCATTCTCCTCAATGCAAACTATATAATGCAAAAAGTAATGCTAACAAGAAATAAAGTACTCATATTTATTCGCTTGACCTTGAATAAAGATAAAATGATAAAAATCTGTAATTAAATGAAATTTGTATAGGAGGAGGATGTGACCAAAAATGTGTGTTCTCTTTGTTTTCCTTTTTACCTTTTTCTCTTTTCTTTTTTCTCTTTTTCCTTTTTTTATTTTTTTTCTTTTTTTTTCAACAAAAGAAGAAGAAGCTCTCCAAACAAGAGAAAAATCAAATTCTTGATTAGTCTTACCCCTATTGTTATTATTATTTTTCATTGTCCTTGATGCATCCCACAATAAAGATATAGAATAAATGAATGGAAATAAAAAGCTCATATTATACATCAGCTTCTGACTTGTTGCTGAAAATTCTACTTTGAATTTTAAAGAAGTCTATGATGGTAAACTCTATGATACGCTTGAATTATGTACTCTCTAAGGTTTTCAGCAGTATATGTAGCATTTGATGGTAGGTTGGTATAGACTCATCTATGAAATAAAATTATGCATGATATTCTCAATTTTTTGAAGCTGATCAACCAGAAAGCTAATCTTAGATTTGAGCTCAGGTTTCACATGAATTAAAGTTCGTCCCAATAGAACCTACTCTTCTTTGAAAATTTCCTCAAATCCAAAGTTTATGGCTGAGACATGATCGATTAATTGTTCCATATCTTCTAGGAACTTAAGCTCATTAGCAAAGAGTTGTTCGAAGCTAAGATCAGTTTAACTTGTGTCTAACTCAGTGCATTTCTTCTTAAAATTCTAATTTTACTCATCTATTAATCTAATCTCTTCATCATAAATTTCTTCAAAACATAGGTCAATTGGGCTAAGGTCTGACTCAAACTCTTCTTCTAACTGTTTGCTAGACATTTCCTGAATGAAGTTTACTTTTAAGGATTGATCTGATGGATCATTCGGTTCTTTTCATATATTAAAAATATTGAGATCTACACTCATATTCCTAAAGGACATCTTTATTTAACCAATTCTACAATTGATCGGAGCATTTAAAGTGGGTAAGAACAGTCTTTATGGAATGACAGACATCTAACCCTTGAGATTAGAAATAAGCCACATTTCTAAGATTATGAAATCAACCAGAAATATGAACCCCTACCTTAATCAGGACATTCTCTATTTCTCCCTTTGATACATTCACAGATCTATCAGCTAGTTACAGGATACATCTAGTTAGTTTCAGCTCTTCTACATCAAGTTGTTGCTATATCAAATATAGGAGAAGGTTAACACTAGCCCCTAAGTCTAAGAGTGCATTGTCAATGCTAGTATTTTCTATGGTCCATGAAATTATAAAACATCCTGGGTCCTTATAGTTTAGAGGCATTGACTTGGATACAATCTCACTAATGTCGGCAGTGAAGAAGACTTTCTAAGGGACTTGGGTTGACTTGGGTGTTGACTTAGATATGAATTTGATATGTTTTGCTTATTTTAAATAACTTGATAATCTATGATTAAGAAATCTAGTGATATAAGAATTGAAAGAGAGTAGTTCTAAAATCCAAATAGGAATTAGCTAGTGGATTCAATCCTAAATTTCTAGTTTCATAACTAGATTTTTTTAAACTCTTTTATTTATTTCTTCTCTTGGTTTTATTCTCCTTATTTTAGCCCTTTTATTTGCATCAAGTCAACACCCAAACCAACCTCTACTCTCTCTTTTCTACCACAATTCAAGAATCACTGTAGGATCTTTCTTAGAACACACCTTCATCGTGGGACTGACACTTGCATGCTACACATCACCGATTGTATATGATAAAGCCCCTATTCCCTGAACTCACATTAAGACTCATACATATTGATGAGGTGGAGAAATTTTTGGGGTACTTGGGAACTACAGAAAATTAGAAGGTTAAGCGAGTAGCCTACCGACTTAAGAGAAAAGCATCTTCTTGGTGGCAATCATTATGCGAGGATCGAGCCCATTAGTAGAAGCGAAAAATCCGATCATGGGTGAAGATGAAAGAATTATTGAAAGCTTGTTTCCTTCCTACCTATTATTATGTGTTTAATCGATATCCATGTTCACAATCTAACTATTATCATGGTGAGATTAAGCAACCCTAATGTGCCCCTAAGAAAGACCCTAGGGTTGTGAAGAGCACTAAAGAAGCAACAAAGAGAGAAGAACTACCTCAAAAGCATAATATCTTATGTACAAGATGCACCGTGATGCAGAAATGTTGTGATGTTATCATTAACAATGGCAGTAGCAAGAATCTTGTCTCTCGATGTATGATGAAGAAGTTAGGCAAGAAGACAGAGAAACACTCCACCCTCTGCAAGATCAAATTAACGCAGTGCAGAAGTGATGAACCTCGAAATCCACAAAGTGTTGCTTTTTGAGTCCACAAAGAACGATCTTCGAATCTAATAAGAGAAATTTTATTGATGAAAAGTTATCTTTTTCTAGGGTTACATGCCTCTTCTTAAATCGAAAAACAAAATAGACTCCTAATATATCTTGAATTATAAACAAATAAAAAGTATAAAATCTAACCCTAAAAATACTCCCTATAATTGAGAAAATTAATTGGTCAAATTTGAGATCAAACTTGATTTATTTCCTAATCTAACAAGAATCAAATTTATTACTTAAAATAACCTAAAGGCAGATTATTTCTAAAATTCTGCCAAAAATGAATGATACTGATGGGCTTCTAGGAATCTGCCAAGTTGATTGACTCTGTTTTGTCGAAATAGGTGATTTCAATATGTAATATGCCAGAATCTACCTTTTAGATTAGGAGATATGATCATTTCTTTACATGTAAGTCAATAATGAGTACATATCTGCTTTTGGCTCATGAGGATCCCACCTTCCATGAATTTGTTCCTCATGCATCTGACATCATAATATCACCTTGATTATCAAAAAGAGGACTGCATGCTTCCAGGAATTATATCTTTTCCTATTAATTATTCTTATTAAATGATACCCCTGATTAATAGAAGGCAAGAATTAAATAAACATCAAAAGGAAAATGCAGAGAAGTGTTGATTGATTTTATTATATTTCTGATATATTACAAAGGTTAGGGAGGAAGAGATGAGATTTTGGATCTCTAGGCATATATTCTGGAGCCCTCCTCTCTTAAAAGAAAATTGCAGAGAACCTTCTCTTCTCTCGTATACTTCTATTGTCTTTTCTTATCCCTTTAATGAGATAGGATCAGTCTATTTATAGGGTAGGCAAGGGAAATTATCGGCGAGTTACAATTGGATTGTTGGAGAAGTTAGATAACTTCCTTATCAAAATTGCTTATAATACTTGCCCATCACAACTCATTTATCACCATTCTCCCTTTTCAGATCTCACATGCTTATCACACTTTATTTTTGTATCTTCTATCGCAAGCTTGATCTTCATGTCTTGTATCGACTTTATATGGATATGAGTGACAAGATGATTCATGTATACGTCTTAAACATCATAGGAAAATAGATTCATGCTTGTTGTTAATGAAAGTGAGAGTGTGCTTTCTCGTATTAAGTCATGATGACCTGTAATATGTGGAATGAAAGTGAGAGTATGCTTTCTTTCTTATAAATACTCAATAGAGTGAGGGTGTGAGTTCCCTCATATTAATTTTCTTGAACACATAATAAAAAGGTATAGGTGCCCTCATTCTATGTTAACCTTTTGTTCTAGTAGGAAAAGTACGGGTAGTAATTATGTTATGTGAAGACCATTGTAAATTCATATTTGTGGCTTAGGGTTTAGATGAGAAGTTTTATTCCTCAAATTAGGATGACTCCTCAAATATGTATTGAGTAGAATGAGGGTATACGTGCCCCTTTGTCTAACTTTTATGATATACCATTGTCTCTGCTCAAGTCATTGTGTCATAGAAGGCAGATGAAGTGAGGGTTCATGTTCTCTCAAATTTGAATTGAAGGGAGAGTATATTGCCTCTCATTGAGTTGTATTGTTACAAAAACCAGGTGAGGTAGTAGAGGTTCAATTTTTTTATTAGTTTAATAGAGGAGTCTAGGTACCCTTAACTTAAGTTTGAAGTTGATTTATATGTGATGTAGGCTTCCTCAAGTTGAAATTCTCTTTCAGGACTTATTGAGCGAGAAACAACATCAGTAGACTCTGAAGTTTGGACGGCTGGATGCCAAGGACCGCCAAAAAAATGTGAGGGTGTATGCACCCTCTTATTTGAGTTATAGTGAAGGTGCATTCACCTCCAATTGAATTGCACTTGAGGTATATAACAAGGCAGAATTTTTAAACCATCCTTAATTGATTTAGGGGGTGTTTGGTAGCTTGCAACTGGAGTGGTTGCAACTCCAGTTGCATGCCACTGGGTCAAATTTGTCCAGTTGCAAGTGTTTGTTCAATTGCAACTCACAGTTACGGTTGTAACTAAAATTGCAAAATAACCCTTAGTTGCAACATATGACTTACGTCAAAAACGACCACAAGTCACAGTTGCAACTTAGTTGCAACTGGCCCAAATTTATTAAAAATCAAAGTCATTACTTACTATTGCAAAACAAATTCATCAAAGATTTAAAATAATCTTTTTTAAAAAATTATTATAATAATTTCTTCAAAAACTTTTTAAAAAAATAAAGTTATTTAAAAATATTTTTTCACAAAAATGTTTTTTTGTGAAAGTAACATCGTTAAAAAAAATATCTTTATAAGATAATTTTTTTTTAAAGAATAATTTTTTAAAATATATTATTTTTATAGAAATATTATTTTCTAAAAAACTAATAATTCTTTAAAAACTATTTTTTGAAGAAATATTATTTTTTTTAAAAATTCTAGAAAAAACTAATTTTTAAAAATCTATTATTTTTTGAAAAAATAAATTGAAAAGTATTATTTTTCTTAAAAAAATTTTCCTTGAATGCTATTATACTTTGTTAAAATATTATTTTTAAAAGTTTCAATAATATTTTTCAAAAGATTATGAAAAAGAATTAATTTTTAATGAAATTTATTTACAAAACTATATTTTTACCCAAAAAATTATTTTATTTTAAAAAAATTAATTTTTTAATAAAATGTTATTAAAAAATATTATCTTAAGAATTTTTTAAAAAATTTAAAAGTCAATTTCTTAATAATAAAAACCATTATTTTAAAAAAAATAAATATTTGAAAGTTTGAAATGAAGTAATAACTTTAATAATTTATTAATGGTAAAAAATAAGTTGCATATGTAAAGTTACAAGCAAAATCAAATAGTTGCAACTGCAAGTTACAAAATTTAAATTTTGAACTAAACAATTACAGCTATAGTTGCATGTAAGAAGAGTTGCAACGTCTCAATTGCATGCAAATCACACTTGCATATCAACTATGGTTGCAAGCAACCAAACACCCCCTTATTATCTGGAAAACTACTACAGCTACATGGGACAGTAGTTGCAACAACTGTCAATTACAATTGTACACAACAAACACTTACATTACAATTAAAGATGCAATGAACCAAACAACGCTTTGCCTTATTATCTGGAAAATCGCTCCCAATGTTTTCCGTTCATTGATTGAGAATTGCAAATAAGATAGTACATATGACCCACAGGGATATTTACATAATGTAGAGGAACAACAAAGAGAACCTTCAACAGATGCGAGGTACAGCCTTAAACAAAGGATAAGAAGAGAAGCAATCACTTACTAACAGCTGTTTCGCTTAATGTAGTCGAATCTTACTGTGACTACACTTCATTTATCATTATTGCTACAATTTGGATACATGTATCTTTTTTCGTTCGTAGACCACCTTATATACAGAGCGAGGTTGAATATACATGCTCTTGGCATTGAACTGCTATGAAACTTTAAACAAATTGGAACCAGTAAGATCATGAATGATGCCCAATACCGTGTTGAATTGGAGCAAAGCAAAGACCTCGAAGCCCTCAATCAGCATTGAAGACAAAATGCTGATGTAACTTTGCTTTTCAACGCTTAGCAGGGTTGAGAATTCTGCCGAAAGTAAGGATGACGAAGAGCATCATCAACACTTAGCCGGTCCTCCTGCGAAAAGAAACTGAGATATCGAAAGCAAATCATAATGACCTGATCCCTTCTTGCTGCTTTTGTCGGGGGAAGATCTGGATTAAAATTTAAAAAGCTGTGTAGGACTAAAAACAGCATGAACACGAGAAGCTGAGTAAAAAAACATATATTGATGATTATCATGTTTCCATGGAAATTATTACATTAGTTATTGGTCATAGTTTAAAGTCTCTTGCCACGAATACTTTGCTCAAACTCAAAAGGTTTAACTACAGCAGTAAATAACTTTGTTATAATAATTGGACAATCATTTAATGGAGCCTTCTCCCCTATTTCTTTAATACGAAAAGTCTTGGTTGTTCGTGATGATATAGGATGGAATCAGAAGGAAATTCATTGGTGTAAACCTTTCAAGCAAACCAGTAAAGACAAAAGAAAAGACGTAAAAGAAAATTTGATCCAGTATCCTTTGCAACTGTAAAAGAAAAGGCTATCACCAAGAACTTCACATTCTGGATCTATCACTCAAGAAAGTGGGAACAAATAACTGAAAAGGAAATGTTTTGGAGCGAAAACCACAGAAGCATATGATTGCCTAATATAATTTGAAATGTCGTTAAAATTTGGATTAGTCTGATTCAATTTGAAAAGGTGGTCCACCAATAAATGATTTCTTTAAAAGGTTATCCTACTTTTAACCTTCAATTCAATTTAAATTTTACTGATCCTTCTTGTTACTGAATAAAGAATTAGTTTGTATTACTACAACCATCCCTAAGTTTATCTAGCAACTACAATATAGTTATTAAATGTCTCGTCTATACAATATTGGTAAATGAACCTCATCTAGTTATACTATAAAAAAGATAAGTAGGGGTGGGGAAATTTTGGAGGAATAGAGGTAGGGCAAATATTGTAGGAAAGGAGGACATCTCTTTTCTGATATATTGTTCAGAAGGTAAAAAGGTAATTTTACAAGGAAGCTTATTTTTCCCCCTTTTCTTTCTCATTCTTTTTCTTCAAGTACACTCCACACTCCATAGGATGCATTAACGTGAAATTGGGGAGCACATAATTACGTATGCATTTATATTTTAAATTGTAAAAGGAATAACAAATCTATCTGTCTATAATCTATGCTAGTTTACGATGAACATTATGGTGTAGCGAATTTATTTAAATATCATTCATCTTTCTCTTAAAAATACAATAATAAACAATATGGATCTAGATTTAAAAGTTTTTATTAGATTATTCCCGATTTTGATCAACTTACTATATCCAGCGCACTAATTAAAAGGTTTTAATCCATATTTGTTTCATATATGGTGCAAAGTTGCATGGAAACGGGTAGGGGTAGCGGTACGGCACATGGCAAATTTGTGAAATGTAGGGTACGGGGACACGGCTACACATATATATATATATATATCGAAATTAATAATTTACATGAGATTTGTGCTATTTGAATTTAATTTTCTATCATAGTTTTTAAGTTTCTTTTATTATGTCGATTATTATAAATTGGAAACTGCTCGCTTTTAACTAGACACTTAAACCACCCTTTTAAATCATAGTTTTTAACTTGGACATGGGATGTAACAACCGGACCCATGTCTAACGAGTTTCGAAAAATGCACAGGAAGTGTAGGATATACATCCAATAAGTGTATGACAAGTATTTTAAATTAAAACATTTATCGTATAATTGAGTACATGTATGGGTAAATGTATGCATACATCCAAGGAAAGTCCATGAAGTTTGGGTACGAATAAGTGTCAGGTATGTGTCGGTTATCGATACGGCTTCATGATAGAAGTACCCAGGTAACATAGATAAGGTGCATTAGCACGTGCATAATTTCTAGTAACAGTAAAAAAAGTCTATAGCTATATGATTAGTAATAAGCACACAATCATTACTTCTCATGATAACGAAATATAAAACGTTGATAAAATCTATTCAAGAAGCTGGCTGAGTCCTATCGTAACTTACTGGATGCCACATTAACAGCTGTCGCACTAACCGCAATGCCCAGATGTTTGGAAAACTGCAAAACGTTGACAAACTCATATATCAAGAAATTTACAGATTAGCTGACGATATAAATCTACAGAAGCATCATGTCAATAAAAACAAACCCCCGTTTAAGTGGATCTCTACTCTTCACTTGATGCGCAAAGGATTCTTCAGAACATTTCCAAGACGCTAGCCAACCTCCACCCTTATTTTGAGATGTGAATTTTCATCAGAATGTACACATGGATGATAGTACTTATATAAGAGAACAAAGCGCAATGGCTAATCTAATGATTGTAGATGTAACATGCATATCCCAACCCGCCGACCGGTCTATCAGTCCTTTACCAGGCCCTTGCCTCAAGACATTTGTTGCTTTTCCAGGAACTGAATACCAAGAAATCAAAGAGTTTGCTTCATGTTGACACAACAGTTGCCACTTGGTTGATAGTAGGTCATTAAATTTCCATGCGGCCTTTTAAATACATCATTCAGCTCCATAGATTACATCATTCTAATTGGAAGAATTGGACGATAATCATCAGCATTCAATCATCATCCCAGATTTTTCCTTTAATGGGTTAGTCATGGCTTGGTCTAAAGACAAGAAGGATCTATGGAAAGTGGAAGAGAAATTCTACGAGTCACTTAACACCTATCCTAGAATGTTGTAAATTACTTAGCAAGATAAGTATGTTAAAATGTGAGTTTCTTACAAGTGAACCATACAGGCAGATGCATTAAGGAAAACATGCTCACTGTAAATAAGAACTTTAGTAGGAGGAAGAAAACTCGGTGAAAAGGGGAAAAGTGAGTTTAAAAGAGGAAAGGAGAAATGCAATAAAGAAGATACATGAACCCAAATGAAAGAAGATACAATCACACCAGAAAACTAATAATCCCACTAACCAACTTTACTCTTGGTGGTTTCTGTTGTATCTGGTTACATGTAACAGTATTATGAGATGAAGAAAGAAAAAAAGGGAAGAAAAGAAGGAATCAAACACAAAATGTAAATAAACATCTGAAAAAATAACATTCAAATGAAATACTAAGGCTATCTGCTATAACAGAAATCTTTTTCAAGGTGGATTTTCGAGGCTCCGGATAAATTTACTGTACAGTTCAACATTCAGCTAAATTGGAGTACTATTTCCTCAACTGTAGAGAATGCGTCTATGAAGGTGACAGCAAATGATGCACCAAATATATTGGTCATGAAAAAAATATATATATAACCTAAATGGATGATGATCATTGGAAACCACCTAGTTCAACATTCAGCTAAATTGGAGTACTAATTCCTCAACCGTAGAGAATGCGTCAATGAAGATGACAGCAAATGATTCACTAAATATATTGGTCATGAAAAAAAAATATATATATATAACCTAAATGGATGATGATCATTGGAAACCACCCAAAGATGAGTTACAGATGTATAGGAAACCTTAACATACCAGGTGAATGTTGGAGATTATCAGTGTGGTGATTTACGGAAATATTGAAGAGAAATCCATGAGTTTCCCCAAAACTTCACATATCACAGAAAAATACTTTTTATATAGTGCAACCAGTACCTTACGTGAAGAAAGTGATGACCACCCATGATATACACAACATCTAGACAATGGGATGCTGAGGAAAAAATGCTCCGATTTTGTTTATGTTAAGGAATTATAGCTTACATTAGCACTAATGCTTGACTCCATAGCAAAGGGATGAGGTTGCAATATGGGATCTCAGAGATTCAACAAAAATAAAAGGCCAAAGCCTTGTATTCAAAAAAGAAGAGGAAAAAGGATGCACCTTCTATTACCATTCTGTAGTTCAAAAGTTTAGTCTCTTGAACATAATGTAAGATCTTCTCCTTTATCCCAATAAAAAATGATACCACTAACATCTCAAAGGAAGCTGCAATTGGCTAAACATAGAAAATGGCTTACATGATCCACGGGCTCTTTTTGATGCTGACGTGAGGATACCCCAGGGATCAAAATGCACATCTCCATGTATGATCTCAGTCTGGTTAAACAACACAAAAGCAAGTCTAATGATTAGCTTTGCAACTGCAAAAGTAAGTTAACAGCTGTTTGTTTTATATGTACAGTAAGCAATGTATAAAACTAGACTTTCTTCTTCTTCATCTAGCCTTCCCCATAAGTAGGAGATATTATAGAACATGACTCAAAAAGTCGAGTGAGTTTCATATGACCAAGATTTATGACTGACTGTAACCTCATTTTAGCCCGCAAGTAGTTGATATAAACCAGACTTTGTCATATGACCAAGTTTTATGGGCCATTCTGCTCATCTCAATCTGCCAGCATAGGATTAGTTGCAGTAGGAAGAAGATGATGACCAGATACACTATTCAATAATGATTTCCACTATCAAGAACTTTTTCAAGTTTTCAACCTTGCCTACAATATGACATGCATCAAACACGGCCAAGTTTTGCCATCCAATTCTGATTGCTCGTTGAAGACCATCCCAATAGCACAGAACCCAAGCATTTACCAACTCATGAATTCTGAATCAATGCACCTAATTGTTGAACGAGCAACTTTAATCAACTACACTCATTGTCTGATCCAACTAGTTGTCAATAAAATAACTGACATGTTTTGCTCATACAGCTAACACCATGAAAAGAATAATTCCTAGTGTGCACCCCATCAACATTCTTTCGGCTGCACTCGTTTAAATCTAGGTATCTTCAAATAGATTTATTTACCTTCAGGTGATAACCTTGGAAAAGAGAGTTGAATGGAGAATTTTGGGGGAGATGTATAACAATATTAATGGTAGGGGTTTATGTATATGGGATATATAGAAATGGAATAGGTATTTTTGTATAGATAGTGTATGCAGTAGGAGATTGACGGGAGTATTTATTGGTGGATTGTGGAGGAGGATAATATGTTGAGGTGCTGAAGGAGTTGTGAGGGCGGAGGGTGATAACCATCAGTGGTAAAAGTAACAGGATTGATGAGGGAAGATTGGAAGCATCAATTAATGTTGTAGTTGTGATAAAGAGATTGCTACTGGTGGGAGGAGTTATGCACCACCCTGAAGCCAAAATAGAGTGCATACGATAGATAATGCCAGTAGAGAAGATGGGACCACTCAATATCAGGGAGAGATACAGAGACATCTTGTTGGATAAGTAATGAGTGACTGAATGAGCAGAAGAAGCCATATTTGCCCCGAACTCATCAAGGCAAGAGAAAGTTGACACTTCAAAACATGCATCTTTCAAATTTAGAAGGGGGTAATAACAATAGGATATGGGGTTTCTCTTATCACAT
Source organism: Asparagus racemosus (assembly GCA_037177215.1). Classification (NCBI taxonomy): domain Eukaryota; kingdom Viridiplantae; phylum Streptophyta; class Magnoliopsida; order Asparagales; family Asparagaceae; genus Asparagus; species Asparagus racemosus. Next base: position 34,991,528 of record JBAKGM010000139.1, read on the forward strand.
CTGAACTCCTCTCTGGTATAAATTATTATACCTCTTACACATGATTTATGGCCAATGACTTGAACCACAAGAAGAAATAGAATAATGAAATCCCAGCTTAGGAAAAGAACCAAAGGGACAGAAATATCTATCTGCAACAAAGGAATTAAAATGCATTATATGACACATAACAACATCTCATAAAGAGGGGAAACTAAAAGAAATGAGTTTTTTCATAGAAACTACCTTTAAAATAGGGGTGATTTATGTGTAAATTGATAATAAAAGGTGGTTTCTGTAGAATGACCCTATTTTAAAGGTTGTTTCTAGGAGAAAACCCAAAGAAAAATGCGTTAATGTAACATTTCAAACAACTAAAATGATAGAAGATTGTTCTCTTTTAGAATTTGCAGTGCTCAATTAGTTAATAGTTAGTACTGAGGACTCAAACATCTCAGTTTTCAAACATCAAACAAACTACAAGTTAAAATTTGGTGGTAGGTTATCAGTATTAGGGGTGGAAACGAACCAAATCGAAGTGAATACCGTAGTATTTGAATTCGAATTTGGTTTCGTCCAGCAAATTCGAGTTCAAATTTGTATCGAATACGAAGAGTACGCTCAAATTCGATTTGGTTAAGTAAATGAGCATTCGGTAAAAATTCACCAATGTTTGCTAGCACACTTGGCTGAGGCAATTGACTCCCTATTCTCAAGTCTTGAATTTGAATCCTACACTGGTATTTTCTTTGTTTACTTTTCTTTTACATTTTTCTTTACTACTTGTTAGATTAAGTCTAGTGGGTATTGGGTAAATGGGCTGTGACCCGTTATCCATACCCCTATTTGTATGACTATAT
>JBAKGM010000139.1:34999186-35024290 GCA_037177215.1 Asparagus racemosus
TACATGAGAGTCTGAGCTAATAAATTTATTGTCAAAACAATATAATTCTTCCCAGTTACAAATGTTGACTCTATGTTGATGACTATTTTAATTGATAAATAACAAACTATATAACATATTTGATAGCATTTTCATTGAGTTGTACAGGAACACGCAAACACATAGAATGATTTTTATCGATCTTTAATTTATTTGTGTAAACCTGGACAGAATCCAAATTGATTGATGGAGGCATGAATAAATTGATTGATGGAGGCATGAATGGAACAGATTTTATCAGCTCTAACTCATGCATCGACAACCCAGATCTGATGAAATTTAGGTTAAGTAATAAAGTTTGATAAATACAAGACCATCCATCAATGGACACAAGGCTTTCCAACGCATGAAAAATCAGAAAACTCACTCCTCTAGTGTTCATCAAGGAGATTTTTTGCAGAGCTTGAAGAACTATAATCCTTTCGGAGATCTCCTATTGTCAGGGATGTCGTTTATTATTCTGTTTTTGTTTCTAGTTTTGTTTTTTTTTAAACCTTCAATTAGAGTGTTTTGATCTGACGGGAATATTGGTCTTGAGGGTAGATTGAGTGATGAGATTATCTAGAAACTGTATTGGCTAGTGCCTACTAAGATCAGGGTAGGATTAGGCGTAATAGGCTATTTTGGTCGGATGAACTGTGGGCTCGGATACTTTTCTAGTTAGTGTAACATCTCGCAGGGTGAGATAAAGGTGTGGATGGTGGCAGGTGCTGAAGGACATAAAAAGTTTATGTGCTTGTGGTTTGCATTTGTTGTTCTTCATTTGCTTCAGTGTTCCAATCTAAAGCAAAATATTTTTATTAGCTGGAAACTGAATCCCCCCCCCCCCTTACAGTTGCCTGTAGATTACACAAATACCTGGAATCAGGTCAGCTAGAAATTTCGGTTTCATTTATTCTTCCATACTGCATTAATAATAACTTTTATACAATGTTGTCAATTTGCAAATATGTCTCACTAAACAGAAGATAAACCCTAGCCAGTAAAAGCATCACCAATGACAAAGATATTGTGATGCAAAAGAAATGAGTAGATGAGGCACATCTTAAATGCTTCTTAAATGGAGAGTAACTACTATAGCAACTAACGTACGTATAAAAGCTAAAAAGAAAGATGTAAAAAATACAACAATTATTAAAAACGAAGATGATAAACATACTAGCTGCCTTATGAGATTTTGTATTTCTTTCTCTCCTTCCTCTGTTGTCCTCAACCAGTGCCACCAAGTTGAGGGACGGAGTACCTGAATGTTTCTTATTTTACTTCCATCACCAGTGACTTTTTTTGTTTCTTCTGCAGTATATATCAGTTTCGACAATGACAGTCCTTCATTCCGAAATACAAGCCATATCTCCTGAGCCTTTGACTCAAATGATTCTACATATCTAGCTATATGTTTCAAGCCTTCTTCAAGGTTGAACTTTCTGAAATTCTTAGAAAATGTTCTTCTGAAATCAATTTCATCTATATCTAATAAATCTCTCAACACGAGATCAGATGAATCAGATTGTGGTTCCACTGAAAAGGCTGTCGGTGACTTTGATGTCAAACCTTGAAGTGCAGAAGCATTTAAGAAAATCTCACCAAAGTACTTCTCCCGTAGCCCGCTTAAGTAAGCAGTGTTTCCTCTCTCCACCTGATGATAAAGTGAAAATTGAAAATTACCAAGCATAATAGTTGAGACAGGGAAGAAAGTTTTATATCATAACCAATTAAATATGTCTATCACAGTTTTCGTAATTGAACAACAAAAGCATGATATCTAAAGTACGAGAAAAGCAATACACATTAAAGAATATGTCAAATGTTAAGGATACATGAAATTATAAATTTTAGATTGTGTCGTTACCATTATACGCTTCAGAATGAACATGTTGTCATCACTTGATTCATTAAAGCATTGATTATTTGATGGAGTATAATTCATGTTGCCCCCATGTGGAGTAAGATGTAGATCGCCGACAAAGCGAGTAACATTTTTCAGAGCTGTACTAAATGCATCATAGTCATCAGAACAATTCCAATGAAATGCCAACCAAACTTCGCCATAAGATCCACGATCAAACCTTCTTTTAAGTACATACCTGACACATAAAGATGCGCATGAAATTGAATGTCTGTCTTCAAAACAATACAAAAAGCACTATATCCTCCCCTATATCCCAAAATCTTTCCTGGTTGTCAAGATGAGCAAAAAAGTACATAGCAATCTTACCCGATTCTCACTCATTTCATGCACATGCTTTTTACCATCTCAAGAATTCATCAAATACCTTTCTCCTGCCACAATTGTTAAGTTGTGAATACTCTGATCTTAATTTTCCACACCTTGGTATTGCTCACAGCACCTCTCATCCTCTCTTTTACAATGACCATAATCTGTTTGACATGCACTACATGGATAAGGACATAGGGCTACGATATGATCGGGAGTCAACAATACAACAATAGGAAAGAACATGATATCATTGTTTTTTTATCTCCCAAACACCTATATACACATGTATGCATGCACTGACAGCCTCATGCACACAGTGTGGTGCATGTGGACGCGCACATCTGCATGCACTTGTACAATGGTCACGGTATTAGGAAGAGACCTAGGCAACCAATTTAAAACCTTTGACGGACATTGACTAGTGCGCCTAATCAACATTCACAGGAGATGTATGGCTATGGCAAAAACCTGTATTGGTGGTGTAGAATAGACCTCAGCTTTAGGTTGGTTATGGATAACTAATTTGCAAAGTTTTCTCAACTCTGTCTTCAGCTCCCTAGTTGGCCCTATTTTGATAGGAAATATACAGAGAGACCAACACACAGAGATTAAAGACTAAAGCCATTTAATTCAGCCGTAGATGGGTGTTCTCAAATTTATTTGGCCAAAGACATGTCTACTGATAAATCATTAGTAGAGTATCTCATATAAATTTTCCTCTGCAGAAACACATTCTTACACAGGTAAAAGGGACTCAGATGTTATAGCACATAGCTTTCTCACTAACATTACACTGACATCAACTTGAACAACAATCCGATTCAGTAGCAACAGAAATGGCACAACAAAATAAAATTGTGTGCACAAGTGATAATGAAGTGTGAACTCAGGAAGCAAACATCAATATAACGTGTCTTTAAAATGATAATGACACCCACAGAACATTAAGTAAGAAACATGATATTGAAACTGTATTTTCTAGTAGTATCATTGTTTTCTATTTTCAGCTGTTATTGCTGCTGGAACTAAGTTCTTTAAATCATAGGATAAAAAGGAGTCCTTGATTCCAGTCTTAGGTTCGATTCCATGCTGGGTTATCAACCAAAAAAAAAGTACTTGATATTCATTAACAAGATACCGGCATATCCAATAATATCCTACACAAATAGGATATATTTTCAAAGTTTTCGACATGTGATTATGAGAGATATATGCCAGATAACAAAATCTCTATTCCTCTAACATGTACCTAATACAGGAACATTTCCATCAAAAACCCATGTTTCTTGCATTTGGACACTCTTCTTGAAACAATATGAATGTATTTTGTCAAGTTTTTCCATGTTTTGAGCAATGATGTGCCTCTAAGGCTATAAAGAACTGAAGCTCTGAGAACCAGAACTGAACTAATGAGTATTCTTTTTTTTCCTGTCTATATTTGGTTCCGTAGATCAAAGATATGGTTGCAAAGCAAGGACCAGCATATGCGATGCAGGTACAATGCTACAGTTGGCAAGGCAAGTAATGATCAACATTAGGGGGCATGAATACAGCATGGATAATAGAATAACTATAAATAGGCATACATGCATAAAAATAGGTACACAGGCACATACGATGCAGATGCAACAAATTTTCAAAATTAGGGGTAATGATATAGAATGGATATGACCAATAGACACAGATACAAGCTCTACAATTTATTTTCAATCTCTTAAGTCTTTAGCTATAAGACAATTAAATGTTTACGACATAGGGAAGCTCACTTTGCCCGTATTTTATAGTGCATATATTTGCAATTAATTTGCCCCTTCCAGCATTATCTGTTGATAGTTACAAACTTCAACAGTCATGGTAAAATGTCTGATTTATGTTATACGTTACAATATAGATCTTACAGCAGTCAATTTCGTATAAAATATATATCATAGCTTTTAAAGAACAAAAGTACACACCTGAAATCAGGTAAGTAACCTGAAAACTCCGAAGCATTGGTTGTGGTATCACTATAAGGAATTGAATCAAGCAAACCAAGGAACTTTCCGAAAACTTCAGAACCAAGACATTGCCCTTTATCTCCCTCATGAATCCCAAAGTGCCAACACAATTGATGTTCTTTGTACAAGTCCAGAGGTCCACCACCTAACATTGCGAACAAAAGATACAATTCCTCAATGTCAATGGATAAAAGAAAACTGTAAATAGTATGGTATTTGTTTAAATAATGATACAGTCCTGTAAAACTTGAATTTGTTGATATAATAATATATCGTACAATTTAGAAGAACTACTAGGAGCCATGTGGCTTTACACAGCCGTGTGACGAATTTAAAACAGCTATATGAAAAACAAGAAAATGTGTTCATAGACAGCTTTACTTATTCTAATGAAGAAGAAGAAGAAGAAGAAGAAATAAAAGGGAAGAGGAAGAAGGGCTTCAGCAACTATAGTAAAAGAAAGGAAAAAAGAAAAGAAGCGGAGACGAGACAGAGGAACTACAACAGAGGCAAAAGAATATAAAGAGAAGGAAGGAGTAGGGTAATCAATGTTTTTTTGTAAATCAGGCATCTATTCTTTTGATGATCAATCCAATCTTCAATATAAACACTTCAGCTGAACCATATGAACAAGCTTTTGCTTCAGATTTAGCCATCCAATCTGACCAAAAATCCTGTCCATACCAGTCCTTAATAGCTGACTGCAGTAGAAAATTTACAGCAGTGATTCAAGCCTTCAAGTGATCCCTTTCATCACAAAATTCTGTTACTGATTTCAGTTAGATGAATATCAAACCAAACTTTAGTCTATGTTTCTATTGGATCATATATAGAATCTAAATTTGATTAATGATTAATGACATGTATTTTTAGTTAATTAATATGCAGCGCTAGCTTGTTAGTAGTCTCTACTCACCACATCAAAACAAAAGAAAGAGAAAAAAAATTAAAGGGCCAAGAACTGATAGCACAAGATCGTGTCTGATGGATGAGCTGATGAAGGCATAAAGTGTTAAAAAGAATTTATCTCACACGTGAAACAGTTAACACTCAGGCCTGGACAACATGATCATGAGCATTCTTAGGGTATATTTAGTGTTCTCTTGCCCGGTGAAATCCTCTTAAGGACATACCTATGAATATGCTTCCTAAGGAAAGCATGTAACCTGTTAATGCGTTTATTATTTGGGAGTTTTAAGAGTTTATCAAGCTAATCTCTATTTGAAAATAAACTCATTGGAGAAAGAATAAGAATTGATGTACCTTGCATCAAGATAAGTTACCACTAGTGGTAGCTCTTATATAAGATTTATTGGATCCGAAGTTAAGAATATGTAATTATGTACCTCAACTAGTACTTAGGATTGAAGTTGTAGTTAAAGCAATTAAGAAATCAAAATAAAGTATAATACCTTTGTATAATATAAGTTTATGGATTGTATTGGAAGTTAATAATGCTCTATGTGTTTGCACTAGGAAAATCCAGTGAGAGTTAGAAGTACCTCGTAAAGGACCACGTGAAGAACTTGGAATTTTATGAAATATTGGTTAGTGGGGATTACATATTCTTTAATTTATGTTGCACTGATCTCGTGCATGAGAATTACATCTTTCATAGTTATACAAGCATGAGATGCATATTAATGATATTGTTTAAGATACTTTGTTGTTGTTGTAGCCTTTAATTGATTTTTGTTGATATTCTCATATTGGACAATTGATTTTGGTTGTCGTAGATTATAGATGATGAGAGGGTTTGGGTAAATAACATCATAATCATGTTGAAGTATATGTTGCATTGTTTGTTGGGCAATGGTGTACACCCAAAAATTAAGTCACAGGCCTATCTAGGAAGTAGGCTGTTATGACGAGCAAATCACTGCCATAGGCAGTCCGGGACAAACAGATGGCCATTATAGGTAATTTGGTTCAGTTATGACATAAAAGGCAGATCGTCGCGGTAGGTAGCCTTTTTAGGCAGCTTATTGTTGTAGGTAGTCTAGCTATCAAGATAGGGTATAACATTGCTTAATTTCTATGCATGGTTTTCCTGCGTTGACAAAGTTTACAAACATGTCTTTCTAAGTTAAGTGATGCATTTTTTGATATGCATGGTTTTTTATACATAAATTATTGAATATGTACCACTTATTGAGCACATGGAAAGCTCACCCCAAATATAAACAGCATTTCAGATTAGTGTGACTTGGGGAATGGCGTCCAACATGATTTGAAGATGTGAACTGGATTGAGTAGCTACAATCAGTCCTCTAGCCAGTATTTTGGTAATGGAGTGGTCTCTCTCAGAATAAGTTTGCAATGTATATATTTGGCTAAGACTTCAACTATAAATTAAAGGGTTCCAGAATGATATAAAATTTACCTTTGATGATGTATAGTTGGTGACAAACAATATAATGTATGAATCTAGGAAGTATGGGAATATGGAATTTCAAGTTTGTGGATCGTATATTTGAAAATATTGTTGGCATATTGAAATTTGGTTCATAAGCCCTCAGTCAAGAGGATATGTAGCCAACTGTCACATGTTATGATTTTGTTATTGATTAATTAATATTGACGTTGGGTGGGGGGACACTTTCCCTCTATGGATATTCCTGGAATTTAAGATAACATGAGAATAGCAAACTTTCAGTTGCTCCCATATCTCATGCAATACTCTCCATCTGGACATTAAAAATTAGCTATCCCATTAAGCTGCATCAGAGTTACCAAATATACTCAAAAGAGAAATTTTAGATATGATAATAAAATGATTGTTGATCGTTGTGGATCAGGTTAACGCGCGCATTTATCTCGTATTTCACTGAGGAACTCCTTGCTTCTGCTTTTCCATAGTCAAACCTTATCAACGATAAAGCAGCAGTTAAATGAACATATATAGAAATAATCTTGCTATGTATAATGACAGTATATGAAGCCTATCTATAAGCTTCACATTTGACTTACACAATGAACCAATAACAGTATCGGTGCAAGAACTCAAAAGCCAAACTCTTAATCCGCACTAATGCTAATATCAACAATCAAGATTCACTAAGCAGTAAGGTAATAAGTTCTCAAACACTCAGGAGCTAAAGGGGTAAGCAGAGAAGCATGAATAAAAATATCGACTTACATTAAAATGTCAAGATCAACCGCACTTACTGTGGTAAGAACCAAGAGATTCTGGAAATGGGGGATGCAAGTCATGGACTTCCTCTCTTTCATAGTCCTTTGGAGCTCCAAAAACATAATCCACATCTTCATTAAGATTTTCAGATAGATAGAAACAACCTAGGCTTTTCTTTTCTGTTTCCACCTACAACAACAAAAGATAACAGATTGAACACATATGGGAACATGATCCTCATAATAATTCATTTTAACTAGGAAAGTTAAAGCAGTCATTATACCGAAACTTACAGTAGATGGTACATATTTAAGTCATGCTCCATTTACTCTGTATGGAGTTTGTTAATATACAGAAACTATGTACTATCTGCTTTTAGATTTGTTAACCAAAAGTACATCTTAACTATTATACTGAGTAATGACTGAAAACTGAAAATTCCACAAAGTGGACCATGGCAACAAAAGATACACTGTATAGAGTTTGTTAATATACAGAAACTATGTACTATCTGCTTTTAGATTTGTTAACCACAACTACATCTTAACTATTATACTGAGCAATGACTGAAAACTGAAAATTCCACAAAGTGGACCATGGGAGAGAATAAGCAAGTTGTGTGCAATTTGGCGGACATATCTAAAGACTAAACTTCACATTGCATCCAACTGCTGAAGAATCACGTTGAGCTCAACATGTAAAATAAAGATGAAGGATCTAGTGCCTCGTGAATGAGGGACTCTAAGACCTCATTGATCAAGTCATATGAAAGACCAGCAATATCCTGTTCGCAATGTCTGACCAAAATGGCTTTGGTTGGAGTGATCTTGAAAATGAAGTTTGGCTGCTGAGAATAAGATGACTGGAGAAAAAAGCATATGCCATGAATTTAAAAAATCAGATGGTAAAAATGTTGGCATAATGACACTACGGATAATAATGATAACAAATTTATATGCTCAGATTATCAGTTCAATCAAGGGTGTAGCATTGCCAAACACATTGAATACCCCTATGATGGCAGTGGATAGATTTCAAACAAGAGCATATAACTGTAAATGCTAAAACTGCATATCTAGACAGTGGGACTGAAAAGTTTTTAAGGAGAAACAAGGAACCTTGGTGACAGTCTTCGCCAACCAAACAACTATCACACCAGATCGAGCGCCTCGACGACCATCAACGTCAACCCTGATGACCCGATTAACCTCCGTTGATGCCAAGCAGCATAACCGTCAACCACTGGTAATGGTAATCCCAATCCCAGCTCACAGTATGAGACCATGTGGCCAATAAAAATTGCTAATCTAAAAGCTCGTATATTGAATTGATGACAACTTTGAGATTTTTAGAGATCCTATGAATTGTGTGTGACTTCTCATGTGTTTCAGGTTTCAGTTGAACTTGCTCATCGACATTGTAGGTTCTATTATCATTTAGATTACCAGTTGTAGATTTATACTTTCCTTAGTTATAGTTAATTTCTGCTGACCTTTTATATTGATCTGCATTTGCTTTCTTGAGTTTCATTTAGATTAGTTGTTTAAGAAACTTATAGATTCGTGCCGCTTCACCATGCCTGCGTATAATGTCAAAATCAAATTAGACTATCTCCAGAAAAATCTTGAAAACAAAAATAACAGGGTGTGAGCAGTTAGTGATTCTAAAACTGGACCCAAAGTCACATTTGTCACATAATAAATATCTAAGTAATCATCAATCAACAAATATTGAGTTTGTGTAAACCTCTCAGCTTATGAGAAACAATGATTGTAGAAATCTTCATGAATTTTAGAAACAAAAGGATCTGAAAACTCAATATTATCAAATGGAAGTAAGAACCCGGTATAAGTTTTATTGTACCAGCAGACGATTAAACTTTGATATGATTCGATTATAATACTCCATTGGCATCAGACTTGTACTGTATTCATTATTTGCTGCAGATATAGGGAAAATGTTGAGGGTAAAAGTTAGTACTTCACAATAGATAAGATAACAAACATGCACCAAAGAAATATAATTGACCTAGATGGGAAATCTCCAAAGAAATCCGAAGCAAAAAAATTCATTGTAGATATGATAGTGATGAGAATATATCGCCTCATAAATGCAAATTATAATAATGCATGTCTAGATGGAAGTTAAGTGTTAGAAGGCCACATCAATATCTGTAGCTTTCAGTGAATTTCTTAGAGTTCTTAGAATAGCAAGGGGGGTCAACCTAAACTATTCCTTAAAGTCCGCAAGTACATTACAAAACAAAATTCAAAAACGATATTTAGGTTCCATCAAATGGTAACAAAAATCATCATCGGAAAGTGTAGACACATAATAGCTAATGCATTAAAACAGTCAACTGTAGCTTCTTTATGAATATTGCATCAAATAAACTTTTTAACCATCTAGATCAAAAAAAAATCAAAAAGGATGAAATTTTTGTTGTAAAAATGGTTGTGAAAAAGTTGTTACCTAGAATCAATTTATTCTGGTTGCTATGTTGCATGGATATGGGTATGGGTAAGGATAAGGGTACATGTGCGGGTGGGTATATGGGACACGGCAAACTTAAAAAAAGAAGAGTACAGGGACACAGCTATACGTATCTGTGTGTGTGTATACACACACACACATATATGTGTGTGTGTGTGTGCGCGTGCGCGCGTATATATAAATATATTTTATACACACACACATGTGTGTGTGTATATATTTATAGTAACTTACATGAGATCAATATTCTTTTTGTCATTCACATGTTACGAGAATCAAAATTTCTATAACATTTTTATGTTTCTTTTATTATGCATTATATAATTGAGTGTTTTAAATTAAAATATGTATCACATAATTGAGTAAAGGTCTAAGTAAATGTATACATATATTCAAGGAGTGTCGGGTACAGGTGCAAGAAGTGTCGGGTATGGACACGGCTTCATAATAGAAGTATCCATGCAACATAAATTTGTTGTGACCCACGAAGGAGGCATTTGTTAGTTCTTTAACGCATCTCGTTAAGAGCTAATCACTGAAGAAACTTGAGTACAAGATCAAACTTTCTTAAATGGGTTTATCACTAGAACTCGTTGTTGTACACAACAATATTGTAGAAAGCAGAAGACGGAACGAGGTGGCAAGTTGTTGCTTAGGCTTTTTGAGGCTTAAGCGGAAATTCAAAAAAGCTAAAAAAATTTAAGAAAACTATGAAAATTATAAAGGAAAATAAAAAATGGAGGAAAGTTTCTCAAATGCATATGTGATGATTTATTAAGATGAGGGCGAAACGGTGGAGATGAGGAGGAAGTAGAGGCGGTGATGAGGAGCCGGAGAAGTGGCTCATAAGGTTAAAGGGTTGAAAGCGACAGATAATGGTTGAGGGATTTGAGTCTGAAAGTGGGTGAGATTCATTTTCAAATCAGGTTTTAAAATGATGGGTCCAATTTTTTCCAATAGGGCGACGAAAACCGATGCTTTAGGCCCTTTTTGTCTTGAAATCGCTTTTGGGCTCACCTTTGCGAGACAAAAGTGGCCCATATGCTTAATAGGCCGCTCTGGGCCATAGCAGAGCAACAAGCTATTGCTTCCACTTTTCTAAGCACTTAAGCGGCGCTTTCACTTGCTTATTATAACACTAATGCTCAATAGTTACCTACCAACAACAATGTGCAATTTGTCTAAGTGATATTTCTATAAAATTAGATTTGGAGACTTCGACAAGGATGAAAGTGATGTTACCAAATGTAGGTTTACTTAGTTGGTCACCATATATTACAACATGCGATTAAAGTTCATAAAATGTAAGTTGTGCTACATAGTACACCTTAAATCAGACATTATTTACTAACGGCACTAAAGATGATGATCTATGTTGCCATGACAACATTATAGGATCAAGATATGATATGGTATGGTAACTTTAATCATGTTGAGTATAAAGTTATAACATTCAATTTTCAACTTTGGAGTTTTGATGCAACGGAAGAGACATTTAACCTAGGTTCAAATCCCACCAGCCACACATTTAAAAGAGAATTTAAAAAGAGATAATATTGCCCAAAATGAAATTGAATTTAATCTCATCGTTCATGTACTATTGCTAATTTATTCGTCACAGGAATTTATATGTAATTGGTATGCATATCTCCTCATCTATGAATTTATCATGCAACAAAGATGATTATAAAGGCTTTAGATTAAAAAGCAAGAGTAAATTTAAGTATTTACTAAAAACAGGCATCTTGCATCATCATCATTTGTGTATTTCTGCCAAACAAATTATGTTTATGATGCAGCAACACTCAATTGAACTAGCTAATAATTGCAAAAGGATTTAATAAGGGTAAGATGACTAGTATTTTGAGATCTTCAATTGGCAAGAAGAATGAATCCAAAGTTCACAAGAAGGTTCAACTCAAATTACTAGTTACCTGAGTAAGACTTAATGGACAACTCCTGAACCCACCAAAGCACTTTTATACCCCAAAAAGACTACTAAATGGGAGTCTATATGTGAGAATAGGCTGGTCAACTTTGATTGAATTCCAATAAAATCTTTCGAAAATAACATATTGAGTAATAGGTAAATTTAGTTCTATATTAGATTTCAAAAACCAAACTTAAGATGGAGCTTTATTTATTAGGTTTTTAGTTTTATGATATGATCTCCTAACATGTCTAATTTTGAATAAATCCCTAAAATATAGAATTATAAAAAATCCCCAAATTCTTCAAGTCACGCAAAATAGGTTCATCTTGGTATTTTCTTTTTAAATATAACTCGAATCAGATTAATTGATAAAGATGATTCCAATCTAGTTATTACACACAATAATCCTCGAGTTATCTCTCTTCTCGCTCTCTCCAAATCTAAATGCTACAGATCCCTTCTTTTGAATTAATTATCCAATAAATTCACCCTACTCCCTCCTATTATTTTTGTTTTTTCTATTCGCTTTAGCCTTGATGCAAGCAGGAGAGATTGTTTGACAGCTAGCGTGGAATACAACTTAATAGCATGACTATTCATACTTTCCATCTTCATCTGCATCATCTCGACAATCACGGATTCCCACATCCAACCAATTGTAGCACCCTCAATCAACCCACCGCGGGTCACCCGTATTCCCTCGATCCCTTCCGAATTAATGGGCCAAGAAAATTACTATCTACCTCCTATTATTTTTATCCTTAGTGGAAAAAAGACATTGAGTTAGTACGGGAGAAAAATACACCCTAATAGTATAGAAACTCACACCGCGTGCTTCTTCCGTCACAACAAACCCTTCCTTATTTGCATCATCGGCAAACTATTGCAACCCCCTCAATCATCCCACCTTAAGGCGCCTCTAACCTTCTTTCCCTTTCAAATGAACTATTCAATAGATAACCCTCCCTCCTTTCCTTTTTATTCTTGGTTCAAGCAAGAGAAATAGCACTACCAACTACCATAGGAGACACTCGAAAACAAAGCATACTCACACTCTCATTTTTATCTCCATTTCAGTATACGTTTTCCTTATTCTCCTCCCAGCAAACTATTGCAATCTTCTCAATTATCCTATTTAGGTTCGCCCCTACTCCGTTCTAATCTTTCGAATTAATTGTTCAATAAATTTAACCTTCCTCCTTTCTCTTCTTTCTATCCTTAGTGCAAGCAAGAGAGATGACATTAATAGTTGGCATAGAATATGCCAAATAGCATATGTACCTGTACTCTATCTTCAGCTCCATCAATTCAAAGAAAACAATTTTATTCTCACCCCCAACAAACTGTTGCAACCACTTTCTTCATCACACCTTAGGTTGCCCCTATCACCTTGCACCGCCACTAATCCTCCCCCCCCCAAAAGCCAAAGAATTTGAGTATCTATTTCCTTAAATTATCTTGAGCCCTAGCCCCTAAAGTCGCCCTACCCCTCGCTCTATCGGCTCCCCTGTTATTGCTCTATCCCTACCCCCTCCCTGAAATATGCCAAATCCATCCAAAACCCAATTCAAACCTAAACTCATTCACAAACCCTATGCAGAAAACAAACAAATGATGGAAAGTTTCAACAATCATTACTTACCTATACATTCAAATAATATATTTACCTTGAAGGGCTTGTTGGTATAACATTAATTGGTTTGAACCAATTCAATTAACCAAATCGACCAAATAATAATGGATCTGTTCAATTCTAGATTTTCGACTCTGTTTAGCTTTAAAAGAATTTAGTCAAACTAAGTAACCTAATTATTATTTCGATTCAATAAAATCCACTTTCTTTTGTTGTTCCACAAATTTCCTTCTTTTTCCCTTAATTTCATTATTTCAGTTGATATGCATTGTTCTACCATCAATCCTTTGACTAGCTTCTTCCATTGGTTCCTTGATCCTCATCTTTTCTAGGATGACAATAGTCCATTCATTATCTGTGAATCCAAACCCAAACTGATTAGACAGAAATGACTAGTCTAGTTCAATTTCGAAGTTAAGGACAGTTAATCAGGTATGGGAAAATTTTGTTTGAGTGGATTGTTTATTAAGTTGAGCTAGTTCCTATTAATAATATCCAAATATATGGATAATAACAGTCCAATTAAAACTATGAGTTCCAAAATTAAAAATAAAGTGTTAAATGTACATACATGAACTATCTAGAAATAAAATTTTAAAAGATTTCAATATATTTTATCCATAACCATATATTGTCAAAAATAGAAAACAGAGAAAGGGTGAAAACATCCAATGAAGTCAGGTCATGCTCTTTTAAGAATCCTTCTTGTGTGAATCTCAACTTAATCAAATAACTAGGGAAAAAGAAAATTTGACATTCAATCGAAAAACTTATTAAAAAATTTTGGACTTAGAGGAATGGGTATGAGAGATTAACCTCAGCATCAAGAACGACAAAAAAGAAAGGTTAGCACCATTCATGTTATTCATCAATGCCATGTTTATATTCGCACGAATGGAAAGATTAGTCTTGTATTATCCGTTGTTATTCCTTCCCTATAGAGAGAATAGTTTTAATCGCAATATAAAAATTAGCTCCTGTTATTGAGGCCCTGAATCAACTAGAAGCATAATTTGAATAAAAAACTTCTATACTTTTCGTCTGCATGATAGATATGGTGAAGAAAGACTTGTTGCGGGGTAGTCAATATTTCAGCAATTTTTTATCAATGTCTATGCATGTGTTGAAGAAGATAGATTAGATTACTATAGATATCACCAAGCTGATTTCTATAAGTTCGTGACTTGGGTAAACTATGATTTAGAAACTATGTGCATCCAAATCGGTACTGTGTAAATTCTTAAAGTCCTTTTGTACGTGACCTTAACACAATAGGCAAATTTGATAATGACAATCAATATGGATGTATGAAGTATTATCAATAATAATGTATGAAAGACTTTATTAGTATTGTCACTCTTTCATTGTTTGACCTCGTCATATACGTCATTGCTTCCTTTTGTGAATGTCGTTATATTCTTACTGTTAATTCCTTTACATACATCATTCAATACTTATGGGTTCAAATTTTCATTATTACTATTCTTCTAAACTTTTGCTTTTGTATTGCAAGTTTATGTGTTATGTCAACATAATGTTATATATTAATAAATGTTAGGCGTACAATTGTTATTCTACTTACCAATATGCTACACAACAACATACAAAAAATGCTTTAAAAATCAGATATCGGGGAAATATCGGATGAACAAAATCCATATAAGATTGAAAATATCGGAATATCTAGTAAATATCGAAGCACCATATTGGATGATGTGCATATATAATACATCCTAAAATGTAATTTAAACATGCTTGATAAAATCTAAGCATACAAAATGTAAATAATATATGTTTAGGATCACTAACCAATCTTTCAAAATAAATAAACGTCCAAATCGACATTGCAACATTCAACCGATTGTTTTAGACCGAAATGTCACTTGATATAACAAGAAAATCATGACATATTGCACAAAAAATGTCAAATTCAATATATTATTTTGCAACAATCCATTTAAAAGGACATATTGGCCAATATATTGGCTCATATATCGACCAAGACATGGATATATAGCCAAAATTACCAAAAATGTAAAGGATATTGAGGCCATATCGTTTTGCGCAGAGGCTTATAAAAGTATGTATCGACTGATATCTCGGGCCATGTCGTGGATATTTAAAACAATGCATATAAATATTAGATTAATGGATGCAATAATTTGATGACATTTTGATGAAAGTACTTGTTCTATTACATGCTATTTAATTGTAGTCATGTATGAAGACATGGTAAGTTTCTCAGCCTTTCTTGCATTTTCATGCTGCTACTTCTGGATAAGTATGCTTCCTAGAGTTTCATGAAGGAAAGATGATGATATCTTTGCTTTCTACACTTGATCTCGGGAATCAGGTGTCTAAATCATAAAAGTATCTGCAATTGGTTTAAAAAGAGATAAACCAAACATTAACATAATTACCTATAAATCAATAGTTTTATCTCATTTATTTTTAAACGCATAATTTTGTACATATCAGATGCTTGTTTATGTCCTATTACCATTGTTAGGAAGTTTCTGCCATATTTTAGAATTTATATGGGTTTTGGTTAATTTAGTTTTGATTAACTAAGATTATTTAATTTAATGGACCTCTTAAATCATAGTTTGTGAATTGGTTTGGATAAGCACCAAATAAAAAAGGTTTGTGATTCTCTTTTTAGTATCATTATTATCATTATACTTTCAAAACATCTATTAAGAAAATTGCTTTTAATTTGTTCTTAAAAGATGAAAGGTTAATACAAAAAATTCAGTTACACAAAAGAGTAAAAATTTGAAATTAAACTAATATTGCGACATGGCGCGAGTCAACTTGTTCGTGTATACTAAAACAATTAGAAATTGAACTGTAACTATGCACTATCCACAACTACAGTGCACCTATTAACCCCAAAAGAATATAACTTTTGTTTTTGTTTTTTCCTTCTAAGTCCATAGTTCCCCTCTCTTGAACCCACCAACATTCAAAATTGTGCTTCTTGCCTATAAACCCAAAGTTCTAACTTTTTATTTTCAAAATTACCCCAAAGTTTTACTCCCATTTATTTTTAAAACCACCCACTTCCAAAGTCACTCTTAGACCCGAAATACAAAGTAATTATTTTTTTCTCTTTCTTCACATAAATGTTGTGATGTTATAAATTGTAGATGAGTTTTTTGCTCATAAACCAAAATCTTAACACTGATATATTTTATACCCACTAACTTCCCAAAGAGCCTTTTGCCTTTAAACCCAACGTTTACTTACAGTTATTTTCATACCCATTTGCTTTTAAAATCACTCCAAAACCCCAAAATATTCCATTGAATTTTAAACCACTTAGTATTTCGGCAGTTTGATATGCAGTATAAATTGCTACATTTTATTATTGTTTTCGTCAGTAAATTTTATTCTTTTGATAATAAAAAACACTCTATTTTATTATTACTCCCTTTGTTTTTGTTCAAAGTCCTTAGATATGTTGTAGTTTGAAACCAAATAGTTAAACCATTATTTTCTTTAACCCGTTTCATACAAATGTCGCCGCGTCACAAATTGTACATGAGTTTTCTCCCTGTAAACTCAAAGTATTACCCCTATTTATTTTTAAACCCATCCACTTTCAAAATTACCCTTAGATACAGAATACTCCACAAAAGTAATTTTAAATACACTATGTGTTTGAATAGTTTAGTATACAATTGATATATTTTTGTTGCGACTGGCTCTATTTTTTGGTTCTAAGTGGTCAAAATTACAGTCAAATTTTAAACCAAACACTTAAATTGCTTTTATTTTGACTTTTCCACACTAATGTCATAGCAAACGTGTAGGTTAATTTTTCTCGTGAGAGACACTATTATAATTGGAGAGCCTGTTACCATATGGTTTTCCAAGAACGGAAATCCTGTAGGTTGGAGTGCATCTTAGAGAGTAAGTCATTGTAACTGCATGTGGCATCTCTTATGTTTCAAATTCTAAATTGAAAATTTTTAAATTCAAATTTCTAGCCCCATAGTTTTCAGGGCTGGGACTCTCTTACATGTCTACTTATTCCTCTAATGTGCCTTTTTATTAGTTACAATTTTTTTGAGTCTTATGAACTGAGTTCCACTTCATAGGCCCTAACATTTCTTTTTCATGATTAATGTTCATTCCAATTTTAGAAGTATCCGATTCCCACTATGTTTTTTCTACATAATATATATAGTTCTTGCATTGTGATTTAGCTCAATAGAAAAAGGATAAACAGGTAAGCATGTGCCAGGAGAAAAAAATCACTCAGGATACTTCTAGATCCCTTAATTGAATTATTAGAAAAGAGCCGTCAACAGCAAAGCAAGATTTCAAGCATAAGAACTAAGAACGTAAGAAATTCAAGCAACTGCAAAATTATCAAGTCAAAACTATGATATAACTCTAGGCAGTTACCTGACTCTCTGTCCAATGCCTTTGGCAGTAAAAAATATGACAAGTCAGAGGTTTCTTCACGATCACATTCATCTTCAATGAAGAATCCAGATTTACCACTAGATCCAAGTGGAACAACAATAACTGCCATGTTATCCACTGTACCTTTCCTAAAGCCTGCTTCTACAATGTGGTTAGCCAAAGAATGCATTGTTGAATGTCTAGCATCTGACTTTACATGGGCTCTTAGCTTTTCATCCCATAACAGATTACAAACATCTTGTGTTGTCATTTTCTCAAAGATGCCATCTGATGCAGCAAGTAAATAACTGTCATTATTAGTAATAGATTGCCAATCGGTCACCTCGGGTGTGGAAACGACACCATATCTGACAATGATAAAATGACATATATGAATTTCAGTACTGATTTCATTATAATGATGGCAAGAAATGAAGAAATTTAATGTAATCCTAGAACACAGAAATTGGCAACTATACTAATCTATATTGATTATTAAATTATATTAGCAATAGACCATAACTATTTTCATTTGAACATCATTCAACAATGCAGTCCTGGTTGACCGCATAAATATAAATATTTCTACCCATTAGTACATAAGAAAAGAAAGAAAAAGTAGCCTAAATCTATTGACATGAATACCTGAGGAAAGAAAAGAGTTAGTCATATGCAAGAGATTCTGTCTTATTTTGGGCTCCAGTTGGGGTTGGGGGTAGACTTACATAAGTGAAGGACTATCTCAAGAGGAAGCACGGTCAAGGTTTGCTTCTAGACCTTTAGTATAGCCTTCATATGGATGGTAAGGAGTTGATAGTAGAATAAAATACTAAAGACTACAACTTACCCCAGATAATAGATTTTTTTCGGTCTTGACACAAATTAGCCTGTTTATTCAGAAGCCACCATCTCCACATCCTAACTTTTTTTTTTGTGGAACTATATTTGGCCATTTAGTATATCTTCTTCTCATCAATGCAGGAAGCACAGTTCAGTGAGGCTCATTGAACTCCACTCCAATTACTTGTAAAACATCAAGTATCTTACTTGCTTCTGTTCTTTGAAGGAACTAGATGGTCAAACTATCTTTGTACATCTGCTGATGATGCAGATTAACTCCCTAATGGAATTAAGATCTCTTAAGCATGGTTAGAATCTATACTAGGTCTATTACAAGTTTACAGTTCTGTAACTTCTCTTAAAAAGGATCCAACAAACTAGTTCTTTTTTGCTTCATTAAGACAATAACTATTAAACTTCAACATTAACAAAATTGTTGTGACTGCATGATGTCAAGTTCATCACAAGCAATGCCAAACGGAACTCCATATCACATGGAAGCGCTAATTCTTCTCACTTCAACATTAACAAAATTATTGTGACTGCATGATGTCAAATTCATCACAAGCAACGCCAAACGGAACTCCATATCACATGGAAGCGCTAATTCTTACATGATATTCTCAGTGTAGGATGATTGGATTTTTATAATGAGGATGAATTGTTGATTAGGTATTCTACAGTATGGATTACTGAATTTATGGAGACATGTTTCTGAGCATGGACTGGTACAGCTACTTAAGGTGCTCCTTCCTCCCCAATATGGCCATTGTCCCTACATTAGAGCAGCAGTTTTCAAGGACTTTGCTGAGACCTACAATGTCAGCAATAGATGGATTAAATTCTCCATGACACTACTAAATCCCCTCCCTCTCCATGCATGTCCTGTTCCCTCTACTCTTATCCCTGTATCTACAGGAATTATGGAGATTTTTTTTATTTGTAGCATAAGTTTAAGCTGCACAAACCAGTAAGTTTTATCTTATGACCAAGAGGCTTTTAGCTTCTACAGTCAATACTCTCTCCTGGTGATAGTTACTGCAACCAAAGATTTGGAATTCAGTTTGGAAAGCAGGTTGCCATCTAAGTTGCAAATATTTGTCAACCTTTATGTTGAACCTTTGCAAATTACACTTATACTCTTTTGCCAACTAAGGGACAAACAACAAGAGAGGATGACAAAAGCTTTGAAATGCAGTGTCAGAAGTCATGGCCTATGTTTGAGACACAGCATGTAGCCCAGTATTATCCTCACATGCTTTTTTCTGTTAGCTAAACTGTTCTTGACTACTTATTTTGTTAATCGCTTCTATCACTAATGGTCATACTATTGCCTTGGCATAAGAGACATCATTATCATGTTGCAACCAAAAAAAGGAAAGGAAAGGAAAAGGACTAAGCATTATATTACATATTACTACCATACCTTTTGAAAGGAATGTCACCAATAGCTCGAGATATAGCCAACTCACCGTTAACTCGAGGCACACCTGCCCACTCTAAAACATAACCACCAGCAGCTTCCACTCGGTTCTTCTCCTCATCTCTATCAGGACGATGATCCCTAGTTAGCTCCTTAACACAAAATCTTCGTTCATTCGGTTTTGCTAACTGAAATTTTCCATATCCATTAGGAGACAAAGCATAATTATCTCTCCTCCTATTTATCTTTGAACGGTTGCCTGTTGTACATCAATCGTAGGATTGTAAATCAATTCCAACTCAAGCAAAACTAATAATAGTTACAGTATTTCCTTTCAGAAAAAAAAATATACAACAAAGCTAAGAGTTATGTTGTCTGTCAAGAAGATTGCAAGTGCTTTCAACGGACAATAACAACCTTTTCTATCAGAACTATGAAAACTCTCTGAGCACAAAAGAGATTTCGAGTCTCCAACATTGGCAGCCAAAATCTGGCCATCTGCAAGAAGAACCACGGTGGCAGTTGAACCGGACACAAGATTTTTTCTTAAAGCTTCCTGCATGAAGTTAGAAAATATAAGTTCCCTTTCAAAGAAAAAGAGGTTTTACACAAAGGAAAATTACAAAAGGATAAGAAGAAAAAGAACAAGGCTTACCTTCAAAAATGCTGCATCTATATCATGGATCGTCCTTAGCAAAGATTCCTTTAGTATTTCCAGATGAAATTGCCCATCAAATATTATAGGTGAGATCCACCTCAACCTGTGATGTTATTGGAATTTCTTTGGCTCAGACATGTCTTTGGTTTAAAAGTACAGTTAAAACAAGAAAAAAAATAGAATAAATCAGTTTGACTGGCAAAACCAAAGACAATTTAAATGTAAAATAAAGAATCAGTTTGGCTGATTAAATTTAAAAAAAACATTAATAGTGAAGAAATATAGTGAAAGTTATATTGATACTTCTATGTTATTGGAAGTATTTTACACCCTGTTTGGATATGAAGATTTGATTTCAAATTCTGGAATTGGACCAAATCCAGGGTTTGGGTCTAAAAATATTTCAAAATTTGGCAATTCCATTCAGGTTTTAACAACGGACCTCCGATTTGAAATCGCATCTATATAGATGTCATTTGCAATTGCTGATCGATCCCCTCCCCTTTCTCAGATCGCGATCCTCCCCCTCTCCCGATGGCGACGCCCCCTTCCTCAGATTGCGACCTCTTTCTGAGATTGCGATCTTCCTCTTTCTCATGCGAGCCCCTCTCAGACTCTCGATGGTCTCCTGCCCCTTCTCGATCCTCTCCACTTCCATTAAAACCCTAGATCCAACTCCTCCCCCCCCCCCCTTCTCGACCACCGACTTCTCTTGCTAACCTTAGCCCTTCTAGATCGCGCTCTCCATCTCGTTGGCAGCCATCTAATTTGATCTATGGTTCTCTGGAATCATTGAGGTGAGATTCTTAAATTTTCATGAAATCAGGTTGATTTTCCTGTTACTCATTGGAGAACATTGTCAAATTAATGTGCGATTAAATTGATTCCATAAAGTTTGAGACGCAATAGTTTCATCAATTTAGAATATTTGTGGTAATTTGTTAATTTAATGATTGTGCAATTAAAATGATATAAAATCATATACATGGCATTAATTTATGAACAATTGTTGCTCGATTGTTTGCATTTTTGGTGATTTTTGAATGGGGTTCTAGCTTGATTTTGGAATTAGGTTATTCTCGATTGGATTTTTTTCTTTTCTTTTCCTTTTTTTTTGTTGGTTATTAGAATTGGATGAGGGAGCTTAGAATTCTCCCTTTGACGAGGGGTTTAGGGGATTGAGAGTCAAAAGTAGCAGCTAAAGTGTTACTTTTTATTGCATGGAAGTTGGAACGTCATTGATCAAATACCAAACTTTGTTACATTTGTTAAAATTTTCATTGATTAGTGAGTTCTACTAATTGGAATTATACCTCTTTTTCTAAATATGTTTCCCTTTTAGATGTCATTACCTCTTCCAACTAAATATATTAGAAAGTTATTAACTTGGCTTAATCCTCCAAATATTAGATGATAAAGATGAGGCTGAGAGAGGAAAATCCCCCTATTTGTTTACCTTTTTATGGTCTCAAGTACCAAAAACTCGTATCTATATACGTTAGATTTCATGGAGTAAAATCCATCCATCGCATACTCAGCCGACATGTATCCGCTGCATAACAATTTCACATAAAAATATGGCAACTAAAATAGTTAAATTGTTTATCTACTTTTATGATACTTACTATGTACCAATTCATGCTTATAGCTAGGATTGTTGCCTGGAAGAAAATTTATGTGCTGTAAATTGTTTCATTCATGATTATTGCAGGAGACTACAAGTGTAAGCGGGGGTACCTTCTTTCCCCCTTAATTTTCATCTATGTTGATTCTATAGTTCTTTCCATCCTCCATATCCGGTTAGTATATTCGAGAAGCAGATTATATGGACTATGTATTGTACTACAATTTCATCTTGAATTTTATTTCTTGGGGATTTGTAATTGCTTACATATGAAAAATTTGGTTCTTTTCCCTCCAAGTCATGAGTCTGATCTTGAAGTTGAGATTGTTTATTCACTCAAAGTGATTTTCACTCTTCCATTTTTTTTTTAAGTTTGCCGAACTGCCACATTCAAAAGTCACTTAGAAAGTCATTTAATAAAAGATTAAATTTGAGTATAATTTGTTTTCTATATAAGTTACATTTATCCACAATAACATCAGTTTAACTACTTTTGAAACAAAAATACTAAAGTTCTTGGACCGTTTTTTATAACATGCTCTGCATATTGGATTGCAATTAGATAATGACTCCAAATACTAAAGTTCTTATCCTCATTCTTTATTTCTTTGATGTGATGCGTGGCATAAGAAGCTGGAATTTGATAGAAGCTGCATAATGTTTGTAGCCACTTCAAGTTAATGAACACTCCTTTCAGTTGAGCTTGTGATCAACCTCATGAGTTTTAGTGGGTCTAGACCTAATAAATGTTAGTCATTCTTGTTATGCTTGCCTTTTACAGTTTAAACTTGGAGTTCCTGGACCAATGCGAAGCCCTACAACAATCATGCCTTGATATATGTCTAAATGCTAATCACTGTCAGGAACTTGGCCATAGAACTTTTGTTCATGTTGAGATTCAAGCAGCACGTGAGTGAGTGTTTTTAGAGCTATTGCAAACATTTTGTGAGGGAAGCGAATGTTGGAGGCTTCCAGATAGAGAAAAGCTTCATAGGTTGATGTGTACTGGAGAAATCAATACAAGGGATACATCAGAAAGAAGAAGAGACTTGAGTTAGGTTGCAATAATACTTTAAAAAGGAGAGGGGTCAAATTTTGGCCAAAATTGTTACTTTTATAATTTTTTTTTGTAAGTTGGAAATGGTGAGAGACTATAAGGAATTAGAATATCCGCCAAATGCGATAATTTGTATATGTGGCTGAGTTTGGAATCTATTAGTCTGAGTTTTTGGGTTTGTCCTTTAATTTATGCGAAAATCTTCTAAATGCAAGTTTGTTGGATAATTATTGACAAGTGAATAAAGACTTAATATTTAGAGCCAAGTTCTTTCCTTTCCATTGTGTTTAGCATCTACTATTGTTATCTTGATAAATAGGAGCTTCAACAATCTGAACTTCCATTGCGTTTAGCATCTACTATTGTTATCTTGATAAATAGGAGCTTGAACAATCTGAACCAAGAAATGCTAATTGAAAAACGACTTGACATGCACTGCAGCACTAGATTGTTAATCAAATCCTTATCTAGAATTGAAATTCTGACACTTACCAAACAATGAATTTGAAATTGAGAATTTTTAAATTGAAATTACAATGATTCCCAAACAATGGGAATGAAATTGAAATTACAAATTTTAAAGTCTATAATTGAATTCTAGAAATTGAAATCAAATCCATGAATCCAAACGCATCCTTAGAGGAATGTAGAATGCCTACATTACTAAGCTGAAATTCCAAAAGGAGGCGATTATGAAATCACAGAAATATGACAGTCAAAGAGGATTTAGGACTACAATGCAAAGTAGTAGTTCACAGAGGATGTAAAATGGATGATCACCAATTAGGAAATCTTTTGAAAATATAGCAGTCAATAAGGGCAGCACTTCTTTTTAGAGGATGTCCATGAGAGCAGTGTTGCATGCGCAAAAAGACCATCTCTTTTCTATTTCTAGAAAAATTAATGCTATATTTTTGCTATTTCAGGGACAAGGGACTCCACCTTCATTTTGAAATTATGGAATATTTAGTAATTCATTTACTGAATCAGAGATTTGGATCAATGTTGCATATGATAACTAACTACATACGAAGTTTGTAACAAGTAACAACTGAAGAAGAGTCTTATCCTGAAACAAGACTTTGTCCTACATACGAAGTTTGTAACAAGTAACAACTGAAGAAGAGTCTTATCCTGAAACAAGACTTTGTCCTACCTACATCTGTGGGCTAACCCACCAACTCTATCAAAGACCATTTGATGCAGATCAGTTTCGATGGAAGTCCTTTTGAAAATTGCAAAACCATCAAAAACTTTTAAAGTCAACTTATCTTATGGATAGACTTTGAGAGGACCATGGTAAATTAAAGAGTTCGTTAACAAGGACAATGGCAACTTAATTTTATAATTCGACTACACACATATAAGCATGTAAACAACTGATATGCATCAATATATTAATATTAACTTCTTCAGTGAATCTCATAAAATGAATTACATTCTCTAGATAATCATATTCCATTCCAACTCACAACCAGGGATCTTACCCACAAACTATCATCCTCCTAAGCAGTTGTAGAAGCCCCTAAATAAAAAAATAATAATAATAAATAAAATAAAATTTCAGAGATTACTGTTCATCACCGCCTCAATCAATCTGTGTTTTCCACCGCCTCACCGTGATATAAAGGGGGGAAATAGGG
>JBAKGM010000139.1:35024390-35035043 GCA_037177215.1 Asparagus racemosus
ATGAAGTGCCAGGCTTGACTTGTGCATGGGACACGTCTTGTGCATGGGTCGCTGCTGTCACGTAACCGGTATTTATGTTTTTTCCACTATAGTTTTGGGGCGTGACAGCAGTAATGTATTCACATACCAATTTTCAGACTACAAACCAAAGCAATCAACATTTATGCTCCTCTTGACACCCTACAAGATTAGAGGCGCTAAGGGCCACCCTTATCGTCCAAAAGACGGAACATATTAAAGAGTGTCCAAAATTAGGGCAAGGAGTTCTTGGAGGTATTCCTTCACATCTATCAGATGAAGTTTCAACTGCTTGAAACCCTTCAAGTAAAAAAAATCTCTACCAGCAAAGCTCCCAGATGCAAATGAATATTCCTTGTCTTATTAGCATTTACTTTCATGTATATGAGATAAAATGCATGGAAGTGGAACAGCAAAACCTAGAGATTGCTAAACATGGTTACATGACAAAAGGCAAAAGCATGATGCCCAGCATCATATGGGCCTAGTTAGGCTATATAATTGGTACTGAATGCATCCAACAGAACAATCCATGTGACGTCTCCATTGTGCATGATCTAGCATTCAATAATATTAAGGACAATATCCTTGCAGTATTATAACCTCACCATAAAAGAAGAGCTTGATTGAGAAAGAATGTTTTTCAGAGGAGAAACATTTAAAAAATTACCTTTCCGGATCGAAGTTGTCCCAGATTTCCTCTTTATCTAAATCGGGCCCTTGGAAATTCACATTTTGTTCCATGCTGAGTGATAACATTCCATGAGATTTCCTCAGCACCACTGAGTATGTAACATCAAGGAGGAAATAAATGTGCAACAAGAAATAATCTAGTAGAAGTCTAGAAGCCATATCACTTGCTTCAGCACCGTTGTGACCATCAAATATTGCTATGATGCCTACACTGATCTCCTTGATACCTGTTCTCTCTGTGACAGTCAAGATAGATGGATTTCCATGATTAGGACTAAAGGGTAAAAAAGGAAATTTTATTATCGTTCCTATTAATATAATTTAAATTTTATTTTAGCAGCAGAATGCCTTGCTTGGGAGGACCCTGATTCTCAAATAAGTTCAAATTTTGTATTGTAATTTGCATAGGTGTACGACAATGAATGAGTTAAGGGATTGTTTCACTCGTTTGGTTCACTACAAATGTGATTGCAATGTAAGCGCCAATTCCATGGCACAACAGTTATTGCAATTACTGTCGCATGTAGTTGTAGTTGTAGTTGCAGTTGCTTGGTTCATTTTCAATATATTAATTTGTAGATGTCGCTGTTGTTGCATTGTTATATTGGGGTATCACGGTATTTGGAGTAGAGATTCTATTGAACAGCGGCAACAGCCCCATAGAATGGGATGATATATCTCATTCATGTTGGTTAGAGGGTGAATTTGGGAGTTACAGTTAGGGGTGGAAACAAACCGAATAATTAGCAAATAGTTCGTTAATTGTTCGAGTAACTATTTAGTTATATTCGATTCAGTAGTTCATTTAACACTAAGCAAATAATTTTCAGTATTTGAATTTATTGACCAATAGAATTTAACAAGTTGTATATTCAATTTGTTTGCTTATCAAGTATTCGTTTAAATTTTGATCACTAATAATTTGTATTGTTACGCACATGATGTTATATTTTCAATCCACTTACATTTTCTACGTAAGTTCAATATATTGATTTTGAGAAACTTAAAGAATGTAAAATAAGTCTTCTAATGGAATATTCGAACTAAATATATATACCTTATTACTATAAAGGAACAGTTTCCATTTATAAATTTAAATACTATCTGAAAATCAAATTCTTTAGCAGAATGAACATACTTTGATATTCTATAAATATCCGTGGATATTCATGAATTATTTATCAAACACAGAGTCTTCGAGTTGGAAATCGGAAAATTCGAGATGTTGATATTTGAATTCGAATTCGATAATTTTAAACAAATACAAATATGAACACCCTAGTATTTTATTCAATCGTTTTCCAGCCCTAATTACGGCTCAATTTCATGTAGTTACACTTGTGACCACTGCAGTTGCAGTGAACCATACTGCCTCTGAAGAAAGGGTTATCTATAATTTGGTTGATATATCAGCTTACTTCAATAAAGCCTCATCCCATAAACTCAGACAAATAACTAAACTCTACAACTAGTTAGAGATAAAGTCGCAAACTTTACACACACACACACAACCCCGTGTCTTACCTAGGAATGGAATCTTGATATCGAGAGCGCAAACGGCACGATCCTCCTGATATCGCCGGCGCCCTTTGACCACCGCCATCTGGCATCCTGTCGACGAGCGGCGGCGGCGGCGGAGATCGTCGGCGGAGGGGAAGGTCCAGCGAGGGCATTTTGGGGATTCGAAAACCGCAGGGGCGCCGCCCTCTTTGTATATTGCAACGCAATTTGGGGATTCGGAGATCGAAGAAGGGAGTATGAGGAGGAGAAACCCTAGAAAGGAGAAGAGGGTTGTGGACATTTGAGAGGGAGAGGGAGAGGGAGAGAACATTGAAGCGGGCGGAGAAGAGGAACTGTTGTGGATGTTGGAAAGGGATCCGTTTTGATATTGGGTTTGGGTATATGGATTATTAAGGCTAACCCATTAACCATTTGGGTTTTTTTTTCTGAGTCCCTTAAAAGCTTGAACATTTGCAATTAGTCCCTTCGATCACAGAAATTACCATTAGGCCCCCAATTTTTATAAATTTAGTCCTTCGAATCATTTAACTTTTCTTTAGATGCCCCAATTCTTATAGGTTTTTCCAAATTAATTTCAGCATTCAAGTTTTGCAGGAGCAAGAAATATGATTGGAGACCTAATGGCAATAATTTGAGGGGCTAGTTTCCAAAAATTTTGAAAATATAATGGACTAATATCGAAAACAACCCTACCTATTTTTATATGAATATATTTATGAAAAGAGTTGATTACACTTTTAAAGCTTATATAATTCAAAAATTGTTTTGGATATAGATTCTCTATAAAATAGATTTGCATCTAGTTGGTAGTCTATTTATCTTCTAATGCAAATATAAACTGCTGAAGATTAAGAGTGTTTCTTTTGTGCCTTTGATATCTCACTATAAGAGGAAGGATTAGAAGATATTACAAAACTAGTTATTTCTGAATTAAGATATTGTGTTTTCATAATTAGCAGGTGTTTGTTTGCATGCTAGTGAAAAATAAAACTAAGAAAGTGATTAATTTTTACCATTTTAGTTGTTTGCTTGCTTGCAAACAATAGTGAAAGTGAAATTTAAAAATTGCTGCATAAGATTTAATGCATTTTAGAGTTCCCCTGCAAAATTGGTGAAAGTGAAAAAGCAAGATTCACTTTTAATTAAGGGGTTTTCGCTTTTAGACCCAAAATTTGAACCCTATTTATCACAAAACCCATTAAGTTTCATCTAAACCTTTAAACCCAAATTCTCACACCCATTTACCTTTTAAACCCAAATCCCATCATATATGGTAATTGTGAGCCCCACAAATATGAAGATCCCAAATGGCCCTCACCTTTCTCTCATCTTCGTCTAGCGGTATATCATTGGTTCTCATGTAGGCGGGAGGGAGAGAGAAAAGGGTGTCATTACTACATTAAACCCTGGATCACAAAAAAAAAACCCCAATTGCTTTTCTTCTTCATTGCTCTCTCATATTCTCTCACCTCCATTAATATCCTTCCTCTCTTCCCTCATAACTCTCATTTATAGAATTATATAGTGGTTGAGATATGAATTGGTGCTTGAAGAATAAAGAGGAAGAAGACATTGTTGCTTGTAATCATTGAAGAATCATGCTCTGAAGTGCAAGATCCACGAGTTTTATGAAGAATTAGGGTTAGATACTCTATTTCTTTTAGAAAAGCTCTGTTTTTAAGCAAAAGACTCGATATTTTCGAAGAAAGCTCATGCCTTTGATTGAAATTGTTGTTAGAAAACAATCATTTTGTTTTTT
The DNA here is from genome assembly GCA_037177215.1 of Asparagus racemosus. NCBI lineage: Eukaryota > Viridiplantae > Streptophyta > Magnoliopsida > Asparagales > Asparagaceae > Asparagus > Asparagus racemosus. Next base: position 35,028,382 of record JBAKGM010000139.1, read on the forward strand.
TAGATATAGAATTGAATTCAATACATTTATCCTTTTTAGGAAGCGATTCAACTCTCTTCATTCATCTTTATATACATTTCTTTAAAATTTTTGCAATATCAAATCTTGATGTATTTTATAATTTGCCTTTATTTTTTAATGACGAACAGAGATGGATGTAGAGTTTTATTGCCTGTTAACCGACTTCAGAGGAAATAATCACTTGATTCCATTAAATGTTAAGGGAAAATACAATGATTTAGTAAATCAAGTGCAAAGTGCAAGCACATTGCAACTGAATTATAAAGTCCCCCCATGCCGAACTATTAGTTCATGTTATTGATGATATTGATGTTTTGACAATGCTGAATGTACATTACGTTTGCAACGAGAAAATTGTCAAGATGCATGTTGATTTGGAAAGAGAGATTTTATTTTGGCAACAACTAAGCACGATATGTATATGGTAAAAGTTTGTCAAATAAATGTGAAATATAATTACTGTATAAAATAACCACTCAAAAGCAGTAAAAGTTACTAAATTAGTTGCTAAATTATGCATACTTTTCTATTTTAACAACTTAATCTTATATGTTGTAATTCGGTGTCTAATCCTATGCAGAAATCCTACCATCCCACTAGCGGAACAACATGCTTTATCATCACAGAATCCATCTATTACACATAATGCATTGCTGGAAGTTGAAAGTTCAAGTCGGCAGATTCCTATCTCATGGTATCACACAATTAGAAGTGTTCGTCAATAATTTAATAACATTGAACACTTGAGGCAGAGCGTAAGAAATTATTCCATTGCACTAGGTTTCGATACAGCTTCTCGAAGAATGAACCGAGTAGAATGAGTGCGAGTTGCAAGACTCTAAACTGTGAATGGTGGGTTCATTGTATTAGATGAGTAAATAGTGCGGTTCTATGTTAAAAAAATTGGTCGCGCACACAGTTGCCTTGGCGGAGGTGTAGGGGAGAAGGGTCGTCCCCTGGCATCTCGGAAGTGGGGCAGCTAATCAAGTGAAAACAATATTGAAAGATCAACCCACCTACCGTACAATTGACCTTAAAAAGAAGCTTAATAGGGAATTTAGCGTGGAAATCTCATATCATAGAATTTGGTGGGGGAGGGAACTCACTCAACAATATTTGTATGGATCGGCATAACACTCGTACGACCTACTTAGATGGTACAAGGAGAAAGTCATGGAAATAAACCCGGGATTAGTCTTTCATTTGGAGCATGAGGATAGAAAGTTTATTAGGCTATTCATCTCGTACTATGCTTGTTGGAAGGGTTTCATGGATGGATGCAGACCTGTTTTATTTTTGGATAGCGCACACCTTTTAGATAGGTACAGAGGTACTCTTCTTGTAGCTATTTGCATTTGTCGGATTGAGAATGAAAGCAATAGTGAATGGTTTTTGGAATGCATACGAGACATCCTATTTAACATAGAGGATGCATACACTCCAGATGACAAGTTGGTTATTATCTCTGATCGTGACAAAGGCCTTCAAAACTCTGTTAAGAATTGTTTTTCTTGGTCATATCATTCATATTGCATCTGTCATTTGAAGGCTAATTTCAAGAATAACCTTTCAAAGAAAGGGCTTGCGGCACCTCTAAGGGATGGATGCTTGTAAATTATGAAGAAAGCTGCTTATGCATACACGTCGCAAGCTTATCATATTGAATGCAACAAGCCCTGCAAAAAAAATTAGAAATAACTTACAATGAAATGTTGAGGATGAGCCCATAGAATTGGGCTAATTGTTCTTTTACTGGGAGGAGGTTTTATGTAACTAACTATTGTTAAAATAGATTCTTTTATTTTTATAAACAATGGAGTAATTTTAATCACATTACTTAAATATTTGAACACAATATTAGAATATTTCTACAATTGAGTGATATATTATGTTCTAATAATGTTGTCTATTTTTTGCAGATATGGTTGGTTAACATCTAACCTAGCTAAGTCCTTCAATGTGTGGATTAAGGAAGGTTGTTTCTTACAAATAGTGAACTTCTTGATCACATACGGGTAAAAATGATGAAGATGAGCTATGATAGACATGAGGAATCAAGCAAATGGACTACGACATTTGTTCCTAGTGTAGAGGAGCACCCCATCCTTATTAATAAAGGAGCTCGTTGTCTTTTTGTTGTGCCTTCCACATCAAATTTGCATCAAGTTATGGACTGCCCATATGTTAAAGTCAATATGGAGGACTGCACATATAGTTGTCATCAATGGCAGGTTCTTGGGTTGCCTTGCAAACATGTAGCTATAGTGATCACGTACAAAGATCAAGTTCTATATCCATATATTGCCGAGTATTTTCATGTGGAGACATATCGCAAGTGCTATTCTTTGCCTATATATCCAATTTTCCAAATCGATAGACCTATTGTTACCGGCGAGAATATTGTGATTCAACCACCTTTGACCTCAATTCAGCGAGGCCGACCAAAAACAAGGAGAATCCTTTCTGGTTTGAATCCTTGTAAAGTCATGAAATGTAGTAGATGCAAGGAGTATGGTCACAATCATCGAACATGCGCAACCAATCGCAGATTGATATTTCTTAGATTGCGTTATTCATGATCTAGTTCTATAGGTATTTTATGTTTCACTTTGTAACTGGCTGTAACAGTATCATATTTATGTTTCATTTTGTAAAAAACATGCTCATAGTAGTACATTTTGTGAAGTGCTCATAGTCACACATTTCATCACGCAAAGTAACTTATCATATTTATATTTCATATTTAGTACAAATTTGTATTAAAAGGGTATAAAATTGCAAAAAGGAGGAATAAATTTTCCAGGTACACAGGTACAGGGTATAAACATGCAATAACATCGTACTAAATCTAGCTTAAAGAGTTATAAAACATAAGGAATTATAAAACTTTTTTTACAGAAGTACAAGGTATAAAAATGCAATAACATGGTACAAAATCTAGCTTAAAGGGTTATAAAAAATAAGGAGTTAAAAAATTTACAAAATGTTTTTAAAAAATAAGGAGTTATAGGGTATAAAAATGCAATACAGGGTACAAAATTTAGCTTAAAGAGTTATAAAATAATAATGAGTTACAAAATGTTTTTAGAAGTACAGGGTATAAAAATGCAATAACAGGGTATAAAATCTAGCTTTAAGAGTTATAAAAATATAAAGAGTTATAAAAAAATTACGGAACTACAGGGTATAAAAATACAATAACAGGGTACAAAATCTGGTTTAAAGAGTTATAAACAAAGGAGTTACAAAATAATTTTTACAGAAGCACATGTTATAAAAGTACAATAACAAGGTATAGTTTTATTTGAAAGGGGTATAGAAATGCCATATCAAGGTATACTATTATTTTAAAGGGGTATAAAACTATTATAACAAGGTATATTTATTTTACAAAACAATGAGGTATAAAACTAAAATAACAAGGTACAAAATTTATTTTAAAGGGGTATAAAATAGTGACAACAAGGTACAAAACAAATTACACAAAATCACGAGGTACAAAACTCCAATAACAGCGTACAAAACCACTATAACAAGATATATTATTATTGTAAATGGGTTTAAAATAGTTTTATAATGACAACAACAAATAAAGAGAAGATCACAAAATATCATACAATAAATACAACCACAATTGGGTATAAAATAATAATATACATTTTCTCTATGTAATAAAGAAAAGATCACAACGTGCAAATAAACACAACAAGGTATATTATTATTTGTACAAAACTGCACCTACCATGATTCATCATCAACAGCCAGAACTTAGCAACATATTCAACTTCAGCTAACCCTTAGATAACAAATTACACAGAACCACAGAACCATGTCTTCTTTGAACTTAACTAAAAAGAGCTCAAACCGAGCTAACATTCAACAAATTTTCATATGTGCATAAAAAGAGATATAGCATCTGAGTGAATTATAACACAAAAAAGCACAAAATAAATATCCCAACATGTGAATTACATAGTCCAAACTATAATTTTATGATCATCATATGGTGAATTTGATGCATAAAAGAGATCTGCACAAAACTTTGCTCTATACTTTGGGTACTCCACTTTTATTGATTGCTTTTCAACAATTGTGTTAATTAATTTCATCATAAAGATCCTGCAATCTAAGGTTTTGAATTTAGCAAAATGAAAATAATTATAATATTGAAAACGACTTCGGAATAAATGAATATTACAATAAAAATGTATGAAACACATACGGTCCCTGTTGAAGGGCGGTAACTAACACAAGTTCATGGTGCTCTAATTTCCCCAACGTCCAGTTACTCTCTAGGAAACTCATAAATTTATTTTTAAATTTCATAGCATCAGCAGAATAAAGGGGAGACTTGATTAGGAGTAGTGATAAAAAAAACATTATCCTCTCTCACTAACTCTACCATGTGCCAATGTTCAGAGCTGACAATTTGGATCAAAATTTTCTCACACTCTAAAAATTTCTACTGCAAAATATTTTTCTTCATTCATTTTGCCATCAATTCAAGATTTCCATCTAGAAAAGCTTGCTGAAAAGATGCATAAATATGAACAAAATATCATTGTTATTCTAATGCATCAATGTAGTGTAACACGAGAACAAATATCACCAACTAATGAAATGCTTTAGACATACTTACTGCAAGCCAAGGTCTTGTCACATGTATTTTTCGATCATAAATATCATTCGTCTCAATCTTATAATAGAGCTAAATAACAAATGAATCGATCACCTCAAAAAAAGTTCCATTAATGAATAAAACATTTAATATAAGCTAAATATATACAACATAAACCAAATTATAACACAATTTAGCACCTACATCGTCACTGAGTTCACCTCCTGTTAAAAGTTTATAAGCATCTGAGTGACATACACTTGCTTCGGTGCACTTCCAAATTAATATATCATTATATGCAAGTACGTAGTGAGAAAATAGTAATTAAATGTAAGACAGTTTAAAGATTTATTAGTAGAATAGTCACTAACAATTACCTGGTCATTTTCAATTGTAGAAAGTTGTCCATCAATTTGTCCTCATAATCATACACGAGTGCCTTTCCTAGATAGTTGCGAGGGATGAAGCCTTCCTCACTTATGCACTTCTTTTTAGTAGGCCCCTCAGGTTTGTTCATGATCTGAATGATGCATTTCTTCTTTGTGCCATCTTTTGGTAGATCTAGACATAAGTAAGGTGAACTAACAGAAGATCCATCCTTCCTCTTCCTCTTTCTCACAACCAGTTTGATAGATGGGTTGTCCCTCTTATTATCATTGCCACCTTCCTCTTGTTCAAAAACCTCCCTGTAGAGTTGAAATGCATATAATTAACAAAGATATGGTCAATTGTTATACAAAAAGTAAGCAAAGTTAAACTTAAAGAGAATAGAAAAATCTAAACTCACCGAGCAACTTCTAGAATTTTCCTTTCTCTTGGGCTCATCATAAAGTCGTCATCATCATCAGCTTCCTTTAAAATTTTCAATTTCCTTAGACTTATCACGAAGTCACCAAAGTTGTCGTCCTCTCCCACCCTCATTAGCGTTATCCCCCTCCACAACACTTTGCTCCTCTACTTTATCTTTTGTATCTTTTTCTTCGTCAATATCTTCCTTCTTTTCATTTTCATTATCATCTTCCTCTCTCTCTCTTCCTCATTCTCATAATCATTAGCTTCCTTATCCTCTTTGCTTTTATTCTCTTCGCTTTTATTCTCTTCAGTTTTATTTTCCTTAGCCTCTTCATCTTTGTTTTTATTTATGTCTCTAGCGCGACCCTCTTCTAAGTCTAGCAATTCCCTGGTAAGCTCATTCAACAAGTACGTATTCTTAGCAATTAATGTGATCAATTCAGCTCTCCTCAATTCCTATAACACAAAAAAACTATACAAGTATTACTCAAAAAATAGTTGTACATAAAAATAATAAAAAATGTCATTAAAATAATGATTTATTAGAGTAAAGATATATACAAATAGTTGCGGCGATGCCTGAATAATAGGAGTATTCTCTTGACCAATATCACTAAGACATTTCGGACCTCTGAACACTTTGTTCATGGTAGTCCTCCTAAATTTTCCAATATCCTTAACACAAAAGAGCGGTGGAAGGCCTTCAATGTATGAAGTACATTCTAGTTCCCCCACCAATTCATAAAACCAAAACCTAAAAAAATATACATTAGTATGTGCATAAAAAATAATCATTGTAAAGAAGAAAAATTATACAACGTAATTCTCATGTCACTCACTAGTAATTATTCGCGGGGAAAAGAGTCGTTGCTGACATTTTCATTAATCTACAATTGAACTTGTTACAAATTTATCTTTTACAACAAAATCTAAATAACAACTCGCCTTTTTATAAGTCTTTTACAATGAAAATATCAAAATAAAAAATACAACTTCAATCTTCCGTTTTGAACAAACGCGGGGCCCGTTTATCAGACCCTCGCTTGCGTGGGATCTTTGCCTGTGCCGAGGACTTCTTTTTCGTCCGTGGACCACCGAGCAATCCTGATCTTTGGTCAATCTAGGTGCTAGGACTGCAGATCTGACGGGAATCAACCCACAAAAGGGGAAGATAACCGGCGCTGGTGAGATCTACGAGGAGAAATCACGAGCGAACCCTGATTCTAGGACG
>JBAKGM010000139.1:35035143-35069814 GCA_037177215.1 Asparagus racemosus
TACCTATAAATAGACCAGGTGGTTTAGTTCAAAGGGTTGGAAAAATTCTCCTGAGATCTAGAGCTTCGCGAGCCCTCTTTGCAGATCCGAGCACCAGCGAAGGAGAAAAGCTAGATCCACGTCCCGTGCAAGCGTCGAACTCGTCCAAGTTCAGATCCACACGGCGAGGAGGCCATCTGGGTTAGATCTACACCTTCACCCTCTAGATTAAGCTTCGTCTTAATCTCAGGGCCCAACGCGTGACTTCTTCTTGTAGATTTCACCCGCTCCGGCGATCATCTCCTTCGTGAGTTGATCCCCGTCGGTGATTTATTTCCTTCGTGAAATAATCACCTCAGATCTATAGATCTAGTATCCAGATCAAGATTACGTGGTGGTCCACGAATAAAACAAGTCCCCGTCACAGGCAAAAATACCCACGCAAGCGAGGATCCGATAAACGGATCCCGCGTTTGTTCTAGAAGTGTAAAGTTGTAATTTTTACTTTTCAATTTTCGTTGTAAGCCTTATAAAAAGGCGATCTTTTTATTTGAATTTCATTTGTAATCGCATAAAGGTGTAACGTATTCAAATCAATGACAATCGAAGAAACTTTCGTGGCGAACAAGATTATTATCTGAACCACTATAAAATCTCGTGTGTTCTTAGTTGGCTGCTTTGGTGTTTGATTATCTTTAATCAATTTTATTTTCTATTTTTCACAGCATATTTTATGTTTTTGGTGAGAAATTGTAGCAATCATATTCACCCCCCAAAAAAAGGCTTGCACCTCAGATCCATCAAGTGGTATCAAAGCCTAGTATCTATACATTAGGCTTGACAACAAAGGATGGATGACAAGTTTAGAATCCTCAACAACTTTCTCTAGAGGCCATGCAATTAACCGACACCCAGTATTTTTTGGCATGAGCTTTTCATTTCAAAAAGCTCATAAGAGGGTATTTTTATTGTCCACCAATTATGAAGTTTAGAATATGGTAGAATTTGGTTATCATGAACCCACTGACATAGCTAATGAAACTACCATTGTTAAACATAAGAATAAGTGGACTGCAACTAAAAAGAAATTATACTCTCTTAACGCTAAAGGTATGAATGCCTTGCATTGTTCTTTGAATTCTAATGAATTTAACTGTGTTTCTGGTTGTGTGACTGTGTGAGAAATTTAGCAAATGTTGGAGGTCACACACAAGGGTACTTTACAGGTCAAGGAGGCTAAGATCACAATGCTCGTGAGCAAGTACGAGAATTTCAAGATGAGTGACCTGGAGAGCATACAGGAGATGTTCACACGTTTCACGGATATTGTGAACAAGGCAAAAGTACTAGGAAAGGATTACAACAAAGATGAGCTCATTCTCTGATCACTTGCATCTAAATGGGATGCTAAGGTTACCATTATCAAGGAGTCCCATAATTTATATGAACACTCTTTTAATAATCTTCTAGGAAATATTATCAAACATGAGGCGAGATTGAAGGAGAGAGAAGATCAATCAGGTTATGGGCTCTCAAAGTGAAAAGAGGAAAATCAAAGTTCAAAACAGACATTGGGTTTGAGCTAGAGTTTTGAGTGAGAAAGATAACAATGTAGATCAAATTCTTAAAGACTTACGAATCCTTCCTCTAATAAAAGGATAGTCAGAAATTCCTACAAGACAAACAGTGTTGCTATACAAGTAAGGTAAATAAATATAATTCTAGTGATTCTGATACTGAATCTACTTATTTTAGTGCAGAAAACCTGATCACTTAAGGAAGCATTGCCCACTGAATAAAAAGGACTACAAAGATAAAGGCAAAAGCGTCAAGGTGATAACATAGGGCGGAAAATAAGTGTCAGAGACTAGCTCGAGTGATGATGACAAAAGAGTACACCGTCGTCTTATGGCTAATGAAGGTAATTTGGATAATCTAGAACACAAGAGCTCAGACGATGAGATATACCTAACTTATGATGCTTTGTATGATACATATATTGAGATGTTAGGTCAATTTGAAGAGCTTGCTAAAAAGTATAAAGTTTTTAAAAAGATGAATTCAAGTTTAAAGAAGGATAATAAAGTGTTAAATTATAATATTAAAAAATTTTCTTTAGAATTGGATACATCTAACAATGAGATTGAAAATATCTCTTTTGGAAGCATACAACATTCCATGTATAGATACATGGATGTTGATTTTTCCAAGCAACTAACTAAAAAATCAACTAAGAGCAAATCATTAATTGCTAGGTAAATGAGCTTTTATGTCAACTATTTTTTTAAAATTTTTTTTGAAACTACGTGCACTACTATAGGTTTTGAAAATGAACAATTAAAGTTCAAAAATATTGAGTTGGAAAAGGCCATGAAAATTTTTTCATTGGGTTCTCAAGGCTTAAACGTGGTCCATTCCAATCAATAATTTACAAAAGCTAAAACGGGACTTGGTTATTCATATTCAGAAAAATATAAAAGGTTTCAACCTTCTTTTATCAAAGGAAACAACTTAACTCTACTTGCACCTAATTCTAATGCATCGTCTACTATTTATACTTTATGTGGTAGAAGGGTCATATTTCAATGAATTGTCATATACAATATAGAGTTACAAAAGTTAAATAGACTTAGGTATCTAAAAACATAATTACTAACTAATGTGGACCTATGTGGATACCTAAGTCGCGCCTTTCTGATTTTTTGTAGGTATGCAGAAAGGCTAAGGATCAATGCAATATCTATTTTTGGTTGCTCAAGAAATATTCTGAAGATAAGAATCTGTTTCTTAGCCTAACCAAGAAGAAGAATGGGATGAGAAGTTGCTGATACTTGTAAAGAAGATCTCATTATGCAAGCGAGAATTTATTGCAAAGGCGCAACTTGCATAAACGATTGGTTCAGCAAATCTTCACAAAGGGGTAAGTAAAGGTATATTCATAACCCTTCCGTTGTATGTACATAGTTTTTATTTTTTATCTTTTGTTTCTTTTTTGGCTTTTTTTCTTTTTCCATTTTTTAATATTAAAAACAAAAGAAAATTTTCTTTTTCTTTCTTTTTGTTTTCTTTAAAAAAATATAAGAAATAGATTTTGATATGTATATGCTTTTATAGGTTTGATTCAGATGATTTTTTTGGTATATAAGCTTGATTATGTCACAGAGGTTCACATATGCTTTTTTCAATCTATTGACCAAAAGATGATTATATGACACGTTGTTTACATGAGATCTTTCATGCAGTAATTTCACACACCTAATTCTATACTTATCATGTTTTATGATGTGAAATATTAGTAGAGAGTCTTATATTTGGTTTATAGATATTTTTTGGTTATATCAAGTGTTGTTAAGCTTACTTTTCACTTGGCTAATGCACAATCCTTTATTTCAAAAATCGATCAAACAATATGAGTGTATTTGTTAAAAGTTTATCAAAGATCCACACTCTTATGAAATCTATGGAAAAATTGAGTGTATTCATTAAATGATGGTGAAAGACCCGCACTCATGGATTTGTGTTTGTGCACCACACTCATAAATTTGTGTTTGTGCATATCTCAAGGAGTAGTCATCCTGTACTGAATATATTTTATATTTAGAGATGGTGTGAATTGCCCACTAAACAATATCGTTCTTCCTCTTAAATCGTGTAGGGTGACACTTTGATCCTTAGTCTCTAAGGTTGGGATGGTTTAAGTCATATTATTGCTCAATACTCACTTTGATATACATGAATTTTTTCAATGAACTTGCATGAGTCTTTTCACTATATGCTTCATACACCTTATACTGATGTTTAATCATTTCTGTGTGCTTTTCAACGTGTTTTCTTTTAAATTCACGTGTTTTGTAATTAAATTTTGATTGCTTATGCTATTTTTCTATAAATTTTTATGTGAATTGGTGTGCTTTTCTCTCCTGTACACCTATTGGATAATTTTTATCTGAATTTTCTCTTATATTAAGTATATACATTGGCATGCTTCGCACGTTTGAATTTGGTAAATTTTGATGAGTTTTAAGCATGAACTTTTTTTATGAGTGTTTGCATGAGTGAGGTTTTTTTGCCAAAGTGGTTTGGATTTGGTTTTTTTATAGACACACTTGATGCATTGTTTTAGAGAGACTTTTACAATACATTTGCTTAACTACACTTTTCATGAATACATGAATATAAGAGGAGCATTGCATATCATTTTCTTTTTTAGGAGAGTGTATTTGTACTTATTGTTGATGTGTATATGTCACAAATATTTGTGTATTTCAGTATTTTAAATTTCAAGTTCATTATTATCAAAAGGGAGAGATTGTTAGGACGTAGTCCATACAATATCTCTTATTTGAGTAATAACAAACTCTTAGTTGGAACTAATATTTATTTAAGATGATATAGTACAGGAAAATACAGATATAAGAATTACACGAGGTGAAATGAGGCAAAAATCAGCTTAAAAGCTAATTTCGGCCTTCTCATCATCGATAGTAGACATTGACCACCGATGGTAAGAAGAGGTCATCAAGTGTCATTGATGACTTTTACTCTAGAGGCTTTTATATCATCGATGGGGCTCTCAACCATCAATGGGGCCTTAACATCATTGATGATTGAGAGCCACCATTGATGATAAACATGTTGATTGTAGAGTTTTGAGATTTAATCTCGACCATTTGTTGTTTATATATTCTCCAATTTCTACCACATTTGGGATATCACTTTCTTGACCTACTGGGAACTTCATATCATTGAAAGAGAGAGAAGAGGAGAGTTCTAGTGTTTTAATTTGTGAGAGATCAAGTTGGAGAATTTGACCCCCGGGAGGTTCAAAAAACTCTCGAGCATCGCAGACACATTTCACAATCATTTTAGCAAGGAGAGTTGCTCTTGGATTTATTCTCTTCACCGTTCTTTATCTAACTATGCTTATATTCTTCAAAGGATGATTTGTTTAACAAAAGGTATGTAAGATATTTCTGATATTTTGAGCTTTAATTATTTGTGTTGGCTTTACTTTGAACTTATTTTTATGATGTACTCAAGCTGAGATTAATTGAGAGTTGGTGTTGGACACCGACTTAAACTCCAAGTTAGATGCAGATATGAAGGCTAGGCCCAGTCCTAGTAGTTTTCTTAGAGACGAAGTTAACTTGGTGGGCAAGTCAGGGGTGTCTTTAAATAAGACATCCTATTCTAGGGTTTTGAAGTAGAGAGAGGGAGAGATACAAGATTCTTGTAATCGGGGTTTAGCAAAGGGTGTAACCGGGTTCAAGGGTATTGTAAGAGAGAGGGTTTGGTAGTCTTTATCTGTGCAAAAGATTGTTATTTGGAGGTGATAGTGGATTGTTTTCGATCCCGTGGTTTTTCCTGTTGAGGGTTTTCTACGTTAAATCTTGTGTGATTCTATTTACTGCGTTTGGTAGTTTTCGAGGTTTTTACGAGTTCTAAAAATCCTAACAAGTGGTATCAGAGCGAGGTGCGACAATTCGTAGAGGTTCGAGCAGTGTGCAATTGGTGAAGGCGTTAGTGATCGACATCGAACGAACAAGAGAACCGGACATCAAAACACACAAAAAATACTATAGCGGCAAAAGTACTGTAGTGACGGAATACTGTTCACGCGGGTAGGGTTTGGTTAAAAATATTAAATCAAATTCGACTATGCAGATTAATTTGTCTTCTGATCGAGGATTTGGAGGTAGATTTTGGCGATCTAGGAGTCGTATCTAGGGTTTTTCGACGTGCCGAGTTCATTTTTGACGTTAGTTTTATTAAATTCAATCTCTATAGTGACTGATTTGAATTTTAATTGTGATTAGAGGATGATGACTTCTTCGGGTCCGAAGTTCAATATTCCACTATTCAGCGGCAAGACAAATTTTGCAGAATGGCAGTGCACGGTTTAAGATATTCTTGTGCAGCAGGTTGTTGATCAAGCTTTGGAGGAGAAGAAACCTGAAGGGTTGGAGGATGTTGAATGGAGTTCCATGCAAAAGAGGGCTGTTAGTACAATTCGTTTGGCACTCACCCTCGAGATCGGGTACAATGTTATGCAGGAGACCACACTAAGGGGCTGTGGAAAAGGCTCAAGGGGATTTATGCATCGAAGTCGATGACGAACTGATTGTGTTTGAGGATGGAGCTTTATTCATTGAAGATGGAAGAAGGTACTGCAATTCAAGACCACATCAGTGCCTTTAATCAGCTAGTTTGCCAACTTATGAATATTGATGAGGAGATTAAAGAAGAAGAGTAGGCGCTACTCCTACTGTCTTCGTTGCCGAAGTCGAACATGCCGTTAGTTCAGACGATAGTTGTAGGGAATCAGACTTTGAAGTTCAACGATGTGACAACACTCCTACATGAGAATGAAAGAATGATGGGGAAGGACAGTGCATCCAATAGTGGTGAGAGTGCACTAGCTTTTGAAGGTTCTAATCGAGGGAGGAGTGAGGGAAGATGTGACAGTTATCGAGGAAGGTCAAAATCTAGGGCCCAAGACGACAGTGAAAGGGAGTGCTATTATTACGGAGAGAAGGGTCACATTCAGTTTAGATGTTCCCAGATGCGAGATGATTTGAAGAGTATTAGACAGATGAAGCTTTAAGAAAATGAGAAGAAGGTGGACTCATCGGTAGTTGTGTGTGATGAAGATGTGGTGTTGATGATGGAAAATACGGGTACTAATGTGAGTAACACTTGGGTGTTAGATTCTGCAGCCTCTATGCATGTTTGCAACAATAAAAATTATTTTAACACATTAAAGACAGATGAAGAATTTGGCGACGTGATCGCTGGAAATAATGAGAAGATAAAAGTTGAAGGCGTTGAGAGTGTTCGCTTCAAGCTTCACACTGGGAAGGTTGGAATTCTTCGTCATGTGAGATATGTACCGTCATGTGGTGCTAATTTAATTTTGTTGGGTGAGATGGCATCACGTGGGTATAAGTATGTGGGTGAAGGGGAGTGGTGCAAAGTGTATAAAGATGGTGATTTTATTTTGCGAGGAGGAAGAATAGCAACCATATTTGTTATTTAGATGGGCGATCTATTAATGGTGTAGATAACTCTTCTCAGACTCTTGTTCACAAAAGAGAGGTGAAGAATGAGAAGAAGATAGTGAGTTTTTCTGAAGCAGTTAAGAGACCTGGAGATTTTTTGTCAAGGGAGGATATGTGGGTACCGGCTTAAACTCCAAGTTAGAAGTGAATATGAAGGCTAGGCCCAACCCTAGTAGTTTTCTTAGAGACAAAGTTAATTTGGTGAGCAAGTCAGGGGTCTCTTTAAATAAGACGTCCTATTCTAGGGTTTTGAAGTAGAGAGAGGGAGAGAGACAATGTTCTTGTAATCAGGGTTTAACAGAGGGTGTAACCGGGTTCAAGGATATTGTAAGAGAGAGGGTTTGACAGTCTTTATCCGTGTAAAAGATTATAATTTGGAGGTGATAGTAGATTGTTTTCGATCCCGTGGTTTTCTCTATTAAGGGTTTAACACGTTAAATCTTGTGTGATTCTATTTGATGCATTTGGTGGTTTTTGGAGTTTTTACGAGTTCTAAAAATCCTAACAGTTGGGACTAAATAGGGTTAGATATTATTCATTGTACAGATTTAGATTAGACGACTAGTTTCAAGTAGATTTCATGGTACAATCTTGTAAGTCTACTGAATTAGGTTTGTTATTTAAGAGAACTTTTTACATAGTGAGGAAGCCCTTCGTGAGAAGGAAGAGTGGATTTAGAATTGTTATCCGAACCACTATAAAACCTGGTATGTTCTTAGTTGGTTGCTTTGGCATTTGATTATCACTAATCACTTTTATTTCCTATTAATTGCTTTTATTTTCTATTTTTACTGCATATTCTGTGTTTTTGTTAAAAAAAATAGTAGCAATCTTATTCCTCCCCCTAGGCTTGCATCTCAGATTCGTCAAGCGGTATCAGAGCCTGGTATTCACATATTAGCCTTCACAACCTTGGATAGATGGTAAGTTTAGGATCCTCAACTGCTTTCCTTGACAGCCTTTCAGTTAATCGATACCCACATTTTGATGGCACGAACTTTTCATATTGGAGAGCTCATGAGAGATGAAAGTGAGAAAGTGAGACCCTGTTTGTTTGCACGAAAGTAGCAATTAAGCAGCATAAATAAAGGAATTAAAAACTACTTTCGCTACTTCCAAACAAAAAATATTATTTGTTTCTCAGGAAAAACTACTTCCACTACTTTCTTAATAGCTGATGTGGAGGCACCACTGCTTCCAAAATTTTTTGTCCATCAAGAATCACTACTTTTATCTTTCACTTTCTCACTTTCATCTTTCATTTATTTAATGACTTGGATTGTATTGACATGATTGATAGAACACATATTAATGCTTCTATCCCTGATAACATAGTTACCATATTTTATGGTCGAAAAGATGGTCCCACATGAAATATCCTTGTAGTTGTCACACCTAATAAGTTATTTTGTTATGTAATGGCTGGTTGGGAAGGATCGGCTAACGACTTTGCAGTTTTGAGAGATGCATTGTCCATGCCTCTTCCATAGGGGATGCGTTTGTTAAAAGGTAATAGCATTGAATGTAACTCGAAACTATTTTATTAATATAAAAATATTTATAACTCAATAATTAGATTTTTTAAAAAATATTATAGAAATATTATCTTTGTGATGCTGGATACACGACGATGCTAGTTTTATTGCACCTTATCATGGCATGTGTTACCATCTTAAAGAGCAAGACGGTAAAGAGCCATTGAACCATCACGAGCTTTTTAATCTTTGCCACTCATCACTTTGATCAAAGATAGAGAGTTCATCTGGAATTTTGAAAACCTGCTTCAAAATTCTAACTTGCAGGCCCGATTTCCCATTTCCAATGCAAATCAAGATTATCATTGCATGTCACATTTTACATAATTATATAATGATGGCTGATCCAAATGATTATTACATAAAAGAAGATGTTGTTATTGATGAAGGACAGAATGAAGTTACTAATGAGCAACTTGAGATTAGTACACTGAATTTAATCAAATTAAAGAGAATAGAAAGAAGCACAAGCCATATAGTTGAAGAAAAGAGATGAAATGGCAAAGGCTATGTGGATAGACTACTGTGCCCAACATAAGGGAGGGGATGAAATGGAAATTGGGTATTGTGATTAGTAATTATTTGTCTATTGTTTTAATCATATATCGTCAACATATGTTGGATAATAATTTTGAACATATTAGCTTTATTATTCAGTTTGCTGGAGGCTGTACGAATTTTAATCTAGTCTTGCGGATGTAGAGTGAAGTATGATAGCTTGGCTTGTGAGTTTTCATATGTATTCTACTTAATTTTGTGATAAAGATTGTTTCTTGAGATTATTGTTCCTCTGTGTTTTCTCAAAAAGTCGTGGGGTTCGGTGGGTTGGTGTAATGAGAGCTTCTTTTATAAATGATGTACTTATCCTCATTCTGAATTTATTATGTCATTATCTTAATCCTGATTGTTCGGTACGAGTACATAATATTTGAAAAGGTAAGGTAGGTTGACGCTTGTGATCCGCAATCAGTGTGCTTATGAACCAACAATTAGATAGATGTTTCCTATTTGCACCAAAATACTTAATAAATTGATTATTGTCTAATCAGATTACTAATTGATGAATATTAAATCTTATAAACGAAGTGCTCACAATGCAGTTACATGTGTACTTCTACTTATTAATTCAATGGTTATGGACTAGAAAGACATGATTTGTTAATTGGTGTTGCAATGTGCATGAGGAAATATGCATGTTACTGTACGTGTACTAATAATCATTCTGATGTGTCGAAATTCTTGAAAGTTTTTTTATACTCGCTGAAAGGTGAAATGTTCATTCATGTGATGAACGATAGATGATCAGTTGAATTAATAAATACACACCAAATATATAAGACATAAAAAAAAAAAAGATAGAGCAAAAATATTACAGACAGCAAAGTTAAAATAAGAGTTCAAAAGCCACAGCTTGTAAAAAGACAGCTGATCGTGTAAATTCAAAATTTGGAGAAAATTATTCCTCTTACAGTGTCGAGAACTAACTTAGAAACTCTCAAGGAGAAATGGAAGCCTATTTGTGAAGCAAAAAAGCTTAGTGGGGTGGAATGGGATGAAGCTAGCAAGGGATGAAGCTAGCAAGGCTATTGCTCTCGACTGGACTACATGTTCAGAGTATATTGAGGTATATTAATTAAATTTACTTTGTTCAACTAATTAATTCAAATTTGATTTTTTTTTTTTTTTTTTTTGTGTGTCATATTAATGATCTTTCACTTTTTTCTAAACATAGAAACATCCAAAATACAAACCTTATATGAACACTCCTACTCTAAAATACAAAGAGCTTCGTATTATATGCGGGGAAGATCATGCAAATGGTGAATTCAAAAAGACGAGCTACGACACAGACATAGAAAAGGGATTTCCGGCGATCAATATCGATGAAGATGACCATGAAGATATTTCCATCTCAACCGGAGTCAGTGTTCCGGAGCTCGACGGAGCAGAGCCTTCAAGGATCTTTGTGAAACTGGGAACAACAAGTGGTAAGCCATCCCGTCCGCTGATGCTATTCTTGCTTCTAAAGTGCGAAGTTGGACTGAAGATCTTGCCGACAAAGTTTTCGGATTTGAAGGGTTTGGCATAGATGACCTTGAATTGGTGTACAATGCGCTGTACAAGAATGAACTTGAAGCTAGCATAGGCTTTTCTACCACTGCCTGAATCACTCCAAACAAAGAGGATAGTTAGCACATTGCAGAGGATGGGTCGGAATCTGATACGACACAATATCGAGGGAGAAAGGAGTGGTGAAATAAGGAGGGACATCCTTTGATTAATGAGCTTTAGTGTAAAACCGTTTTTTTTTAACTTGAGTAATCTTCTTAGGGACCATATTTTTTTCAATTTTTTTTAACTGATGGATGTTAGTATATTTTAGTTTGTTAAGGTTGGACCTTGGGGTGTTGGTCAAGGTTATTGATAGCGGATAGCGTCGCGTAGCGGTGAGGCATCGCTAAGGCTATTTAGAGCTATTGCGGCAAAATAGCAGTAAAAAGCGCAAAATCAAATAGCGGCCTAATTTAGATATGTATAAATTTTTTTAAAAAAATTTTAAAAATCTTGAAAATCTAAAAGTGCATATTTGATAAATTAAAGAAATCCTAAACATGAAATAGATATGTAATCGTCACATAATACCGAAGACGACTGGAAAAGGAGTCAAAGAGTCGTCGTCTTCAAGAAGATGAGCTGAGCGGTGAGAGGACTACAGTAAGAGAAGCTCACGGTGAGGAGGTGAGAGCAAGTGCTGAGGGAGGTGCCGGAGGCTATGGGAGGCAGCGGGAATACGCCGGAAATCGCGGGAGGCAGCAAGATGCAATGGTTGCGAGTCGAGTTTAATTTTAAAGAAATAAACATTAAACCACTTTTAAATATCGGTCAAAAAACGGATTGTGCCACGATTGCCTGCTATTTACCGCTATGACGCGCTATTGGCCACTTTCACGAGCGGAAAGCGCATATTCAGCAATATGTCACCGCTATTGGGAGATAGCGTAGCGAGAAAGAACCGCTAACACTGTTAGCGCCGCTATTGCGGCGCTATTTACCACTATTTATAACAGTAGTGTTGGTTTAATTTAGATTATGGGTATATGTTGGATAAACTTACTGGCTTGATACTAGTTATTATTGCTTCAAAATTTGGAATGTCAAGCATTTTATGCATACACATATGTTTGTGGATCATGTTTGCACCTTTTTTAATGTCGACTATAACTCTCATATCTCTGTTAAAGTGTATTACATCTAAGTTGTGTCATCATAGATTTTTATCTTGTCCGCACTTTCATACCCCTATCTAGAGGAGTTTGGAGGCCTTGGTTTACTCACTTGTGAAATTGTCTCCAACTTTTATTATGATTTATAGCACAAAAAATTATTATGCATCAGGTTGTGAAATTATAATGATGGTCGGTGTTCTGAGATGATGATGATTGTGATATTATGTTGTTTTTGTATGAGTTTTTGCAACGTCCCCATTATCTATGAGTACAAGAAAAATATGGCCGTGGTAAATTTGATGCAGTTTTTTCTTACTATTGACCAGTGAATAGATTTCTGTTTGTGAAGCGAGACAAATTCGTCAGCAGGATAAAATCTTGATCCTGGTGTCATATGTCAATAGTTTGTGTTATTTTTATGCTTGACTTAGTTTTGTAAATCTTATTCCTTTTCATTTTTTTCCCCCTTAACCATCCCTTCTCCATAGAAGTTTATATAATCAAGAAAAAACTTGAGCTGAGTTGTCAAATAAGTCATCAGACTCCATTTCATATCAGCTTGAAGAAATTTTGTTATCATGTGTACAAGACACATATTAGTGCCCATCTTCGAATTAGAAGCAATAATTTGTTTATTTCTTTTAGGTGAGGCATCAGATCTCCAAAGTGATTGAGTAACATGGTATCAATCATTACACTATGTTTGGAAGTTTACTACGGGAAGGGAGGGTAAGGGCCTATTTGTTTGCACATAAATAATTATGAAGTAGTTAAAATAAATGAAATAGAGCCTACTTCTGCTATTTCTGAGAAAAAAAATATATTTGTTTCTTAAGAAAAGCATACTTTCAATACTTTCTTAAACGCTGATGTAGCGCCTAGATGTCATTCCTACTTTCTAAAATTTTTTCTGCTCCTTAAGGCTCGGAAGTAGGTGACATGGGTATTAATTAGGAAATAAACATTTTTTCTTATTAATATTTCCTTTATTAGTTACTTCCTAACAACTTTTCATTACTATCCAAACAAAAAAAAAAACTGAATAAAGAATAAGAACTACTATTTCCATAACTTCAAAAAAAAATATGTAAAACAAACAAACAAAAATATTACTTCTACTACTTCCTATATAAATTTAAAAGTTAGTTCTTTGATCTATTTCCTACTTTTAATACTTCTATCAAACTAAACGGGTCCTAAGTGTAAATTGAGGAAGAGAGGGTAATAAATGGTAATGGAAGTTTGGAAAGGACATAGTAGCTTATTTTAGAGTTTACTAAGGGAAAGGAAGATAAGTTATTTTCACTTTGTTTAGGAAGTCAATTCCGTTCTCCTTAACTACTGCCCAAATTGAGGGGGAAAGAAAAATCCCTATTTGACGGGAACTTGTAACCTTTGTTACCCTTCACTCCTATCCCTTACCCTTACTTTTACTTAAAACAACTCCCAAACAAGGTTACTTCTTACCTTATCTTCCCCTATCCCGCATGCACCCCCATCCAAGGGAAGTTGATGGTTTCGGCCCAATTAAATCCTCGTTTGCTAGTAGCACCAATTTGTTCCTAAACAACGTGCATATGATATTTGTTTAGGTAGCAAGTTATTAATTACCTCCTATTACATGGAAGTCTTCAGCAATGCAAATTTACAATGAGCTATTACCAAATTTCTTTTTATAAACAAATCGTAGACCATTTGTGATAAAGTTTGATCATTGAACAGACGACTCTTTAGAAATGTTCATATTTCAAAGGGAATAGTGAAAGGCTGAGAAAGGGAGGTAACCTTACCATGATGTCATGCCTACTACCTCTTCTACTTCAATGACATTCTAAATAGAAATAATCATGAAAGTAAAAACTATTAATTACGTCCTAACAATATTTTCAATTGCCATCCAAACATAAAAGGTGAAAAAAATAGAAGAAGTTCTATTTCCACTACTTCTAAAACTATGTAAAACAAATAAAAAAATATTACTTCCACTATTTCCTACCTAAGTTAAGAAGCTGCTTCTTTAATGTACTTCTTACTTCCAATACTTCTTCTCAGACCCGTTACTCACCTTATTGCACTTCAGCCGTCTTCTCTATGCATCTATATTTTCTATTTTAACAACTTCTCTGAAAAAAATTATTGAAAAAAACACTAGATACATGGAAATAGATCACTCAAAATCTTAGCGAACCCATATTTCAGGCAAATAACAGACTGAATCATAAAGGGAAAGCTGGCTACTACAGCAATATCCTCCAACAGCAAAACTTACTAGTAACAAGACAAACATCAGTGACCATATATAGATAGAGTACTTTTATTTTAGGAGCATCATCTCACATCAAATGACACAGAAATTTTAAGAAAGCATCACAAAACCATGAACTTTTCCCCCAGCAAATACAATTTACTTAGTACTTCAATGAGCTGTAACAGCAGGATTGCCACCTTCTTCCTTCTTCACGAAAGCTTCAATGTACTCCTTCCTGTAATATACAAACCATATAAAAAAACAGAGTTTTATACCGAGAAAAACCAGTTTGAAACTGTAAAGATAAAGTATTTAATAGTTCAAAGAATGTAGAGAAATTTGCTTCACCTTGCAGGAAGATGATCATGGGGACGGTTATAGGGAGTCCACACTGGCTCACCCACAAAAAGTCGAAGTGCCTGCACAAATGGCATAATTTGTTAAGACTTTCACATTCAATAAGAATTTGAACTCCAATGTTCAATGATATGTGCATTATCAGTGAAGTTATTGTCATTATCATCTCCCAGCGATTTTTTACATGCAAAAAGTGTAGACAGCGACTACTCTTAACTCTTAAAGGAAGCTCCACAGATAATCATACAAGCTTTTCCAGTCAACTTGTTGATAGGAATTAAGGTACATCTCAATAAGCTACTACAAACTTCGGGGTTTTGCACAAAACTGTCTTATCACTCGTTATTGGAGAAAACTGCCATGAACTTTCAAAACTGCAGAGAAATAGCATGAACTATATAGGAAACTGCTGCTACCGGTGTTAACCCCTTGGATAGAAGGGCTAAAAACTACCTCAACTAATAACTATCACGCAACAAAGTTTGTAAGGATACTATAGAAGATATATAAATTACATAATGGCAAAATTGTCCAAAATATGTCACCTGCGAAACACATGACAATTTACCCTAATTGCCATCACGTATGCTAGTTTTGTGAAAAAATTCATGGTAGTCCTCTCTAACCAAAAAAAATAAAAATAAAAATAAAAGCAACAACTGTTTGTATAAAATACCCCAAAGTTCATGATAGTTTTGTGATACTTAGCTTTAGCGATTCATGTGTGAGTATAGTCAAATGAGTTAGGAGTAACATATTACACATTTTGGTAAATTTGATTCCCAGACTCAGTTTAAGGCCCACAACTCTTAAATAGACCCCCTATTACTCCCCCAACATTTGACTTCATGCAAAATTTCTAAATAAAATAACAAATCATGATCTGATCCTAGGAAGATTTATTTTCAAGGCAAAGAACATAGATAAAAGGATATTAGCCACAGGCATGAATTGCAACAGGTATTACTTAATTGTTATGCTCCACAAACAGTCTGTTCCATAGACTCGCCAAGCTAGCGTTTGACTACTAAGATCCTTTCTGAATCGTTCTACACATGAAGGCAGACATCATCTGACAACCACCTCCAAAAATTTTCACAAGTATAGATTATTATACAGAAATTCAGCAGTTGAGTTTATTAGTTCCAAGCCTTAAGGGCCAAAACTCAGAATCAAAGTTGGAAACAAGCCCGGTTAAATCAACCTTGTCATATATCAAATAAACCATTTTGGTTATACAAAAAAGAAGTATTGTATCTTCATGGGCTACTTTTGCGAGTCCAAAGCTTGGTCTTGAACCCAGCACCTCCAATATCCCAGTCTCACCTGTATCACTGAATCAAGCATTGGTGGCTATTGGCTACTTAATTGGGCTATTAATTTGTATTTTGAATGTTAGTTGAAATCTGAAACAAGACAAACATATTTCTGCAAGGAGGATGATTGCTACAGTTTTAATTGTGTGCATTTGTTTATATTAATTTGAGGGGTTCCTTGCAACTCATAAAGTAGATGGTAGACTGAGTATTTGTCATAATGGGCGTTCAAAACTCTAAAAATGTAATGAATGGTGTCATGGAACAACTTAGCAAGCATAACACATGTTATTTTCTTCAATACGTATTGAAATTGTAGGAGAGATAAGCAAGGATAAATACCTTGATGTAGTTATTTGTGTCCAGAGAAAACCTATGATAAATACCAGCAGGTAGCACAATCAAACCCCCTTTCTTCACAGCCACTCGGATCCAACGGTCATCTTGGTCCCTCACATCAAAGTAACCTTTTGCAAGAAGGAAAGATAAATAGATTATCACACACAAATCTAGTATATTTTACATAGAGTGATGTTAATTAAGGACATTCTCACCACTTCCTTCAAGGCAATAACGGATCTCTTCATCAGTGTGCAGGTGCTCCTCAAAAAAGCTCTTTATTTTGGCGTCATAGTTTGGCAGCTTTTCTGGGCAGATTTCACAAATGTCCTATGAAATTAAAATCAAGAATATTAAAGCAATCGCATAGCTGTCATCCTCATCGTCAATACCATGAAAAAGAATAAAATAGTTTAATTGCAGATAGATCTCGTGTGACATTACCAAATTGAAGTTACTACTTGCAGTTCTATTGAACCCCCTGGAAGAGTTCTATTGTTGCAGATAGACCCCTGAGTGAAAATATATTGTTGCAGATAGACCCCCAGAAAGGGTCAAAAAATTTCACTCAGCAGGGTCTATCTGCAACAATAGACTACAGGGGTAGTAAGTTAAATTCGGTGATAGTACAGGGGTCTATCCACAATTAACCCAATGAAAAAATAGCTGATTGACAAACCACGTAAGTGTAGCCCCTTGCTTCACGAATTTTCTTCAGGTTTTCATCATCTTCATGGTTATCACCACCCTTCAAGCGCCAGCTAACAACACCAAGTTCTGGCCATAGAGTACAGTTTATCTAGGTGAATACACTAACCTTATCTCAAATGGACACATGAGAAAATTGATGAGACATAAAAGATACAAACCTGAAAGTTTGTTCAATGGGAAAAATTCCTTGGGCTCACGGTGATGAGGAAGTCTCTGGTCTTCATTACTGTCATCCATGTACCAAGCTTGGATAACTTCCTCTTTGCCATCCTATAGAGGACAAAATACTCCAGGCTTTTAGCATTCTCTTCTAAGTAATTTGTCATTTTATTAATTAATGTCACCAGCATTACCCAATTCCAAATCAAGAACAATAGAAGTGATTTGAATCAAGATAACTATTTAACGGAAGGCTGCTACTTTAGGGGGAGGGAGGGCTAATTTGTTACCTAAGTTATCTGATATACAAACCTCAATATAACAATAACTACCACATGGCAAATACATCATATACGTTAAAATTCCTAGGCTTAATAGATCAGAGTTCAGAGGGTCATCATCCTTCTCTGTGCCCTATGTAGCACAAGGTTCCATGAAATATTTGACAATTGCATGCCCAACTAATATTAATCCCTAAATTTACCAAATCTGTAGTGAACAGTGTAGAGAGGGGATGGCCATAAATCTCAGATCAGATGGAACTAAGATGATCTGCCTTAATGTCACGCACTTCAAGCTCGTAAAACCAAGGAGCAATTTTCCATAATACTACCATTTGATGACCAAGGAGCAATTTTCCATAATACTACCATTTGATGGAAGAGTATAAAAGAAAGGAAAAATGATAAATTTATGACTAGGAATTGAATTAAGTTCTCAAGCACAGATAAATTTCCAAAATAAAACAGACTCTCAAGAGAGATGGGCCATGGAAGATGAAATTTCCATTGAAGATTTTGTATTTCCTTTAGACTTATCAAAAAAATTATAGATGAGAAAAAGTTGCTATTGGTAAGTAAATCTCAAATTTGAAGTAATGTGACACTTGTGCTGGTATAAAAGCAAAGGTTATACAAACAATACTTTGTTTTCCCTTGGTTGTTTTACTAATTAAATGAACAAAATTGACCCTAGCCGTCAAGCATCAGATAAATATATGAATTACAAATATTACGTTGAGTAAAAGTAAAAAGTATTTGCCAACTATAAACATAAACATGCACCCATCTACATTTCTCATCTAAGATGATATCCTGAATTATGTTTATGAAGATTCATAACGCACTCATCTCAAATAACTTTCCCAAATGAAACCCGCATCAAGGTTATCACTTTAGAAGAGAGGTCAAAAGTTTTAATAAGTAGCGTCATTTGAAATGGTAGTTGTATACGCAAATTGCTCCCTGAATACATGAACTTATGTGTGACTTTGCTTTAAAATATTTTTCTAATCAAAGACTAGAGCCTACTCCTAAACCTAGGATCTTCCACTACCCAATCTCCTGATTTACCAATGAGCAACCTTCACATTGGCATTCTGTCTACACTGGTATTTCTCACTCATGAAGTTTAAAGTTTGAAAATTGAGACAGTCTTTGTAGACCTAGTGGAAACTTGGAACCATTTATGCCTAGATTATGTATCAAATAGTACACATGGATTTCAAGATAAAACAAATCATTTTAAATAACAAGAAGTTGACTCACTATAGCTTGTGGATAAATAGAGCTAAATATTTTATGCCTTCAACAAGTTAAACTTTTTTTAGAAAGAGTTAAACTTATTTTTCATTAATTTACCTCTTGAATAACTTTTGCAAGATTAGGGAGTAAGGTTGAACAAAACTAAACCTGACCCTCACAATAAGAGAATTATACAAAACACCAAGCGATTTAACTTTAAAAAAATCATAACCATAAAACAAGTTCTTTGAAATAAACAATAGAAACATCCATCACATTTCATTAAAAAGTTTCTACCAACACATTGCAGCACCGTAGTGAAACATAACAAGTTAACATGGTCAACCTCGAGTGCACAATAATGGCTATAGGAACAACATTATAGCATCTACTGTTAATAAAAACTAACATTTAAAATAAATTCGTTGTTTATCTCTTAAAAGATATCTAAATATTAGAAATATATATTGCAACTAAACCCCTACAAGGTTCAAAATTAAATAATACCAAAAGAAATTAAAAGCAAACTTTTACTTATCCTATTCGTTGTCTGCATAAGTAATAAGGATGTTTTGATGTTTGTAGTTTATCTATTAATGTTTTCTTTTTTTTTTCCTTTTTTTTTTTTGTGTGGCAGGGGGGTTGGTTATGTAGTGTCTATGTTCCCAAATTACGTATAAAACAAATGTAACAAACAAAAGTAAACCGGAGTTCATTAAGTCCTCATAAAAACAACTATAGGACATTCCACCTAAATCTTTTGTTTTTTTTAAAGTGAATATTTCCATACAATAGACTCCCCTTTAGTACAGCATAACTTTCTAGATTAAAATTCAACCTATACTTGGATGCATAATTCCCTTTAGAAGAATAAAAGCAGTTAGATAGATATGATTTTTTGAAGCGAAATTAATTGATACTTTTTCACAAGGGAAAGTGAACCTATTAAGAACCAAACAACTCAAATCTTAATTTAAAGATATCAAATTTCAGTACCCATGAAGGTAAACTAGAAAAAGGAGACAATCACCTTAAACTTTTTCTTATCTAATCAATTGAAATAATTTCTAATTAAATCAGCAAGAAAAAGCTTCTCTATCCAATTATCAAGCATAAAGGCTTGGACCCTTAAAAGGCAAAATCACCATCAAAGAGCTTGATTCACAAAACCCATGAACAGAAACTAGCGATAATAACAAAAAATTAAAACAAAAATCACCTGAAAAACTGCCAAAGAGCTTGATTAACAAAACCCATTAACAGAAATTAGAAATAATTACAAAAAATAAAATAAAAAATCACCTGAAATTCATGCTCCATCTCTGTCCGCTCACTGAAGACCAAAGCTTGGAGACAACGCGAAGAGAAACTTATTGGAGGGCGAGTATCGAGACTCTAAAGAGGTGGTCAATACAATGCCGCAATTTTGTGCAAATACTCCGGAGGCGTTAGATTACTTAACCTGAACCTAATCTTGAATCGCAGGAGCTTTAACTGAAACAATTGTAGGCCGTTCGTTGTGAGGCTTACTTTGTTACCGCGGGACATCAGCTAAGCGGGTCGGGTTTGTCGAGATTACCGGGTTTAATTCGGTTTGACTTCATTTGTTTTTATGATTGAGGAATGAGGATTATACCATCTTTTGCCATTTGGTTAATTGAATCTGCTCCTATCTTGTGTTTGTGCAAAAAGAGAAAATAGCCAATTCAAAAACAGCTCATGTTTCTTTTTTTTTCTTTTCTAAAGACACATAGTCCTTGCTTCCTGGTAAAATGAGTTAATAAATCAATTTAAGTCCCTCTCTTAGTCACATTTCTAGTTTGAAAATATAGTAGAGAATTCTCATAAAGTTAAATGATTAAAGAAAGAATTTTTCTTTGCAAGATAAATAAATGAATTTGTTGTTAAAGGTGTTGTCTGCTATGATGGAATTGCAAATGCACCAAAATATTATATGCATCATTTGTTACAGAAAATCAGTATTAATCTTTTCTTTGGCTATTGCATGAAACAGTGATGGATCTAAGATCTTTAACAAGTGGTGTTACTATATAATTAATAATTTAAAATTTTATAATTGTCCCCAACGAGTTTGCATACCTTGAAGAAAGTACATAATCTCATCATTGGTAACCCTCTCAAATACATCTTTTTCAATAGATATCACTAAACGATCATTGAGCTAATCATCACTCATTTTATTCCGCAACTTGCTCCTTTATCAACTTCATTGCAGTAAAAGACCTTTCCATTGTTGGCACAGCCCACGGATGAAATCAATGTCATCTTTGAAAGTAAATACACCAAAAGATGGATCTTATGTTTTTTAGCCTCCACCATTTTCATTACCTTCTTTGAAAGATCACATGTCCCATTCAAATTATGAAATAAAATCACATCAATAATGTGGATTTGGGGGGGGGGGGGGTTGTGTGCTGGTGGAATCGAGAGAGCGGCTATTAAGACGAAGGAGGAAGTGAACCATGGGCGGAAGAAGAACTAGAGGCGGAAGGGTCCCAAGAGTTGCCTAGGCTCATGGATCACAACAAAGAGCGGAAGGGCCCCAAGAGTAGAAAGTATTGTGAGGGAAAAGTTACATTTTTTTAGTGGATGGGATCAGATATAGTCTGTGGGATCGACATAGGAGTGGGATCGCCAATTTTTTAGGTGGGGTCACCCAGTATATATTTCTTGGGTTGGAATTTAAATTGAATGATTTTGTTCTTTTTCGTTAAGGATGGGGCACATGTCCATTCACAACAAAGTAGAGTCACTTGACCCCACTTTGTTATGGTGACTCTGTCTATGGCAAGAAAAATATTTTCAAATACAAATCTAGTGTATTACTAGCAAAAGCTGTTAGATCTGCACATTTTGTTGCATAAAGTATAGTTTCATTACAAATCAAGTATTTTTATATATAAGATTTTAAAACTGTTGGTTATTTATGAGACAAACACCCAAATAAGTGGGTGGATAATGTCTTATCTTAGAGATAATATATTTATAATCATCTAAGTTATTTATATATAGATATAGGGTTTTCATGTTGGGCGAATGAGAGAGAAGACCATAAACCTTCAGAAAACTATCATCTATTTCTTCGATCAAGTTTGTACTTTATGCGGTAGCCGTGGAGTGATATGTGGGGGCTTCTCGCCGTATGGTATGGTCACCCTCTAACCATTGTTTGAAGATCAATATTAGATGTGTGGCGATCTTTCTAAAAGATCCAGAAAAGATAATATCTAAACAAGAGTTATTTTTATGCATGGTTTATATTGGTATCAGAGCGAGATTAGGTTAGCTCGCATCTTTGATCTTCTTATTTTAAAGTTAGATCTATTTTTCTTGCATTTAGCGTTTGTGTAGAATAGATCTGGTTTCTTGATATTGATCTTGGTCCCTAGAATAGATAAAGTTAGGACTTTTATTAATAAAAATTTATTTTTTATTAAAATATTTGGTGTAAAAATCTAAATTTTAACATCTGGGATATCAGATCTACAATAAAAAAAATTAACTTTTATGAACTAGTGGGCAATTTCAATAAATCATGGATTTATTAATTTTTTTGAGATCTAAGAAAATTTTTTAAAATTTTTTCAGATTTTAAAAAAAATTCAAAATTCTAGAAAAATTTCAAAAAATATTTTTATTATTTTCCTTCAGAAATTTAGGAAATTTTTGATGTGGGGCCCACTAGATTTCATAATAGAGTTATTTTTTTAGATTTTTAGAAAAATAATTTTTGAACTTTGGAAGTTCAAAAAAATTATTTTTATACACCAAAAAATTTAATTATAAAATTAAAATAAAATATTAGAGATTTTGATGGGTAGCTGTTCCAGTGGGAGCGACTGGGGTGCATACCAATTTCACAAGAAATAAAAACCCTAATAAAATTGACAAGGTAAACTAGATAGTTAAATGTAAAAGTGAAATTATTTGTTTATATTTATCGTGCCTCATGTCCAGAAGCATACCAGTTAAATAAACAAATAATTTCAAGTAGGAGATTTCGCATAGAGATGGTAATATCATTTAACTACTAAATCTATTCTATCTCTAAGAAATCTAATATTCTATTTTTAAATATTTTATAACGATTTTAAAAATTATATCTTTGAACATTGTGGTTGGGGCCTTAGACCTTCTTCTCTTTGTTTGGGATGTAATTTTATTATTGATATAAAAGGCTTGATGAGATGGAATGTTCTTTAGGGAAGAACAATACTCCATGTAAATGCTAATAATCTTAATGTACCCGTAATTAAAATGTATTAATCATTCTCTTAAGGTACTAAGATAATAAGTCTAACGATAGTCTAGGACTTAGTAGTTTGAAATTCTTTTCTCGGAAGATCCATTTTCTCCTGAGAGCAGGAGATTTTGGTGTGTACTGAGGCGGTAATATCCAAGTCGAAACAGGGTTCAACTATGACTTAGATTTGAGGTTGGTCGGTACAAGATCTGGAAACGAAAAGATTACTGAAGTGGTTCATTTGGTGGACTGTAAAGAGAGACAATCTTAATTAATGATTATGAGGATAATCGGAATGCAAAGAGCTTCCAGGATGCTCTTAAATGTTAGATTTGGTTAAGTCTCTTCAATGAGGATCCGAGTTCTTATTATTAAGTTGGATTCAAACAAAATAAGTGATGGGTAAAACATCGAATTCACCTTCGTATGATGACCTCTATGATCAGGAATTATGAGAAAGCTGAAACTGCGTCGAACTAGGAGCGACAGATCTGGGCGGTTATCTAAGCTACATAACTCCAGAATAGACATTTGCTACTTTTATTGCATGCTTCTGATGCGAAACATCCGGGGATGTGTGAATAAAAGTAAAGTTGGAGCCTAAACACCACGAAGTGTTCAATACTAAAATGTCTACTTTAGCTTTGGAAGTTGACCAAGGCACACAGTTGAGAGCCTAGTTGCAATAGGTAAACTTGGAGATTTTCCAGAATAGGTTCTGAAATAAAAGAAATCGATTAAAAGGTGAAAAGTCCAACTAATTAGAAAGATCAATTGATTTTACTGCAAACAAGCCGATCATCTCGAGCGTGAAGGCGCATAACCGAGAAAACTCGAGACTCGTGGACTGCATCTACAGGGCAAAGGTAGTATTGAGTCCTAATTAGGAGCATAAAGATCTAGCTGGAGATTAGGTAACTATGCTGGGCACTGATGCATAGAAGTCTCTTTTGAATTCAGGGAACAAATAGATCTTTCAGCCTATTCTATTTACTCTCACTAAGAGTAAGAAATTGTCTCTCAAAAGTTAGGCTTGTGAGATTCTAGTCGGTTTCCCATTTGAGGGTAACTTACTTAGATTTGATTCAAGATTTCTCTACTTATATAAGCCAAGCTAATTGGTTAGTTGATTTTACAATGTGACTTATTACTAGATAACCGCGTTATCTTCTAGTTTATATTATATTGTGAATTAAGGTTGGATATAATTTATGGTATAATAGACTGAGTCACATAAGAGAACACATGCAGGCTCGCCAGGGGTGGCCTCCTTGCTATATAGACTCAGGTAGTTGTCCTTCTACAAGTACGGTCTTGTGGTAAAATCACTAGAAAGTCATTTGCTAAGGCTATGAGCACCTTAATTGTAATTTGTTCACTCTAATATGTGCAAACTGATATTCATGTACGTACGATGTGGAGAATGTTGATTCCTCATATTTATAGGTTATTACTCTATTTATGATCATGTGTATCTGATTTCTCGCCTAGTTGAGTGCTTGAATTCGTTTCCAGCGTTAAAGCAATAAGGTGAAAAATCAGTTAAGCAAAAGCATTAGAGCTTTGCACACTAATCGTAAAAGAGTATCTATCTTGAAAGTTCAGGGAACTATCTCAAGAGCAAGGAAAGTCACATAGTTGACAGTATCCTAAGTTTGCTGCAAAATGATATTATAAAATGAGGAATTTTAACTCCATTAGATATGGTTCAGAATATATTAGTTGATGCTAATCTACCCTTTTGGTTTGGGTAGATGTACTATTTATGGTGACATGTTTTTTGAACTGTGTACCTTCAAGATCGGTACGGTCAATATTCTACGAGTCATGGATGACCGAGGGCTAGTGTTGGATCGCTATGTTCATAAGGGAATGTTGCTTTCATACGCTACTTTTCATTGGATGAGAAGATTGAACACTAGAATGTTAAAAGTGTGTTTTCATACATTATTTTAGATACTCTCGGGGTTGTGTTTACATGTGAGCAACATGATGAGACTATAATCGAAAGAGTTATGGTATATTGAGTTCCTTGGGGAGGATTTCATGCATAAAGAAGAAATAGGTCGAGATTTAGGCTCATACGAGATCGAGGAGACTGTCATAAAGCCAGCAATGGAGGAGGAATTGGTTCATATACTAGCTGGTGGATAATGGGAACGAGATATTTTTAGATGACTTGGAGCCATCTATGGAATCTCAACTGCCTTGGAGATTGTTTCATGGACAAGTAGCCAAAAGATATCTGAGATCTATGGGATATATTCATGATAGTACCACACGTTGTTATGAAGCCCAAGTCATGTGAGGACACTATTTCTGGGTCTATAGTGAAAGAGTTGAAAGCAGCAATAAATAGGGAGCTTGAGTTCATGAGGAAGAATTAAGTCTGAGGCTTGGTAAATCTTCCAACTAAATGCAAGACCATTGAAAATAAATAGTTTTTAAGGTCAAGAAAGATAGGACGTTCAAGTGATGCAAGGCATGCTTGATAGGGAAGGAGTACACCTAAGTAGTAAGGTGGACTACTAAAAGAGTCGTTTTCTCCGATAGTGAGAATCAGCTTTATTCACATGACATTGACTCTTATAGCATAAATAGATCTTGAACTAGTCTAGATGGACATTGAGACAACTCTTACCTATACATAACTAAAAAGGTGCTCTAGTTGGATCGACCTATGTTTCATAGCTAAGGGACTTGAGCATAAGGTGTACAAGTTAAAAGATCCTACCTATGACTTGAAATTTTTTTCAGTGTAGTATTTTTTATTTTCTTGGACCACACTGGGTCATGGTTTCTAGATGATCGATCTGAACGGTTAGGTCCATATATACTAAGCTGATATGAATTTGAGATTCTATCATCATATATCGATCAGAAATTGCAGATTGTGTACATCATGGAGATCAGTGGGACTCTAATTACTAAAAGTCATGCTCTAAG
The DNA here is from genome assembly GCA_037177215.1 of Asparagus racemosus. Lineage (NCBI taxonomy): Eukaryota > Viridiplantae > Streptophyta > Magnoliopsida > Asparagales > Asparagaceae > Asparagus > Asparagus racemosus. The sequence continues at coordinate 35,060,806 of JBAKGM010000139.1, forward strand.
TGTAGAACAATGTCCCAACATGAAAGCAGATAAGAAGCTAATTCTAAACATCCCTTCAAGGAATATATTCGATAGTCTTGTATGTGTACAATGATTGACGCGTCCTTTGTAGTAGGACTGATGAGTAGGCATCGGTCCAATCTTGGTACGACTCACTGGGATGAGTCAAGAGGATCCTCAGAGATATGATTTAGACTGCACTTTTTGTATTACGCTATGACAACAGGGACTCTCACTTATAGTGATATTCAGATGTCGACTGGGTCGACAACCTGGATGGGCGAGTGTTAATGTCTAGTTATGCTTTCTTACTAAATGACAAGGTCATTTCTTAGAGTAGTAAGAAGCACAGTGTATAGCCCTTTTCCACTTGGAGCAGAATATGTGGTGCTATACACATTTGGATGCAATCCAGTTGAGCAAATTTGGAGAATTTTTAATAGCGCGAATGTAGAGGATGATGTGATTCTCTATCATGATAGCATGTCGACTACTAGTTATACGATATGCCCAAATTAGTTCGAGAAATCAAATAAAATCCAGATCCAGATTCAGTACCACTTTATTGAGCATTAAGAGAAGGATCAGGTTGTGCTAAGTGTATCTCTATAAGTCAGTTGACCGGGAATCTACTGATAAAGGGAATAGCTGACGAATAGCTGGTGTATTACATTTGAGCCATATAGGCTACGTCTTTAATGACGGTTCTTACTTGAAACCTCATACACTTAAGTTATTACGGATGACGACTTTATAAGACATTACCTTTGATTTGATTGTCTTTTTTTTCTCTCATCAATATGCATATTTGGGATTGCTTGTCTTATTGTTGCTTGATTATCATGGCATGGAGTATATGAGTACTATGATGTATACAGGGTATACAAAGGGCACTGAGTGCACCATTAGAAAGTTACATCAGTAGGTAGGATCTCTTATCACACAAGTGATCCCCTTCAAAGTTGTGACATTTGCCGAAGCTGAGACCGAGTGTTGAATGTCATTTGGCTTGGAGCAATGACTACACTATTATGTTATTGTGTAGGACGATAGTGGGAGCACTCTACTGGTCACCCTGACTGAGTCAGGATGAGGTTGTTGTATACTTATATATTAAAACGACCAAAGTGAAAATCCCACGTCCACTTTACTTGTTTACGATTAACCAAAATAGGGGTCTGACTTAGTGCACGAGGTGCGGGCTTGTCAGGAGACCCCAAGCATATCGCGGGGCGATATGGTCAGACAAGTTCATTATGGTGTAATAAAACTTGGGTCTGTACGGTGTTCATTTAATGATTTATGCTCTCAGGGAGAGAGAAGTAATACCATAGCACGTTGCCATACGACATGTGCTTGGATCGGATATAAGGAGATCGAGGGATGGATCCCTGCTCCCTTGCTGTATGAGCCCTTATAGACAACCACTAGTGATGGAGGGGCAGTCACTGTACCCTTAGAGACACTAGGATGTCTGGGAAGGCTGTTATGAGCATCCGTTACTTTGATTTTTTTCCTGCTATGATGAGACAATACTGCATATACGGAGCAGTATCAAGAAAGTGCGTGATTAACACACTCAAATATTCAGAGCCAAAGGAAGATCGATTGACATGTCTCCTGATTGCATTACATGCACAACTCTTATTTATGCCAATGGCAGAATTTAAGAATGTAATGAATCAAGGGTTGACCCGGGTGTTCATGTACGCTTCTTCGAGGGATTGAAGGTACTTGAGCAGACATGATTGATCAGATCTAGGGTACGAGATACTGCATACTTACACTTATGTTTGTGTATTTTTATTACTTTAGGGAGATTCTTGTGTTAGTCTTAACAAATCTGGTCACAAGACTACTCGCTTGCAGGTTCTCAACGGTCCATGCTATACTAATGATGTATGGACATGGATTTGAAAAGGAAGGAGATTCTCAGGGAGACTTTGACTCAGGGAGTCAACGACTCAGGGAGTCAGCTCAGGGAGCAACAGATGGCACCCACTTATTTGTATGAGTGAGAGTATATTGGTTATTTATGAGATAAACACCCAAATAAGTGGGTGGATAATGTCTTATCTTAGAGATAAGATATTTATAATCCTAATGATTGTAAGATTCTATCTCTATGCCCTTTATATATAGATATAGGGTTTTGATGATGGGGGAATGAGAGAAAAGGCCATAAACCTTCACAAAGGTGTCATCTCCTTCTCCTATCAAGTTCATGCTTTATGCGGTAGTCGCGGGGTAATATGCTGGGGCTTCTCGTCGTCTTAGTGTGGTCACCCTCCAACCGTTGTCTGAAGATCAATATTAGATGCATGGCAATTCTTCTAAAAGATCCGGGAAAGGTAATCTCTAAACAAGAGTTATGCATGGTTTACAAAAACAATTAACATTGATTGAGTCGGACTCAACTAACTTAATTGCAAGACACTAGTTTTTAACTTTTTGTGATTGACAAAAAATTTGCAACATTTGTGCAACCATATTAGTTGCAAATTTTTTGTTCTGAAAAATGCAAATCTAATTACATTACTCACTACATTGTTTCTATCTAATAATAAAAAATAACTTTCGCTGTAGTATTTGCTATTGCAGTTCTATTGCATGTCAACTAAACAACTTCCTAATGAGGCATCTTTCATATGATAAATATAATATTCTTGAATTTATTTTTTCTTTCACTTCGAATATAAAATTTTCTTGGGAGTTTGTTTGGTCGAATAAGAAAATGACGAAAAATCCATTTATTAAAAGTGAGTCTTTTTTTTTTTGTTTGGATGAGGGTACTTTTTCCTTTTGTTTGGACGAGGGTACTTTTTTCTTTTGTTTGGACGATGGTACTTTTGGGAACCAGTTTTCAAAAAAATGGATAAATTGATCCAATTTTTGGGAAATTCATTTTCTAATTAACCCACCTTTTTTTCTTGGATGGGAATTTGCTTTTTTAGGAACCATTTCTCATCAATAGGGATCCTATCAAAACTATCCTTATAAGAGTGGGTTGAGTGGGGTGGTTTAAATCATTGATTGAACATTCATAATTTTCAATCTAACCCTCTAACACCCATGTATGGTATAGATCAACCCATTCTATGGCGGTGTCTAATAGAATTCTTACTTATTTCTCATCTATCAAATACCTAAAATGAGACTCAAAACCCGATCCTATTTACTTTTTGTATTATTTGTATATGGCTTAAATCATGGGCATCTGCAAAAATATCCTACAAATATTAGTATTTGCAATATTACCCCTTAAATCATCAACTTTGTTAAAAAAAATACTCCTAAAATCAACAAATCATCAACTTTGTGCTAATTGTTTGACCATTTTGTTTATAATTTTACATTGCGATTACAAATTAGCTTATCCAAGTTGATAATTAATTGCTTTGACGGTTTTTTTTCTTTCTAGTTAAGGATGGGGTCCGTGTCCATTCACAACAAATTAGAGTTACTTGACCCCACTTTGTTACAGTGGACCTGTCTATGGCAGGAAAAAATATTTTTAAATACAAATCTAATGTATTACTTGCAAAAGCTGTTGGTTCTGCACATTTTGTTGCAAAAAGTATAGTTTCATTACATAGTACCCTTGTCAAAACTACCCTTATAAGAGTGGGGTGGTTTAAATCATCGATTGAATAGTCATAATTTTCAATCTAACCCTCTAACTAGTCGTGTATGGTATAAATCACCCTATTCTATGGGGGGTGTTCTAATAGAATTATTACTCATTTCTCATCTATTAAAGACGCAAAATGAGACTCCAAACCCGTTCCTATTTAATTTTTGGGTTATTGTATATGTACCCCTTAAATCATGGGAATTTGCAAAAATATCCTCCAAATATTAGTATTTGCAAAATTACCCCTTAAATTATCAACTTTGTAAAAAATACCTCTAAGATCAACAAATCATCAACTTGGTGCTAATTGTTTGGCCATTTTTTTTTATAATTTTACATTGTGATTACAAATTAGCTTATCAAAGTTGATGATTAATTACTTTGAGGGTATTGTTTTTCAAAATTGATGATTTAAGGGTATCTTTGCAAATACTGAGATTTAGAGGGTATTTCTGCCAATACACATGATGTAAGGGGTATATATGCAAATAACTTTTTATTTTTTTCCCCAGTTCGAATCCGCTGCTTGCTTTTTGCAGCGGGTACAGTTGCAGTAACTGTTCCATTATAAAAGAAAGGAAAAAGGAAGGGAAAAAAAAAGGTGAATTAAAGAAATATATAGGGTTTAATTAAACCCTAGCAAGAATCTAGAAATTTCTCAATGGAGGAAATTGCAATTCCTCCTCCTTTGGATCGTTCAGCTACAGAGAATTCTCCTCCCAACCTGCCCTCACTTTCTGTTTCTTTTAATGGTAAGTTCTTTATACTGAGTACAAATTCTTTTATATGTTAATGGGGTTTCAAGAATTTGGTGATTTTGCAATTTTCTATTTTTCTTTCTGTTTTCCGTTTGAAAAGGGAAGAATTTGCATGTGGGGCAAAAGAAATTTTCAACTGTTGTAGTAATTTCTGAAAGAATTTTTTTTTTCGGGGTGATGTCAAGGAGTTTCATGCAAGGTGATGGCGTTATTCTTGAAGATTTATGTCATGAAAATCGTAGAAAGAAGAAAATCTTGGCATTTTCTTTTATTACCTCATAATTAAAACATAATTGTTAAAAGAAGTTAGTTTAGAATGCTCAAGATTGAGTTGTTTTGCTACCACTTTTTGTAGAAAGGCCAATTTCAAGCGGAATTAGTCGAGAGTGATGAGCCATTGTCACATAACCTCCCATGTTTGAAAACTCGGCATGTGGGTTCATGTTAGAGAACTAGGAGAACTAGCCCCTACAGGATGTGTTAGGTCTATTTAGTCCCGCATCGGCTATATGACGACTTTGTTGTGTGTTTATAAGGGATTCGGGTTCTCTCCCTCTAACAGCTAGCTTTTAGGGGTGAGTTTTCCTAGGTTCCTTAAGGGGGTTTAGTTTAATTGACTTGTTAACCTGACCCAAGTAACTCAAAATAATTTGAAGACTTATTTCCGTAATTCTTTTTTTTTTAGGACCTGTTTCAAAATATACATAATTTGGAGGACCAAATATCAGAAAACCCCAATTAAAAATATTACATAATTGAAATTGGTAACTATACTTGTATTTTGTGAGCGTCCTGGTGAACATGACGTTTTTCCATATATGTACTCTCTATTCTAGTTACAAAAATTTTGGAAGCAAAACTTTTGCCATCTATTTGTGTGGATAATTGTGGTATTCACACTTAAAAAGGGTGAAAACCTGACTTCTCAGAAGTCAGAATTCATTGGGCATTGGGTTAATGGACATACTGAACAATTTTTGTTATTTGTTATAACAGGCTACGATTGCTTACCAAATTCCTCCCTCATGCCTGTGACCTGATACATGGGATGATTAGGTATCATGTTCGTCATGAGTCGAACATGACATCCCACATATGAGAACACTTTTGTGCAGCTTTGCGTTAATGATATGATAGAGATTCACTATACAATGGGGAAGTCATATCAACTTACGAAATGGATAAGATTAGGTGAAGAGTATGAAAATCTTTGTTTCTGAACACATATTGTAGCCTAATCTTACCTCGCATTGTGTCAGTCCTCCACTGCAAGTCACGGTTATATTAGATCATACTTAGGCTTTTATCCACCTGAACTTGTAGAATTATGGAAATTTCTCTCCTAGCATGGATGACATTATACTAAGTATAGCTAAATGTTTTTATTTGATTTCCAGGCATAGGAAATTGCTACATATTCAAGAGCCGGCTGCAAGAGTATGCTCAGAAAGTTGGCATTCCTACTCCAGTATATCATACTGTTGAGGAGGGTCCTTCTAGTGAACCTGTTTTCAGGTCAGCTGTGACCGTTAATGATGTCAAGTATGAATCTTTACCTGGATTTTCCACTCGCAAAGAAGCAGAACAATCAGCTGCTGAAATTGCACTTATGGAAATACAGAGATCAGGCCAAATGACGCATAGTATCCCCACAGTGGTAAGTTGTCACTTATCATTTTATGGCTAGCAAATTTTTTAGATATGTCAACTTTTTTGAAAGCATGCTATAGTTTTTTTTAGAGGCCTCTACATTACATTTATTTGAAGAAAAGTTTCTGAAAAGTTTTAATTGTTTCAAGGGAGATGCTGAAATATTTAAGATGGTGCATTTCATGGCTGGGGAAGGATGCTAAATACTAAACAGGCTTCTGCTAACTGGTTAATTGAATAGGATTAAAATGTCCCTGTTAGTACGGCCAAGCTTAATATGAAAAACTATCTGCATATGAACAATTTTATTACTGATAAAAAATTTATGATTCACCATCTATTTTCGTATGGATATTATTCAAAGAGAATATAGCATTGTAGTTGAGGGGCCTGTGACTATAATATTCTGTTCTAGATGTTAGGTTTGTCATAGATATTCTAGTTTGGTTCTTTAAATTTGTTTAGCTATCAATTTTAGACTTATAACCAAATAGTCGAGCATGAATATGAACATGCTAAGGGAAACCCTTGAATTTGATAGCAAATTCCACATACTTCACATAAAACCATGATTCCTATTTGACTGGGATGTAGATATTGACTGATTATAACAGATAGGGGGTGCCTTGTCTCAACTCTCTAGTTAGAAACACCCTTCTGCTTGTTGGGTGGAGAAATTCTACATTACTGGCAAGTCATTTTTAGCATGGAGTTGGGTGCTAGTGACATTTGTAAAAGTGACTTAGAATTTCTCCACTGTACTTGACTTGACACTGGTGGTGGTAGTCAATCTAATGTCGGCTTAGCAAACATTTGATTGCTTTGATCAGATGAAATGCTTGCAGAGATTTTAAATCTTTTCTCCAGGAGATTGTTTAGTGAGAAGCCTGAGGCTCTGAAATATTTAGAGCCTCTTGCTGTAAAAGAGATGTTTTCTCAAAGATATCAAGGCACCTCATTAAGCTCACTTTTGCTAGTTTTGAACAGAATACCACAATCGGCACTGTTTATGATTTGTTGCTGAAATCTAGGTCCAAATACAACAAACGAATTTTAGTTGCTTCAAGATGGTGTGTATATGATATGTTGCTTTGATGTCCATTTTAAGATGTCAAGGAAGAATCTTGTATGTGACGTTTTTTCTCTTCTCTGACCTATTTGACTATGCTTTTGCTTGCTGCCAGAGAACTTTGCTCTGCTGATCTTAAGTTTGATTTAATGTAAAGTCACAAATGAAAATTCCTTAGAACAAACAAGCAGGTAGTTTGCGATCATAAATGCTAGGATCTTGCGTTTTCTTGCTAGATTAATTTTAGTCTGGTTCTTTTCTATATATTTTACGTTTTGGGAGATAGAATAACTGTTATTGATATATATTTTTGTTCAGCATTAATTGTCAGATATTATGTCAATAGTTAATCTTCAATATTCGCGTCTTGTCTCTACTTTTCCTTAAAAATACCTCTGAACTAAGAAACTTTTTATCTTTTTTTCCTTGTGATTGTTTTTTATATTTGTATTTCTTTAAATCTGCAGCATGAAACTGGCCTCTGCAAAAATGTTCTTCAAGATTATGCTCAAAAGATGAACTACGCAATCCCGTCTTATATATGCATTGAACGTAAAGAGGGAATGATTTGTACGGTGGAAATTGGTGGAATTCAATATATCGGCGCTGCATCCAGAACGAAGAAAGAAGCAGAAATCAAAGCAGCTCGAACTGCCCTTCTTTCAATTCAATGTATGTTAAAGCTATACTCGTGTTTTGAAAATTGAGAAATATGAAATTATATTAGAATTGATGATTAGTTTGGTCGTTGAAATAAATTGAAGGAAAATTATAGTTTGTAATAACTTAAACATTTCATTTTTAACAATCAAATTTAAGGAGAAAGAATTACATATCATATTCTTTTTTTGGGGACCCCCATTTCCCAAACACACAGTAAAGATTGGCCCATTTTGAGCCCTCCCACCCAAAAAAAAAAATTTTTTTTTAAACAAAACACACACACAGACACACACACAAACATTTGCACTTTTTGTCAACATCCTTAAAACTCTGAACATATTTGGCCTATCCACAACTTGGATGTCGATTTCTATATGGAACATCATATGGTCATTTCACTTGAAAAATGCCAGGTAATAAGAGCTTATGATTTATAAACAAAAATTGTCAAATGCAAATATTTGGAAGATTGTTTGCAACTTGCATGCTAAATATATCACTTGAAGAGTACTTTTTCCCCTTCTGAAAGATTATATTTATTTCCTTTGGAGTTTAAAGTGCGACTTGCAAAAGAGAAAGTTCAAACTCTTAGAATACCGTGCAATAAGGTTGGAGATAGAACCAAGATTAGAGGAGAGAGAGAAATTTTGGTGCCAGAGTTGTTGAACGTGGGCGGGAACGCATGCAACCTGCCATGTAAGCAAATCATTTTGAGTTCTCCCAATAGGAAACAAAAAAACTAGAAATTCGCTACTGGATCCTAGAGATATTCGTGAAAGAAATTTCGAAGAGAATAACGTCATCAACATACAACAGTAAAATAATAAAGTTATTTTCACCAAACCTCTTGAAATATGCACAAGGGTCTGAATTAAGTATGTTGTAATGAATGAATCAAATCTCTAATACTAGATGGAGGTTTGTAATAGCATTCTCATCCATCTCATTCCACTTCTTATCATCTGTGATGTCTTCCGACCTTACATCGATGACCGCTAGACAATTATCTTTTCTCAAGATAGCATTTATCTTTAATTTTCACAGTGAGAAATTACTCCCGTTTAATTTCTCAATCTCGAACTTCGCCGCCATTGCGTCTATTATAAACAGTAATTACTACTATTTGTAGGCGTTGAAAATCGCTTATCAGTCCCCGAACATGACTCGTGACAGTGAATTGGTGATCGATGAGCAATCCGACGATACAACGGTGAACCATTGACACCCCACGACTA
>JBAKGM010000139.1:35069914-35089051 GCA_037177215.1 Asparagus racemosus
AAAAAGAAAACACACACACACAACAAACACACACAAACATTGGCACTTTTTGTCAACATCCCCCCCCCCCCCCCCTAATGTCATAATGGGGGTTTCTTGAAACTTTAGAAAAAGTTAATGTGGGGGATTCTGATATAATAGTGTTGAAATTTTGGATTTTCTGAATATAATGTTGAAAGTTAGGGGTTACGCAATTAGGAGGTTATGTTGAAAACAATGAAAATGCTTGGGCATTAAGTGGCATTTATTAAGTTTAGGTGGGCATCTCAAAGGGGCCAAACTTTAGGGGGTTATGTGAAATTTACTCTATTTTTTCCCCTTTTCTTCAACTACTGCCCTTTGAGCCAGAGCTCTGACCAAAATTTCACGTAAATTCCAAATTATTTTCCTATCAGTATAATTACAACTACCGAGGAGGTTTGAGTGTTGGTATCTTTCTTGGGCATCAACAGAGCATAACTGGGGAGAAGAATCTAGATAACCCACCCAATTGTTGAATATAAATTTCGTTTTCTGTCTCTTGGATACAAACACAGCCTAACCTAACCGTCGCACTTATTTGTGGCAGATGGTTCTCAAATGAGTGGAAATGGTGGCTCCCAATACACTGTTCTTCCTACCAAAAGGAAGGAGAGGGAGAAGGGACTGCAACCCGAACAAGTTGAGCAACTCAAGCCGAAGAAAGCCAGATCGAAGAAGAAATGGTTAAGGTGGAGACTCCGTAAGAAAAAACATGACAAGGCATCGAAATCTGACCACGTTGAGGCTGGCACAAAAATAAAACCTGATGATGTTGAGTCCCTTAATGAGCAAGGATCTGGTGGAATGAAGGATGAACCTCAGAGCCAGAGTAATGAACTGAAAGCTTCAGCTAGGGATTCAAATGGACATTGTCAAGTTGAGAAACAATTTGAATTAACAAGATTCGAGGATTGTCAGGAAGTGAAATTAGTTGATTCTTTGTTGGCACAGGAGGTAAAAGGTGATGCAGCTGTGAATAATTCTTGTGTCAAAGTTAAAGATTAAATTCTCCAATTCAACAGACGGTTTGATTTTGACAGTGGGGAGATCTATATGCATGATGCACAGTGTCCATTATAACGAAAATTCATCTGTTGCCTCCCTCGTCTTTGAAGAAGGACATTGTTTAGTTATGTTAATGTTTGAGCTGTAAAGTAGGAGCATCACAAATATGATGTAAATATCTGTACTGATTGACATTTCTTTAGAAGAAAAAAGCTTGTACAAAGGTGAGGATTTGAATCAGAGTTTACGATTCATAAAGTGTTCGATTGATTTTCTATTAGTTCAGCATTATCTCCTTAGTGATTTCACGCTATCTGAAGTTTGCCGAAAGCACACGCTTCTCAACATCTGATTCTCATCCAGTACTGTAATATATTCAACATCCCGGGTTCCGAAATCTATAACGGAACAGAAGAGGGTGAAAATGGTTGGGACATTGATAAGTCACAGTTGAACCTGGCTGAGAGTCTAGCTCTCTCCCTTGAAGAGGCTGTTAATGATGAGTGAAGCGTTGTTTTACTTTGACAAAGATGAATACGTCCATTCATGGAGCAGGTGCAAATTTTGGAGGTGCAACTAACCATATGAATCGCAGCACCATTGTCTCCTCTGTGATGCTTTGAAAGCTTGGGGGTCATGTTTGCTTGATCTTAAAGGGAGATTGAGCACTCTCACTCTGTCTATTTAGCAATCACCAGAGATTATCAGAACTCCTCGTAGTAACATTGCCTTTGACTTTGCAGATATTTCTTCGACTAAGTCACAATAACATCTGGCTTGGGTTGAGGAGTTGACAGAACTTCATGGCACAGAATGAAGAGATGAAGCAGCAGAAGATGGCCTTTGTGCCTCTAGCGGTCGAAGAAAATTGTAGCATGCAAGATAACAAATGTTGAGTCTTGGGCATAATCTTTAACCTGTTATCTCTTTGTTCATTACGGATTCACTTTCAAAACCGTTTTTGGCTGAAAAGGATGAAAGAATGACTATACTTATCAATTGTTACGTACCAGAGTGTGTTTTCACTCTTACATTTGAGATAAAAGATCACGAGTGTGTTTTCAAAACTCGTAAACACTTTTTGATAATCTTCTAACTTCTTATACGAACCAAACTCAAGTACTATGTATAGAGCCAGAATTTGCACACAGAATTTTCCTTTTGAACTATATGTACGCACAGCAAGACACACATCACACTGGACAAGTGCTCAGTCTCTTCAATATGCTATAGCTTTACAACTACAACCCCTTTACATAAAAATACCTGTCTCTGTTTATGATCGCTCATAGAATGACGACACCATAATGTAAATACCCATAACTAATAAGGATAATTACACAGGTGCATGATCAGAGTACCATAGAAACCCATGCATAGTGAGGTGAATAACATGAATTAATGTGCTTCAAGCGCAATGCCCGAATTTTCCACTACATTCTTGATGTATTCTTGCCTTGCTGGATGAGCTTCTTGAGGGCGATTGTAAGCAGTCCAAACTGGTTCTCCTTTGAACAATCTCATCAGCTGCAAACATCCACACAGTCTTGAGTCCACTTAAGCCAAATTTAAATGACACTACATCTCATTACCAAATGAAGTTTAGGAATATTGATCATATATCCTGTTTGATGTAGACTTACAATCCTAAAACTTGTTCCAAATCCAAAAGTAATTATTTCTTCATGTATAGATACCATTTACCATTCATGAATTAGCTCTAAGACCAAGTTACTTTAATCATTTGTCAGTTAATCTTTATACTATTTGCTCTGATGCAGAGAAAATATTTAAAAATAATCCTTATTCGCGGGAAGAAAGTCATTGATAAGTTCGTGAACTTTAGTAAATCTGGTATATCGCTGGGTATTTTTAAGGTTATTGCACCAATGAAGGATTTTAAGAATCTTCTAGCATAAATTTGTGAATTGCTCGAGTTAGATCGTCTTCCGGCTACACCACAGTAAAAGTATTTAACTTTCATAATTCCATGTACTGACAGAGCTCATCAATCACCCAATCTGCAACTGATGAAATAGTGACACATCAAGAAAATTCCCAATTATTATGGAATTAACACATTTCAGACATCAGAACAAAATTAGCTCATTGAGACTTTGCAAAATGTTTAGTAATTCAGATATTTTATCAACCAACAAGATAAAGTATGAAGCATACCTTCACATAGTTTGAAGTGTCGAGGGTGAAGCGATGGTAGATCCCAGCCGGTAATATAATCATGTCTCCTCCTTTGATCCAGATTCTTATCCAACGGTCATCTTTGTCACGAACATCAAAATACCCACTTCCTTCCAGACAATAACGGATCTCTTCATCAGCATGGATGTGCTCTGTGTAAAAGTTCCTCAGCTTCTCTTCATAATTCTCAATTTTTTCAGGACACAAGTCCAAAAGATCCTGCAAGATGAATATTCATGATGGTAAAGTTTGCAACCAAAAAAAAAAAAAAAAGGAGTTAGAAGAATATGGTTCAGGTTAAAAAGAAGTTAGAAAGTGAGGAAGAGCGAGCAGACCATATAGTTATATCCCCTGGTTTCACGAATCTTGTTTAGTTCTTCATCATTTTCATAGTTTTTCGGATTCAAATGCCAATACAAAATCCCAATTTCTGCAAGTAAACAAACATCCATAAGCTTTGCTCTGTAGACAATACCAATTTTACGAAGCTCAAATATTCCATGTCCACCATTAAAAGAAATTCAGTAAAGTAAATGCAAGAGGTCTGCATTTAACTGGTAGTGGTAGGAACAGATGGTCATTGGTAGGTTAATTTAGTATCCCTTGGAACACAAATGATAAATAGACATCAAATATCATTTGAGCATTAAATGAATTAACAGCTGGTTGATCGTTTTGAACAAAAGAATACATTAGATGATTATTTGTAACTGAAATTGATGTCTATGATGTCTTCTAGTACATGGTTCCAAAGAGCACAAAGGTACAATGGTGCTTCTATCAACTGAATACGGGATAGCATCAAGCACAAAATATTGGGAGCGTTGTTATCTTGCATCCATGAGTTCAAATTGCACGCCTTTTATGTTACTAAACAACGCGCAAGATTTCCTTAACGGGTTAATTGCAGACAAATCCCATGTATTATATCCTAACTGCGGATAGACCCCGTGAAGTTCTATCAACTCAGTGAACTTTTTTTGACTATTTTAAAAGTAAAAAATAATTCACTGATAGGGCCTATCTGCACTTGGATAAATAGTACGGATAAATAGTACAGGATGCCTATTCACACAAATAGAACTACAGGGGGTCAAGTTGGCGACAGTATAGGGGGTCTACCCACAATTAACCCATCTATAATCCAAGTAGTCACCCAATTACTCCACGAGATTCATGTGGACACTCGACAAAAATACTTCACAAATGTTTAGCACAAATGAAAGGAGAGGTAAGCTTATTAACTTGGTAACCAAGACAAGGTAGAACAAAGTAATTGCTCTTATTCAGCTCAAACAAACCCAATTTTATTTCACACTTCTACTGTCATATTAACATATTAGGTGTGAAACTGTCAGTTCAATAAAAATTCCTCAATATATTTGGGGGAGGATACCAACAAAATCTCCCTCTATTCCTCATCTTTAATTGTCCCGGGGAGGATTTTCCCTTGAGGTATTCTTTAGTGATCTCAAGGCATGAATTTTTTTTTTTTTGGGATGAACACAGCTAATATTGAAATTTAAAACTATGATCGAACAGATCTCACTGAAGACAAGGGTCAATAATAATCGTCTCTAATTGGACTTAGACAAAAAAAAAAAATCATCATTTTTAACATGAATCGATGAAACATTGAACATAACTGAACAAACCAATCAGCTGAAAAATCATTATTCCTATACTTCCCCCCTTCCAAGCTAGAACATCAAAGCTATGCTCCAGAGATGTGAAATAAGTTCATAAGCACAAGTAAGAGAACCCTCTTAAGCTTAAAAAAAATAAAGTCCTAATTTATGAACAGACTAAATGAAGTCCATAGTGATACTGTAGCCAGCAATTTCTACAAGCTAACAATAGAGTTCTAATCAAGTTTTATTCAAACTAATCTCAAATCTTGAAGTTTTTATGGAGAATTCAACAATTTCCTATTTAAACAAATACCTGCAAGCTTGCTTAGGGAAACAAACTCCTTTGGATTCTTATGATGAGGAAGTCTCTTGTCCTCCTCATTCTCCTCCATGTACCAAGCCTTTATAAGATAACAATCCAAGGGGAAAAACCCATTAAATTAGCAAAAGAAAATGGCACAAAAACAGGACAAAAAATTTTTATAAAATAAAAAGAAAATGTATACCTCCAGAGCCATGGATGAGGGCTTCTTGGTTTTCTGATTGTTTACTCAACTAAATTTCTGGTGATTTATTTAGTTGGGTGCATTTTATAGGCAGAGGAGTGAGAACCAACTCCACACAACTCATGATTTTTCCTTTTGATGATGGTATCTGCCACGTGTATGGCCAGTGATTTTTTGAGTTTTGCCTATATGGCCCCTAAATCTATCCTATTTACAGATTACCCCAAATCAACAAATTTTGATAAAATATGCAAATAGGTTAGACATGGAGTTATAGGGAAAAGAAACCATATTATTTTCGAAGGGGGGCTACATTTGTCATTTTAACTTTTTCTCACTATCAAATTTAACTATGTCAAATAAAGAGGGCTGTTTGAATTCAATGTTAAAAATGCAGGGAAAAATTGGCAAATATTTAGATTTGGAGGGCATATTTGCGAATGATCTAGATTTGTGACTGAGGTGAGAATCCTTGAATTTTTGTGGTATTAAGCCCTTCATTAATCGAACACCATAAAATCAACTTATCTGTTTGTATTGATGCAATATTGAATCCTGCAGAAGGACAAATTCTTTGTTTTCATCTGCTGATTGCAAAATGAGGGTGGAAAGTTCATGGACTCGCTTACTAGGTAGCGGATTCTTTACTGCTTTCTCTCTCTTTCACAGTTAACCAAAGTAGGTTATTTAGATTGTTATTAACAAGGGTTTTTTAGATGTTAGTCCCTTAAATATTTCATATTTTCAATTAGTCTTTCAAATCTTAAGTTATTTTGAAATTAGCCCCTTATGGAAATTGCTATTAGGTTCCCCTATTTGTTTAGTTATTTTGAAATTAGTCCCTCCAATTAAGAGTAGAAGTAACAATTAGAGGAATTAATTTGAAACAACTTGTGAGAATTTGGGAACGTAAAAAATTTTAATTATTTGAGGGACTAATTCCCCTCTAATTGATACTTCTCCACTTAATTTGAGGGACTGATTTTAAAATAATTTAAGAATTAGGGAGCCTATTAACAATTTCAACAAATAAAGGAACACACATAAAATTAAAAATAAAACTTATTACCAAACGTTATTACGATTTTACAATAATTAACCTTTCTCAACTCTCCTCTTAAATTAATACTTAAACCTGTTTACCTCCAACCATAGTTTTCTCTCTATTATTAGTACATGATAGCTATGTATCTTCAGTATTCCTAAGAAACATGTAGTCTCTCTAGATACACATAATAACACACTGACGTTAAATAACAAACACATAACAAATATATAATGTGACAAATAACTCAGATGAGACATCACAGAGTCTAGCTAATAATAATAAATTTTATGAATAATTAGGTGGTTAATCCCCTGTAGTACATACGCAACTATCAAATATTTAAAATCTTCATAATTTTTCTTAAAAAAGACCTCTATAAATTGAAATATACTTTCCTATCAGTTTATCCTTTAAATCATTTCAAATTTATTTAACCGTATTTAAATGACTATCAGAAAAAACCTTCGACTTTTGTTTTTCTTTGCGTACATCTACTTCTACTGTTCAAAACAAAGCAGCGTAGAGCTTCTTAGGCTTAGGCCCATAATTTCAAATTTTCTTCGGTCATTTGATGGGCCTTTTCGTTTAGAAAGTTGATGGGCCAAACCGCATGTCTTGTCACTGCTGAAAATTACAGAAGTTTTCCTATTTTGCCTTCCATCTCATGATCATTTTACCTCAACACCAGCAAAGTCCCTTTCTCATGAAACTCTCACTTCCACTATAATTTGCTATCCTTTTTCTTGCTTCTTTACTTGATTTTTTTGAATGAATTTATATTAAGAACAAAGATTTTATGATGGGAAATGATGGGAAGAAAACCATTAAAAGAGGTTATTGTTTAGAGTTGGAATTGAAATTAAGGGAATAAGAGAGTACTAGGACATACAGAAGGTTAAAGGCCAAAGGCCTCATGGATTGACTTTTGTAGCTGGTTAGTAAGAGGGGATAATTTTAGGATTTTTTCTCAAAGAAACTACTAAATAGGCTAAAAATACGAAAACCAACTTTAAAATCTAAATTAAAACAAAAATCATTTTTAAAGGGGATTTAGGTAGCAAACAACAATTTTAACTTATTTTCAAATAAAATTTCAATTCTTATCAAATTGCTCTTAAGGAACACACATGTCAGCACATGACATGTCTTCTTAATCAAACCTAAAGAAAATTTTGTGTTGAAAATTTTAAAATATTCATCTAACTAACATAAAAAATTGCTTGAAAATCTCAAAATTGATGAGAATTTAATAAAATTAACTTAAAAAGAAAAACTATGAAACAGGCTAAATTACTATATTAGTATACTTAGTGGCATCTATTTACTAGTAATATATATTTAGTGGCTCCGATGACAATAAAATATAAAAAGCGAGTCTGTTTAGTCAATAATGTCTATCCAGTCACTGGTGATGAAATTTGAGCACCAAATTACGAGTTTTTATCATATATACCCCTCAAATATCATGTATTTACAAATTTATACAAAAACTTGACTTCTGCGAAATACCTCCCTCTCCGCCCTCTCCTCTTTCACCTCATCTCCTCCCTCTCCTCCACTCCCTCCCCTCTTCCACATTCACTCCCCCTCCCCTCCCTCCGCTCCTTGTTGTATCCGAATAAAGTTGTGGCCCACACGATACAAATTATCTTATTCGTCATGGTATTTGAAATTCTTATTCTATAAAAATTATAGTGGATTGAGATAAGATCATATCTAGATAGTTTCCCTGATGGATGGAAACTGTTTTTTAAGAAGTCTTATTTTTTAAGAATTCTAGTTATAACAGAAGGGTCCTATTCTAGCATGTAAATATTGTCACATTTCCTTTATCAGATTTAGGCTTTTTGGTAAGGCATAGGCTAGAAACTCTTTCTATTTTTTTATTTTATTTATTCTAACGATGATCTAACTTTTGTTCTTTGTTTATGTATATACTCAGATTATCTTTAGTTTGGATCTAATTTTCTAAGTTATAGATCTATCTAGACAACAATGGCTGGAGGTATTTTTTAATTTAATTTATTTCCGCTGCGTGTTTTGCATTTGTTTAGATTATAATTTCTAACATGTGATATCAGAACACACTCCATTTGTGTTGTTTAGTATTCTAAACTTTTGAATATATTACCTAATCTAGTCTATGCAACTGGTTTTACCGAAACAAAAGCAATGATTAGTTTCGGGTCAAATACTTTAAAAGTTTAGAGTTTGTCTTCTTACTAGTTCACTTAAAACGTTTATGGAAACGTCATCTTCATTGCTGTGTGTAGCACTAAATTAAGAACTATTTATTTGCGTTTCTTATGAATGACATGTGAACTGCTTACATATTTTGAATATTTTACAAAGTTTATATAGCAATGTATGAAACTATAAGTCTGTTTCATGTGCTAGCGTCGGCCTCCACTAGTTTATTTGGATCCATTAAAATATTTGAATATTTTGTATAATAAAGTTTGTAGTTACAGGATGTTCTTGAATCTTCAACGTTTTCTATTTCAGTTTGAGTTTTACACTGGCTGCAATATCAACAAAGTCACATGTTTTCGGTCGTCTTAAAAGAAAATTTTCAATGATATTGGTTTTGTCATGCTACAGTATATATTTTGACTGAAAGTAATAAAGTTCTAGTTTTAGTTGAGTTCTGGAATTAAATGCCTAAAGCAACCTCAAGTTATGTTGATAATCTTATGTAAAGTTTATGATATATTCTTTCATAAATTAAAGTTAATTTTTGCCTCTTATAAAATATAGACTTGAAGTTTGGTTTTATGATGTCATGAAGTAACAGTGATACCAAGTGACTTAAAAGTAGTCATAGCATCTTATGTCATACAGATTGTCGAATAATGATTAACACACTTCATTAAGTCTTAACGGCATCTAAGTTGCGATTAATTCAAAGAAATAGTAACTCGGCCCCATAGGGAAGTTATTATCGTTTTGCATTAATTGGAATAAGATATTTTTAAAAATATTAAGAATAAATTTTCCTAGGCCCATAGGTATGGAATAATTTATTTCTTGATATTAATTTTTATTAGTCTTATTAATGAAGCAAGAATAAATTCATGCGTGATGCTACCTCTGCCTATAGGAAGGTTTGAACTTATTTTTAAATTTATTATAAACTAACATTGGTTGTTTAGAACTCAAGTTTTATTTTATAGTACTAAAGTTTAATTTTCTTGATTATTGCAGCTATTCCTACTGCTTATGTTGTTCCAATATTTTGTGGTGATAACTTTGATGATTGGAAAGGCAAAATCTTTTTCTCATTAGGGTGTATGGATTTGGACTTGGCGCTTCGTGTGGATCAACCACCTAATCCTATGGAGAAAAGTATGCCACATGAGAAACAAATATGTGAACGGTGGGAAAGATCAAACCGATTGAGTTTGATGCATAATAAGTCTCATGTCAATAAGAGCATCCGAGGCTCTATTCCACATTGCCGCAAGGCCAAAGACTACTTGAAAGCCATCCAGGAATAATTTGTTAGCTCGGATAAAGATTTGGCTAGCACCTTGATGAAGAGGCATTCAAGTACAACATTCAACCACTCTAAGAGTGTGCGTGAGCACATTATGAAAATGAGAGACACCACTGCTCACCTCAAGTCCCTTAAGATAGAAATTTCTGAGTCATTCCTAGTGCATTTTATTTTGAACTCTCTCCCTTCTGAATATGGGCCATTTAAAATTTCTTACAATACACATAAGGAAAAATTATCTGTAAATGAATTATTGACTATGTGTGTTCAAGAGGAAGAGAGACTAAAGTATGAGAAGCTTGAAAGTGCTCATTTAGCTACTCATAATAAAGGAAGCACTGGGAAGAACAATCATGCTCAACAAGAAAAGAAGAAGCAAAATGTGCCAATGAAGAAATACTGCGATAAGGATAAATGCTTCTTTTGCAAAAAGGCTGGGCATATGAAGAAAGATTACATTCAGTATAAGAAATGACTCATAAAGAAAGGTAATTTCATCTCATTTTGTGTGTCATGAATCCTTCTTTGTTGAAGTTCTAAACAATTCATGGTGGATTGATTATGGTTCTACAATCCATATTTTCAATACAATGCAGTGCTTTCTCAACCTAAGAAAGCCAAAGGAAAATGAACAATGCATCTATTTAGGAAACCAAATGCGTTCACAAGTCAAAATTGTGGGAACCTTCGGATTGATTTGAAGACCGGTTTCACATTTAATTTAGAAAATATCTTTTATGTTCCAGAATTCTCTAAAAATTTAATTTCAATTTCAAAATTAGTTTTTGTTGGTTATGGTTTTCATTTTGAAGGAACATATTTTGATATTTTATTGAATAAAGTCTATGTTGGTGGTAGAACCTTAATCGATAATTTATATAAATTTGATTTGGATCCCACGTTTGAATTGACTTATTTAAATATGCATGTTGATGTTAGCATGAAGTGAAATTTTATTAATGAGAACTCTTCTAACTTATGACACAGGAGATTGGGACATATTTCCATAGAGTGAATTAAGAGATTAGTAAATGATAGAGTTTTAAAAAATTCTAATTTTAGTACTTGTGTGGATTGCATTAAGGGAAAGCAAACTAAGAAGTCTACTAAATGTGCTAAGAGGAGTTCTAGTATTTTGGAAATCATACACACTGATATATGTGAACCTTTTACTACTCCTTGCCTAAATAGTCAGAGATATGTTATCTCTGACTATATGTGAACCTTTTACTACTCCTTGCCTAAATAGTGAGAGATATGTTATTGACGACCACACCAGATATATGTATATTTATCTCCTTTTTAACAAAGTAGAGACACTAGATGTCTTCAAGAGCTCTAAGGCAGAGGTAGAGAAATAAAAGGATAAAAAGCTTAAAATTATAAGATCAGATAGAGGCAGAGAGTACTATGCCCGGTACACCACAACAGGAAAGGGGCAAATGTTAGGTCAATTTGCAAAATTCCTCAATGAAGAGGGCATCATTGGCCAATATACAATGCCCGGTACACCACAACAAAATGGTGTATCAGAAAGAAGGAATTGCACACTTATTGACATGGTGAGGAGCGTTATTAGTAATTCTAATCTTTTTGAAACTCTTTAGAGTGAAGCCTTGAAAACTGCAATGTATATTTTAAATAAGGTTCCATCTAAAAGTATTCCTAAAACACTATTTGAACTATGGTATGGATGAAAGCCTAGTTTAAATCACTTGCACATCTGGGGTTGTCTAGTTGAAGTGAGGATTTATAATCCGCACATAAAACAACTTGATCTGAGGACAATCAGTGGTTATTTCATTGGCTATCCAATTGACTCCAAAGGATATCGATTTTATTGTCCTACACACTCTACAAGAGTAGTTGAGGCAAGGCTAAATTTCTTGAGGATTCTGAATCTAGCAGGAGTGCATTTCCTCGTAGGATAGAATTTGAGGAAGCACATGAGGAAATCAAGTTGCATAAAGACAGAGATTTGGTTATTCTTCAAGGAAATCAAACAGATGACATTGACGAGTAACCAATTCAACAGCAGCTAGCCCATGAAATTAAAGTTCATAATGAAGCTCCTGTTGATGTAAATCAAGAGGTATGACTAAGAAGGTCCTCAAGGGAAAGAAGATCAGCTATTTCTAGTGATTGTGTTGTATATCGTAGAAGTCTGATTTTGATATCGGACCTAAAGATGATCCATGTACGTTTTCACAAGCTGTGAATGGAGATCAATCTACTCTTTGGTACGATGCCATGAAAGAAGAGATGGAATCTATGGCTAAAAATAAAGTTTGGGATCTCGTTGAATTACCAAAATCTGTTATGGCTATAGGCTGCAAATGGGTCTACAAGACCAAAGGGAACGCTTCTAGTAATGTCTAGTGATATAAGGCTTGACTTGTAGCTAAAGGTTTTACTCAAAAGGAATGGATTGATTACCATGAAACATTCTCTCCAGTTTCTAAGAATGATTCATTTAGGATTATCATGGCTCTAGTAGCTCATTTTGATCTGGAGTTACATCAAATGGATATGAAAATAATCTTTCTGAATGGGGATCTTGAGGATGAAGTATACATGGGGCAACCAAAAAGATTTTATCATGAGAAAGATAATCACTTAGTTTGTAAGAAAAAACAAGCCTCATGTTAGTGGTATAAAAGGTTTCACAATGTTGTTTCCTCATGTGGATTTTATGAAAACACGTCGATAGCATGAATCTTTTGACGACATTGCAAATAAATCTATGAAATGGAGCCGAGAAGTGATACTCGCCGCCAAAGCAGCTGAGTCGCCTTGGCCCTAAAAACGAACATATCTCAGTAACGAATCTCAAAAAAAGTAAAACTACAGCTAAAACACCAATGCAAAGAACATATATGTGCCAATCGAGAAGATAAAAAGTCTAGTTTTTCATTCATATATCAAGGCATTTACATAACTGTTCACATTTGTATTTACATCAAAAAAAGGGGGTGGAAAGGAAGACGAATACATCAGATTCTTAAGGATCCTGGCTCGAGTCAGGAGTAGGACTAGGAAGAGCAGCACTTGACTCAAGAACTGAGTTGGCTGAGCAGCAGTGGTGGCAACTTCATCTTGGTCATCCCTCAACTCCTCATCTCCTTCATCCCCGTCATCCACATCTAGCACTATTCCCCCTCCCTTCATCTCTATCTCTTTTAAAATATCAAGGCAATTGGTGATACGGGAGGGGTAATAGAGGTGATCTGGGGTGGGTCTGGATTCACGAGGGAGCAGCTCCAGAAGATAGTCGAAGCTAGCCTTGCAGGCTAACGACACTTCCACCTTACCTAGAGGGCTATCGTGATATTTCTCCACGATTTTCACTCTGTAGGCCTTTGATTCTAAGAAAGCAAGGTGATCCTACAAAGCTTGGATGGTGGCCAAAGACACCTGATGGGCCGACCGCTCCTCCTCAAGATTAATCTTCAAGTTCTGGGTAGCCATGCGATCAGACCGGGTGCACTCTTAGGCATCAAGCCTCTCGCGCTTCTCGCCCTCAACCTCTTCGGTCATATATTTGATTTGGCCCTCCCACTCGAGGATCTCGTGCTAGTAATAGCCAATCTCCTCCTTAAGCTTAGCAATCACGGTCGATTGCTGTCTGCGATGAGCCTGAAGCCCCTTGATCATTTCCTCCATTGTCTCCAACTCTCGACGCCATTTGCCCTAACTCTGACTCTAAGCTGCCTGTTCAGCCTCCAAGGCAGCGGCTCTCTTCTCAGCCACTTCCCTAGCCGTCCTCTCATCCTCTAGTGCCTTTTCAAAATTATTAAGAAGGCTTTGTGCAAGCTTGAGCTGAGAAAATAGCTCTTGCTCAATCAAAGCCCTCCGTAGCAAGTAGCCCTTGAGAGCTTGGTGGAGGCCTACGCTTGGCATCTCCATAAGAAAGTCATCATCCCTAGGAAGGGGGAACTGCTCCAATGCCTGAGACTTGGTTATCTAGGATTCAAGGATTGAGTTCCCTTGTTGAGAGGCTTCTTAGGGATGAACTTGTTATTCTCAGATGGCTCCTCGTTGTATGAGGGGACTTCCCCCGAGGTGCCCATCAACATGGCTTGTGCCTTCCCCCACACATTGGGGTCAAGCTCATCAATGCGATGGCAAAAGGGCCACTTGAAGCTACCCTCAAGGACTAAAGCCTTGTCATCCCTTGTCGAGTCATCAGCTGCCTGAAGTAGGGCCGTCTCCCCTACGACCACACTCGACATCTTGACATGCTCCTTGCCAGGCCTATGGGTGGGCTCAGAAGGAGGGACTTGAGCTGTCGACTTCCCCATCTGGACTTTGGCTTGAATGGGCTCCACCACCTCTTCGCCCTCCACTTGCCTAGTAGGAGAAGCCTCATCTAAAATGACAATCTCAGCCAGCTTTAAAGGGGGGACGTCCAGATGCGGACCATCCTTGGGACTCGAAGCGAAAAAACACCTACCTCTGACGGTCCTGCCAAGTCAGCTCGAGCCTACTCGATACTCCCATGAGATTCTCAGCCTTGGCCCAACCTCCTCCTATTCTTCTCTAATCTCTCAGCCTGAGCAGTGGCACTCAGCCCCGCTAACTGAGCTACGATTTCTACAGTTTTTGCCGCCACCATCCTTAGCTCTTCAGGAGAAAGCTCCTTCCTCAACCATTTTTGGGCCTTATAGTTGAGCCCAGTTTCGCTGAAGTTTGTCCACCCCCTCTGAATCCTTTAGCGGAAGAGCCAAAATCGCCGCTCTGATGGTATCAGTTTCAGTCGGCGGATCTCTAGATATGCTGGCCACTAGAAGGGCGACCGACTCAAAAAGATTATTAATCTCTCATGACCTGGCATAGGCTTGAACCTTGTCGAGCTTCTGCCCCTCCTCAGCAGAAAGAAGGCGCGGCGTCAGTGCGTCCTTCTTAATCTCAGGCTAAGTAGGACAGGATAGAATAGGGTCGGCTCCAAAAACCCACATGAACTTCTCCGTCCAATCTTTGTTGGAATCAAGAGTGTTCGACAAGAGCTTGAAGCTGCCCACCTTCTAGAAGAAGTAGTGCCCCTCCTTCCTTGTCATTTTGACGCTGATGAAGTGGCCGAATAGGTGCAGACTTGGGTCGATGCCAACCTGATGACAGATCACCACAAACCCCCCCAAAGTGGCGATGGAATTTGGTATGATTTATGAAGGGGACACCCTTAGAACCTCACACACCTGACGAATGAAAGAGTGAAGTGGCAATCGAAGCCCGTACTCTAAGTACTTCAGTTAGATGGGGGACCTATCACTGCCATGGTGGTATACTGACTCAGCTCTATCAAGCGCTGACAAAGTAAAATCTGTGGGAAGATCAAAGCGCTTGTAATAGGCCTTGAGCTCTGTTATGCAAATCTTTGAGTGAAATGGTCGGAGGAGATCGATCCTCATCTCATTGCGACCGGTAGCGAAAGCATTGGAAGCCATCAGAGATCATTGAAACTTAGAGCAAAAATTACCTGAGAGTAGAAAATTTGAAATCAAGAAGGGAGAGCGAGGGTTTGTGAAGAAAATCTCATTTGTAAAGAGGAGGTACATATAGGCTCCCATAGTGACACGTGTTGAGATCAGAATGACCGACTCAATCCCAAATGGACGGATGAGATCGACCTCAAAACCTGAATAGGCCTTACAAAAAATGAGGCACCGCCCTTCATTCAATGTGTCGCTCTGCTCAGAAAAATCAAAGCGACAACGATGCATGGCATTCAATGACGTCAAAAGTCCATGTCAACAACAACCCGTCACCTTCCCCATAAACGCTCCTCGAAATTCGCTAACTGATAACTGTTCAAAGTTCAGCTCAGGCTCAGGCTCAGGCTCAGCCTATCAAATTGGAGGTACCGACTCAATAGACGGACAACTCATGAGGTCGACTAAAAACGTGATGCTAGTCGGCCCTCAATAAAATCGATACGAACAACAGGGATACTTACCTATCTTTAGCAGGTTGAATCAAATTAGTTCAACTCATCCAATCCAGCATCTTTTCTAAGGACGGAGCCTACAATCCTCGCTAAGCTGACTCTAGTACAGAACACTTCTCTTTCACAAGAGATCAAAGTACAAATGTAAGACCCTGGCATCATTTTCATAAATAAGGCTTATACCACCAGTTCATGAATCGACTAACACTCTAAGACTCAGAATCGACTCATTCCAACCCCAAAAAACTCAGAGTATAGTTCAATGCAGAGAATACAAAAGCTAGTTCAAATTGGCTAAAACATCTTTTATTCATATCCTTCAAATATTTACAATACCCTTCAACAAAATAAAAATACATGGAGATACAAAAGCCCTAAGGGGGTAGATTGGGAGACCGAAATGGGTTGACATCCGAGCTAGGAGATGGCAGTGGATGAACGTTAGCAGGAGATGGCAAGGGAGTTGACTGGACCTCCAGGTCCCCCCTTCACCTTTCTTCTCGGGTGAAATCACCCAACTGTCCTAAGCCGAACACTCGCCAGCTCGCCTGGCCGGGAGTCCTCGCTCTCTTCTCCAGTGCTCTCGGCGGAGCCCTCATCAGCCTTGTCGTCTAACTCTTCATCCACGACACCGCTTCCACCTAGTTCAAGTCCCCCACCCTATTTTCCTATCTCCAAGAGTGCCTCCAGGTAGTTAGCAACCCTTAGAGGATAGTGAAAACGATCGGGTACACTCTTCATCTCGGCAGAAAGTTGTGCTTCGAGATAGTCATATCTCGCTTTACAAGCCAATGTCACCTCCACCTTTCCAAAGATGTTGTGGCGATAGCCCTCAATGATTTTGAATCGATGAGCCTCAGAGTCCAAGTGAGCAATGTTGCTTTGGGCCTCGACAAGGGACGACTCGCGCTGAGCATTCTCCTCTCAGAGCTTTTTGAGGGCCGACCACTCCTCCTCTAGTTCGACGTTCAGGCACTGGGCAACATGGCGATCTGACTCAGCATGCTCTATGGCGTGAACCCTCTTCCGTCTCCCAAGCGCTACCTCCTTGGATAAGTGCTTTATCCTCTTATTTTGCTCATGAAGCTCGTGCTTGAGCTTGTCGATCTCGACTGACTTCTGGCTATCTGAAGCCTTCATGCCATCAATCATGCTCTCTTGCACCTCCATCTCTCAGTGCCAGTCACCCAGTTCATCCTCCTTGGTCGACGGTAACAAGAAAGCTTTCTCCAGGTCAGCCTTTAGAGCTTTCAACTCATCCCAAAGCTTGAGATAAGAGACCTGGGTCTGCTCTACCTGGCCAAATAGTTCCTGCTCCACCAACGCCCCGTGAACTAAATAGCTCCTTAGGCTTTGGTGAAGACCAACATCTGGAACATCCCCTAAAATGTTATCATCATGGGGGAGATAGAATTGCTCCACCGCTATCGATTGGGAGAGCCTCGATTCGAGAATCGACCCCCTCTCATCTAAATAGCAAGTGGGCTAGTGCTTATGCTCAAGAGTCGGCTCTTTATCATGACAAGGACTGACTCTGGAGGATCCTATCCATAGCATCCTCAGTCAGTCCCACTTTTCTGGCTAGATCTCATCGAAGCGATGAGGATACGGCCATCCCAGTTCTTCAGTAGGAGATGCCTCCTTGGTAGCTGGCTCCTTTCCCTGACGGTGGGTCAACCTAGCAAGAAAATCTGAGCCCTCTTCGCCCCTATTTGGGCCTCAGCCTTCGCTGGGATCTCGCTTCCTCCTGCAGCCTCAGCCATCTAAATTCCAGCCCCCTTTTCTCGAATTGGGGACCTATCATCAACAAAAAATGACTTCGGTCTCCACTGCGTCGGCAGCCTTCTTGGGCCCTCGACTGTCCACCTTCCTCAGCCTTTTTCTTCATGGCCTCAGTAGTCGCAGACTTCGACCCCATCAATCTAGCGGCTACATTGACCGTAAGAGCATGAGCTTCCACCGCCTCCTCAGGGACCAGATCTAGACGAAGGCATTTCGCTGGCCTCGTTGAAGGCTCTTCATGAGGCCCCTCCTAGACTTTAGCAGGTAGAACCGTCGATGCCTCGGCAGCCTCCTCCGAGCCCAAAGTCAGCTTTGTTGCCCTCTCTTCATCGTCAGTAGTAGGAGGAACAGAAGAGATACCGGTCACCCACAAGACTGAGTTGTCGAGCAAGGCTTCCATCTTGCGGGAACCGGTGTACACCTTGATCCTCTCCAATGCTTGTCTCTCAGCCCTTGATGGTGGTCTTGACTTCAAAGCCTCCCCAGAGACCTCAGGCTAGTGAAAAAAACTCAAGTTGGAGTCGTCCCCTGAAACCCACACAAACCTTTCTTTCCAATTCTTACTTGACTCAGGGGGGTCGACGATGATCTTGAAATCTCCCAACACCTGAAGGTGGAAATGGGCCTCGCACTGATGCACCTTGATGCTTACAAGGTGGTTGAGTATTTAGGGTTGGCTCGACTCCCAACCAATGGCAGATGATGACGAATCCCACCAGAGTGGAAATTGAATTTAGCTTCTCCTACGACGAAGACACCCCTAAGACCTCGAAAATGCAGCAGAGGAAGGGAAGAAATGGGAGGCATGGACCATACTCTAGATGCTTCACATACACCAGAGTCGGCCCACATCGTGGCCATAAACCGCCTGCAACTTCGCCGGCGCCATCAGAGCGAAGGCTCGAGGAACATCGAACTTCTCATGCAGCGCCCTCAACTATGGCAATGTCACCTTGGAGTGAAATCTCTCCAACTAGCCATGACAAACTCTAGCAGCTGAAGTCAACATCTGAATTCTAAGGGATCACCGGAAAAGATGATCGGATTTCTTTTGTGGTTAAGATCTGGAAATTCTCAAAAACAATAGCCCCCCTTTTTTCTCGCAATGGTCGTACTTATAGACAGCTGGGGCGACAACTGTCAAGATCACAACAGTCGAATCAACTTCAGACCAACAGTCAAAATCAATCCCAGAACTCGAAAGGGCCACTTCAAAATCGAGGTACACTTTGCCTTAACTAGCTCGCAATTAGGCACGAAAAGTGAGGTGGTAGCAGCCAAAAATTGTACTCTGACGTCAGCCACATCACATCAGAAAAGATGTCTCAGTCACCCCTTATTAATGCACTCCATGACAAACCATAGTCTAATATCCCTCGGACCTGGCCCATGCCGAATCCAAGCGAAAGGGGCTAACTGTTACGACCTCTAAAAAACCATTAAGTATTAATCCAATTGGGAAGCCAACACATCCCGCTCTTCACCTAATCAGACGAGTTCAGAGC
>JBAKGM010000139.1:35111770-35126469 GCA_037177215.1 Asparagus racemosus
AAAAACTTATCTCTAAAAACCAACCATAAAATAATCCAACAAACTCAATCCTAACACATTCAAATTAAAACTAAACAAAATAACTAATTCTAACCTATCGACAACCAAATCCATATCTAAAATCATAACAAATTATATTCAATCCGAATCAAATCTGAATAGCGATTGTGTCTTGCATCTTAATGGGAAACTGTATGTGAACCTAAAGAGAGATAAATGAATGATATTCATTAATCATTGAGAGAAAAGGAAAGGAGAGGGAGAGATAATTAGTCTCCCTCAATTGTGCTTTATTTATACTAATAGGAGATTACAATATTTAACCCACAAACAATGTTGGTCCAAACATAAGACATAACTTCTCTCATAACGATTATGAAGAAGAGGGTAATACAACATATTATACTCAATATCTATAAAAGGAAAACTCTAATAATAAAGGGAAATGTATACTAAAGGCAAGTCCTAAATAGCAAGATACTAAATTTAACTTAAGTATTAAATTTAGACACCTTTATTAGAATCAACAAATAATATACCATCTTTTAATAAGATTCAGGTAGAACTTAGATACTGCATAAAGCCGAACTGTCTACTACCCTAACAAAAACAAAAAGAACTTACGTTTTTGAATGTATATGGTTATAGAGAAAGTTTGATGCATAGTCAACTACAACAAGCATCTACATGAAGTTCCACAAAATGTTTCCATTTCTATGGTTTGATTAAGCCAGAACAAAAGCAAGTTGATTTCCTAAAAGCTCTCATTTTCTAGAAAAGCATTTTCCGAGCGTTGAACTTGGAAATAGGCTAGAAAACTCAATCTTAATAATAAAAACTAATTGTTTGGTGAAGATTTGATGGATAGCAAACTCAATTTTAATAATAACAACTAATTGTTTGGTGAAGATTTGAAGGATAGCAGTCAGAATATCAACTTTAATTTAAATAGTTTCCCATATTGCATTTGACATCCGAGCATTGGATATCATTGGAAATGTAATTGCACCGTTGCTTTCTTGCCGAAACAAACATGAGAATAAATTTTCCAAGAAATAGTGGCAAATCTAGGGATTTTTTTAAATTTTTTTCTGGAATTGGGTTTGTGTTAATTTGTTGGAAAATAACCAGACCTACCCTCAGAGAGACAAGCACGACTAATCTAAGCAATTCACTGGTGATTCAATGAATTTAAACTCTGGTGAGAGACATGAGAACTACTGAGAGATTCAATCAATGTAAGCTAATTTCTAATGCATTGTTGCTGATGATGATTTTAAAGCCAAGTAAACTGCTCTCCTATGTTTATTATGTTGTTAACACAAAGGTAAAAATTATTTGAATCTTGATGTTGCAGTTTGAAATGAATCCTCCAGTTCTAAGTCAAGTTGAACTTTTCAGATGGAAACAGAGATTAGGATACTTTTCATATTCCTTTTTAAACATATTTAAACTTACAAGACATTGCAATTACTTAAAAGAACTCGGATACTTTTCAAATTCCTTTCATACTTTTCATATTCCTTCTTAAACATTTTTAAACTTACAAGACACTACAAATACTTAAAAGAACTTGGATACTCAGGGTCAGTTTGGCAACCACACTTAATCTAGGATATGACTGCTCCAACAAGCATGAACAAAAAAGTTGTAGTTGACTTAACACTATTGATATTTGTAACCCAATTAGCATCACCATATCCTTAAACAACATACGAGTATCCCATGTGAGTCGAGCATTATTCGAGGATGCCTCTGAGGGCAGCTGTCCATTGTTCCTTACTAAGTTGAGGGTATCTATATTGTGACACATGTTCAACGTCATTCTTCTCTAGCAAAATTGAAAAGTCATAATCTGTACTCATGGGTTAGCTTTTGAAGAAGTAAAATTTATGAAGCATCCTTCAATCCTATGGAACAGACTCAAGGAAAAACCTCCAGAGGATCTAGAGATTTTCATTCCAAGAATCATATTACCTTGTACAAGATCCTTCATACCAAAGTTCTGTAAAATATATTTCTTCACCTTTTAATCACGTCAAGAGAGCTTCCAAACATAAGAATATCATCTGCATATAAGTGGAGGATGACATAGTCATCGTGTATGACCTTTGAGTATACACACTTGTTAAATTCATTAATCCCAAATCTCTAATTTACAATGACTTTGCCGAAATTCTAATGTCATTGGTTTGGAGCTTGTTTTGGTTTCCATGTAAATCTCTTCTCAAAATTGTCATTCAAAAAAAGAAGTCTTGACATTCGTTCGATGTATGTTGATCTTGTGAACAGAGACGAAAATTAGAAGACATTTGATGGTAGAGATCCTAGGTACAAGGAAATAAGTGTCAAAATAATCAGTATAGTTCTTTTGAATATACCTCTTAGCCAATATTATTCAATGGTCCACTCAAGTCTAAGCTTCCTCTTGAATATCCATTTGCATTCAACATGATTATATCATGGAGGTAAGTTATTGAAAATGAATGTGTTTGTTTTTCCATTGTGGATTCGTCTTGCTGTCAATAGCTCTTTTCCAAAAAAAAAAACTATCAAGTGAATCCATAGCTTTCAAGAACTATCAAGTGAAGTCTTCACCAAGTTCTCAATTATACCTCTCTTACTTCTTTTAGGTTCTTCTCCTACATATAGATGTGAACTAGATGAAGAATACAAAGGAGGTGATACTGAAGGACCACTAGAAGTTCAAGTTTGAAATGGAAATATTATTATTTTAATGCTACATTGTGATCTTTGAATAGGTTTTCAGATAAAGGGAAAAAAATGTTAAGACATATTAATTGTTATCTTCTACTTCTTGCACATATTGCTAATTATGCCAACATTTCTTATCACAAGTATAAAAAATTTTTAAAAAAACAAAATGATGGAATTTAATAACTAAAGAATCTAATTCAAATTCACAAAAAACCTTGTCTCAGACATATGGATAGTTCCAATTATTCTAAGTCAACCAAGCCTGAGAAGTTTATCGGCTTGAATTACAAATGTTGGGCTAATCAGATACACCATTGGCTCCTTGGCTCATAACATTAAGAGTCCTCTCTGCAAAGATGACACAATCATCATCACCTGCCCCTAATCAATCCTCATCATCATCTGAAACTCCATAACTCCAACTTCCACGGCATCGAAAATTCTTGAGGAAATCAACTTTCATTGTTATAACCGAATTCTTAGTACACTCTAATAAATTGTGTGATATATACTATGAATAATAAGAGTGCCAAAATATTATCGGAAGCATTACATATGCGCACAGTTTAGATGATGCTAGCATAAAATGATTCCTCCTTCAATAAATATTGAATAGTAGATAGTAAACCTATTAACGATCAATCCTAGAATTTCAAGATATTAGCTGACACATTCTATCCAAATAAAGCATACTTATTGAAGGGTATAAGATGTCTAGTCTTATAGATAGACTTGCTCCTTCTTGGTCTAACTTTGCTAAAGATCTCCATCCCCAACAAGGTGAGATGACATTTGTGCAAGTACTCGAACTGTTAGGATATAGGATCAACATTGGAAAAACTCCAAACAAAAGAATGAACCAGAAGCAAAGTGTACTTGCTAAGGAAAAATCTACATATTCTAAAACTCCATAATCTACAAATTCTAAAACTCCAATTCAAAAACCTAAGCCAAGAACTTTAAGAAGAATTATCACAGTACAAACAACAAATCTTCCAGCCTACGGCCGAGACTAACTAAGTATTCCATCTATTTATTTCTCAATTTAGTTGCAGTACTCGTGGAGGCATTACCTACACGAGATTTATGGCTAAAAATTACCAAATTGGTATATTTTGTTGACGCTAAGTACCAATTTGGTATATTTTCTTCCTCCGTTGATGATCAGGTATATAAAATGGATCACGGAGACAACAAGGCCCATTGTTTAGCCTGAGCAAAATTTCTGACGAGATCACCTCACGTGACACGTCACGTGCTTCTTAGGTAGCTTAATTTAGGCTTTATGTCGTGAATGTTAAGCAGGAACTTTAACTAACCATTATAAAACAAAGTCCCCAAAGTTCCCCCCTCTTTTCCCCCTATTCTCTGTTCATGTGAGAGAGAACGCTTCGTTCCCAAATTGCAAAGATTCCTTAACCCAATGTCAACAACCCTAACCCAATTTTTACCCTAGGAGGAAGAACATCCAACTTGATATTCACCCTTTTGAGCCCTAATTTGGAAAAACTCCTTTTCAGCTCAAATGAATGAGCCCAACTACCTGCCACATAAGAAGCAACATCATCATTATGTGACGAGTCACGAGACGTTTAGTTGTTAGAAATTTTGCTCCAACAAAAAAAACCTTGTTATCATGTCTCACTTTATAAATCTCATCATCGCAGGAGTAAGAAAATATATCAAGTTGATATTTAGGTTCAACAAAATATACCAATCTGATAATTTAACTTGAGATTAACCATGAAGGCTGCAATTTCGGCAAGGTCCTAGAAACTCTTAGTTGAACTGTGGATATAAGCTCTAAAGCCTAACCATCACTATAGAAGTAAATGTAGTGAAATTCAGTGAAGGAGTGTAAGTTAAACTAAAGGATTTTGAGTTCCCCTCTACCATGTTCACCTTGTGCATTGCTTGTCCATTGTTTCCTTTTGTAGGGGGGCTTTACCTGTTTCTCCTTTTAATAGGACTTGGTTGCAAGGTAGTTGGTTCTACTAAGTCTTACAACCAAAATAGAACTTTGTCCCACACTTTTGGTTAGAAGATTAGTGATCTCTACTATGACCGAGATGTTGGTTAGGGAGATTTTCTTACAATCCTTCTCGAAATTCCTACTCTTAAGATTTTTGAATTGGATTTCAAGAATTTGTAGGTTTATCCTCCACCAAGTATATATTTGCTTTCATTTCATTCTGTTGTAACTTTTTTTTATAGTTAAGCAGTAACTTCCAGTATGCCAAACAAAGTTGCTTTCTTTCTTGTTTTGGTCTTCTATACTGATAGCTTTGAGCGTTTAACTGTCAGGTCACATTCCTAATGATAGAGACACTTAGCAAAGTTGGACAAAAAAGAGCATGACTAGACACTCTATAGACTTCAGTAGATATGTTTCTTTGGAGTAAAGGTGTCGGATAACATCGTGAAATTTTAGAGTTGATCATTTATAGGTTTACTATCAACCACACGATATCTACTAAAGCGGGAGAATCGTTCTACACCGGCTTTATCTAAACACAATTAGATTCTAATGCTTTCCGCAATTCTTTGGCACTCGTGCTCATTGTATATGTCATACAGTTTATTAGAGTGCGCTAAGAATTCTATTATAGCAACGAAATTAATTTCCTCAAGAGTTTTTGAATTAATGGAAGTTGGAGTGGTAGTTTCAGCAAGTAATGTGGATGAATAATGGGTAGGTGAAGATGTGTCATCAATTGCAAAGAAGAATCCCGTTATGCCAATACCGCACCTAATTAGCCTATTGTCGGTAATTTAAACCGGTGAACTTCACAAGAGTTGGCAGACTTAGAATGATCAGAATTAGCCATTTCAGCTTTTTGGAAATTTGACCAACCTCGTCCCTCTCTCCTCGTCCAAATTCACTAATATCTAAAAATATGATTATCAAACACTAATAAGTGTATGATGTCATTAAACATGTATGCTCAGGTACGATAACTCTAATATTAAAAAAATCATATATTCTTATTCAAGTTTCAAAATATGGTTCACACAAACTTTGAGGACCTCACTAGAAGGCAATGAGGGTTGTCTTAACTAATCATTGGAAAATAGGTATAACAAGTGCATTAGAAAAAAATGCAGTATTTTGAGACGAGCTCTTCATGTCAATCTGAATGTTTTTCCAAAATATAAACAAAAAATTATAAAGAAGTCCATAAAGACACTTGGATGATCAATGGAATACCGGATAAATTTCTGCTTGGGTGGATGGTCTCAAGTTGATAATATTTAGTTTTTCAGCTTTTGCTAGATCGAAATTCTCTGACCTCTTCAAAAATTCATCAATATCCTTTCTTGTCTGATTACATGCAGGAGTCTGGATGAGATAATCAAATACCTGCAAAATCCAAACAACATCAAAAGATTAAAGTTGCATCGGTGGAATATTGAAGAAGTTAAAGTCCATTGCATTAGTATGCTTTACAATAACACATATAAACACGAACAAAACCTTGCACTCTGATGTTGCAACAGAACCAAGACAACCTAAAGGGTCGCTAGTTGCACCTCGTGAACGCAAGAACTCAAGGACTTCAAAATTAGTGAGTGGTCCGTCATTCTTTTTTAATCTGCAAAGTTAACAACTGATGTTGCTGAGTACATGAACTATTTCCATGCAAGTTCCACATCCCAATAAGCATATAAAACCACAATTACACTTCAGCAGAAAAAATAATGGACAAGATATTATATAGCTGAGTTTACCCCAATAAAAGGTTAGTTTTACGAAACTACAAAGTAGTTTCACGGTTTTAAAATAAAACATTAAATCTGTTAATCGTAAGAACTTTTTCCATTAAACGAACTTACATTATTACTGTTTTTTTAAATTCACACACGACTTGCACTACATCAAGTATCTAACAAATTTTTTTTAAAATAGCAACTGGTATTTTGTCATTACGGAAACAACAACAAAGACTTTGTCCTAATTATTGGGTCGCCTAGATGAGTTCTATTCTTCAATTCATTAAAAGTGATTTCTCCCTTAGGTTTTGCCGCCAGCTTCTCCGCAAAGTTAACTATTACCATATCGTTGTTAATTGTTTCAGACCAAGTTCCTTTAGGACTTCCTCTAATCTTCATGCCCATTAACTATATCAAGCAATGCAAGAGCACAGTATTTCTCTATGCAAACTTCATAGTAATTCTCTAATAGGAAATGAACTAATGCAAATAGATATTGAAGAAAGAGATACCCACATCTTCATGAAAAGGCACTGCGTAAAAGGCTAAATTGAATCCCGCAGAGGTTTCTTTCCCCAATAAAAGATTCGAACAAGGATCGATTCGGACAAATTCGTTGAGTGATCCTAAAACCCTAAGTAAGGCGCATCGGAGAAATTGCGACGAGGCGGAGGCCGGAGAGAGGGGATTTCACGACGTGGGGAGGAGCGATTTTGGGATTTCGAGGTCTAGGGTTAACGCCTTTTATGATTGAGAAAGTTTGGGTTTTTATTTGCTCAGGATTGAGGGGATATGAAGGGTCCGAATGGGCTTTGCATTCTTCGTATCGATAGCTGGGTTTTTTTTCTTAAAGATATATATCAGGACAATTTTTTATTTTGGCCATCTTTAAACTTTATTTATTATTTTCTATCCGCTTTGCACTTATTTAGCATTTTCGACAGTTTCAGCCATGCATGGGTAAAACTGTGTTGAAAATACTAAATAGGTACAGAAAACTACACGAGATAGAGAATCACGAGTAGTGTAGCATGAAATTAATTACCACGCTAAACTCCACGGAATTCTGAATCCCGTGGAGTTTTGCACATGGTCAATTAATATGGACTCCACGGGATTCAGAATCCTGTAGTGTTGCAGTGTGAACCCTACAGAGAGCTCAAATTTGAGCTCTCTGTCGAATTCATCCTGCAACATCACGGGATTCTAAATCCCGTGAAGATTGCTGACCCCACCACTCGCTATTTATATCGCTCTCCCACTCTCACTCACTCACTCTCTCTCTCTCTCTCTCTCTCTCTCTCTCTCTCTCTCTCTCGGTCTCTCTCTCCCACTCGCTCCCTCAGTCTCCCCTCTAGTCCGACCATCTCCGACCCCCTACACTCTGACCATCTCCGACCCCCTACACTCTGACCATCTCCGATCATCTTTCTCCACCGCCGCTGACTTCCATTTGGCTGAAATTCTCTACAGTTTGTCGAAGTTCGGCGGATCTCAAATTTAGGGCTTGACCTAATTTTTGGTAAAATCTTTAAACTTTTTTTGGTTTTTCTCCTAATGTTTTTACTTATTCTCACTATTTCATCATAATAGCTTGTTTTAGTTTAGATTTTGGATTAACGTTTGAATTTTTTGGAATTTTGTGAAGAAAAAATAAGGAAATTTGTAAGAAATTTGATGGGAAATTAGGGTAAACTGTAAAAATTAGTGAATTGAATTGTTAAAAGTGAATATTGTTAAAATTATTTAAATTAGGAAATTGTAAAAATTAGGGAAATGAAAATGTTAGGGTGTGACCTATGGAAAAATTAGGAAATTGTAAAAATTAAGTGTAAACCTTTAAAATTAGGGAATTGAATTGTAAATATTATTTTTAGCATTCTTCGTGTAATACTAGTTGATGTTGAAATTTTTTGCTCCTTAGAGGCAACAATGAATGATCGATTCTTAATCCTTTGTTCGTATGATGGGAAGATTAACTATCTCGAGAACAATATGTCTGTATATGAAGGAAGTGTGACGACGTTGTTTATATCCAAATCATGTACTTTCGATGGATTGGTTAATGACTTACACAAACTTATATTAACCAATCCACGTGAGTATCACCTCAACGTGATTTACAATTATCCCGTAACAACGAACAGAGCAAGCGGCATTCAAATCTCAAGTGACTATAATATGAGTCTCATCTTCATATTGAATGACAAGAAGCATTCAGTGAAATTATTTATTGAAAAACATTATAGAAATTTAGGCAAAGAGGTGAATTATGATGGAGTGTACACTCGCATGTTGGAGGACCTTGATGTTGACTCGACTGGTTTTTTTACCTTTTGCAACGAGATATGGATTGGAGATAGTCACAATACTTGAGCGGACCTTCGCTTTTAGGGACTTTAAATGCCTTCAATGATAACGCTCTCCATCAAGATATAAGGTCTTCCAGAGGAGTGATAATAGAAGAGGTAAAATAAGACACAATTCAAAATTTATATTCAAAATTTTCTATAGATGCTAATACACACTTTTTAAATTTAATTTTAAGTTCAAGTGGACGCCCTACGCTCCGTAAGATCTCAATTCCCTTGCACCTATTTGCAGAGATAGCGTTGACTTATGGATGGCTAGAGTCCCGATGATCTGTTTCGAGATTGTGGAGATGCATGTACCAGATCGTGTTCTACGACAATTTAATCTTGAACAGTATGTGCTAGAGCTTGTTGAGCCCATTGATTGCATGCGTCGGATGACATCACATCATGTGGACTGGAGATGATATTGTGACCCTACATAAACAGGTGGAATGATAGGTGGAATCTTATAGAGAATGAGAGAAATACAGTGAGTTATAACAAGTATATGCGTTGGTATTAGGATATCACATGCCTATGGATCGTATGTGACCCACACCTAGCAGGTGGATTCATACCACACCCACTGTCAGATACTTACATCCTGAGGGTCATGATTGACAGAGATTACATAAGTTTTTAAACTAATTTATAAAGAATATTCTTCTTTTGACATTATATTACTTACTAAGATGTGGATATACTAATTAAATTGTAGATCCATGCATTTGATGACAATAAGGGACATATAAATGAGAGTATCGCTGAGATTCCGGATCCAAAAGTAATATTAGTATTCAATAAGATCAGACAGAGAATAGCGAATGTGTTTCATAGGAATCACGTCGATGAATTTGAAGGACGCGAGGACAAGACACACCAATTTTACAGGTGTACGCGTGAAATCGTAAGATGAGTTCTAGTGCATCGCGTGATGATGGAGCCGACACTTCTCATCGTGTGACTCGTGATGATGGGGCCGGCAATTCTTAGCCTCATACACAACCGGATACTCAAATGATCGAGGCTCATGATCATGGACGTCGGGGGTGGGGACAGGGAGGAAAAGGTAGGGGAAGGGGTAAGAGAGGGAGAGGAAGGAGGGGAGGACTTCTAGGATATATATGATTCTTTTTCAATATGATATGATGTTTATTTTTTGCTTTTGAAATATAGTGGTTAAATTGTGGTTGAATTGTGCGAAATTGTTACCTATGTGGATGGATTTTCATGTACATATGTGGTTGGAATTTCTGTATGTCATTAGAATTTCGTATATATATGTGGTTAAAATTTCGTGTATGTGATTAGATTTTCGTGTATATTGTTGCAATATTCTGTATATATAACAGGTTGTGAATGAGGTGGATAACACGTTGCATGAGTGTGAATGAGGTGTGGATATTCTGTATAGATAACTAGAACTCTCTGTGCGTGCAAGAGTGCAT
The DNA here is from genome assembly GCA_037177215.1 of Asparagus racemosus. Lineage (NCBI taxonomy): Eukaryota > Viridiplantae > Streptophyta > Magnoliopsida > Asparagales > Asparagaceae > Asparagus > Asparagus racemosus. The sequence continues at coordinate 35,122,002 of JBAKGM010000139.1, forward strand.
GTTCTGCAACTTCACGGTATTTTGAATCACATGAAGTTGCAATGTTAATTCTACAGAGAGTTTGAAGTGGAACTCTTTGTGCAGCTAACCATATAACTTCATGGAATTCTGAAACCCATGAAGTTGCAGGGTCAACTTTACAAAGAGTTCCATTTCGAAGTGCTTGGAAAGTCATGCTGCATCTCCATGGGATTCTGAATCCTGTGGAGTTTGTATTAATAAAACTCCATGGGATTCAGAATCCCGTAGAGTTTAGTGAAGTTGTTAATTTTGTGCTAAACTACACATGATTCTCAATCCTGTGTAGTTTTCTGTACTTATTTACCAGTTTCGAACCAGTTTTAGCTAGATGGCTAAAACTGGTTCGAAAATGATAATTAAGTGAAAAGGGGTCAAAAATGAATAAAAAATTTAAATTTGGTCGAAAATGATAATTTCCCCCTATATATTAGTCCCTTAAATCTGACAGAATTGCATATTAGTCCCTCAAATCTTGCCAATTGCATATTGGATCTTACAAATTTCCTCCTGGTTCACTAACGTTAGATTTGAGGGGAATTTTCCAAATTTTCCCTCAAATCTAATGGTTAGAGGCAAAAAGGTGTTTATGCCCTTCTGCTAAGTCCATAAACTCGTTCTTTAATGAGTTTAAACCCTGTATCCACTCCTAAAAACTAAACTTACGTAGCTTCTTCTTCACTAACATTAGGGGAAAAAAATCCCTAACCTAAAAGCTGATTTTCCCAATGGTCAAAATCCTCTAAATTGTATATAATCCCTTATATTTCTCCTCTAACTCCCAAATCATCTTCTCCCTCCGACGTTTAAAGCATATAAAGTGGGATAGTTTGATAATTTTGGGTGTTGAGCTTGGGCTTAACACAACCATGGTTGGGCTTTTTAACTAAAAAACTAATAGAGGAACAAACTTATAAGATACTCTATGATTTGAGGGGCTAATATGCAATTAGTAAGATTTAAGGAACTAATATATAATTTCATCACATTTAAGGGACTAATATGTAGAAAAAGCTTAATAATTTTTAAATAGTCCCTCATATACTTGAAATTGTTATTGACCCCCAAATTATAATAAGTTATTTCAAAATTAGTCTCTCATATCATTAAAATTACTATTAGGCACCTAAATCTTATAACTTATTTGAAATTAGTCTCTCCAGTCAAGAGTAACCACATGATATAAGACTTGGGGGACTGAATAGCAATTTCAATGATTTGAGTGACTAATTCCCAAATATTAATGACTTAAGGAACCCACCGAGGAAATACTTTTAATTAGGTTTTTCTTATATTGCTCACAAGATCTTTGCCATTTTAAACTAAACTAATTGCATATAGACTTGGAACTTATTATCTTGTAGTTTAATTCTGACAGACAAATCTAGTGGGTAAATTTTTGACCCTATCACCCTCGGTGAATTTTTGCAGATATAACTCCTAGATGAAATTAGTGAGTCTATTTGAGAGTAAAAGAGTCTATCTAAAAGAGCCAAAGTGTGATGCTTATAAGGGTCAATTGAAGTTAAACCTTTAATATAAATCTTCAAAAACGCCTGTATGTTAAATAGGTTTGTTAGCTCTCATGTATCAAATAACTTATTCAAATAAATAAACTTTACCAAAATTTTCCATCATACGCACATCTTTGTCGGAGAAACTCACCATCCTTGAAACTTAAAACCAAATCCGAAGATTACAGAAGAAATGTCAAAGGAAAAACACCAAAATTCAGACAGAAGGAAAACAAGTGTGAGGAATGAAAATAATTGAGAAAACTATAAGTTGGGTTTTTAATGAATTAAGAGAAATGATCATCACAATCATTAGCAGAAAATTTGTGATATATGTGATAATACTAGTTGAAATGTATTACACAAAAGTTATATATGTGTAGATATAAATCATCCGTAGAACCAAACATCAGTTCTACCAAAAGCCTATTGACTAAAACCTACTTAAACAAAACTATCAACTGAATACTCAATTGGCACAAGCTTTGGCTCATCTCTAATAGCTACCAAATCCTTCATATCACAATCCAAATACCCTCTCAAGAATGCAACCATAACTCCACCCACAAACTGCCTCATCGCCTTTCTCTCCTTCCCATTATTACACAAACAATAAGATAATTTTCCTCTAAGTCCCTTAGTCTCATCATCCAACACATCCAAGTGCCCATACTCCTCCCCAACAAAATGCCATGAAGGAGCACGACACTCCTCATAGAAATCCTCATGGCTCACTCCCTTTGGTGCACACGGAGGAAACACCACATTCTTCTTCAAGCCCCCGAGTCCTGAACCAATCACCAGAGTTGCCATTGGAAGATCGAAAGAGTGAGGGATGTAGGTGAGGATTGGTGGGTTTGTTTGCTTTCCTTTGTTCATTCCATCAACAGGATCGATGGCGAGGAGTGCCGAGAATTTGAGCTTGGTTTTGGCGGGAGATAAGGCGAGGGCAAAAGCGACTTTTCCACCGCGGCTGTGGCCGGAGATGGCGAGCTTGGTTAGGTTTGGTTTGATGCCTTTGAGAGCTTGGGTCAGATTGTTGATGAGCCAGTCTGTTAGCTTTGCTACTGAATTGATTTCTTCTTCACAGTCTGGGCCTGCTATTGAGTATAACTGCAGGAGAAAGGGTAGCATTGAGTAGAAGTAATTCGAATAGATTTGTTTGTTGGATGTGCAAGCATCTACAGAAATCATATGCATTTAAAGACAGTCATACTATTAGATCATTATGTCTGCAACAAACATTTATCTTCACATAAACATAGGACTTCTTTGAAAGTAGTCTGCTTCTTTTGGGGATAAAGTATTTTTAAACAAAGTTCGGAAATCAATTTAACTCAAATCTTAACAAGTAATATCAGACCAATTTAACACCTGAAGTGGTATTAGAGTATTTGTCCATCATATGAGGCCCAACAAAATAAGATTTCGTGTTGTGATTCTCAATCTCTGTTCTAACATTTTAAAGGCTAGAAACCTTCTTAAGAAGTGATATCACAGCTAAGAAGCAGGAGGGTAAATTTCACAAAATTCACCTTGTTTGGCCCCCTTTGAAATAACCCCCAAAATTCTGAAGCTCTCATTTAAACCTGCAAAATTTTTGGATCTTCCATAAAACCCTCACAACGTTTGTGTAAGCTCCCTAATTCTTTTCAACATATTCCTGATAATATTTCAAAGAACACACTAACTCTCAACATTATTTTCAGCAAACCTAAAGTTTTAGCCAACACTCTTCATGCTGTTAGGCCGGCCTTAAGGGGGCAAACTGAAAAAAATTCTAACATCGTGAGGATTTTGTAGAGTGCCTTAAAGTTTTCGGAGTTGAGCGATATCTTAGAACTGTTTTGGGATTATCTAATTTATGGGTGGCTTTGTGAACTTTACCCTAAGATGTATTACTATAGCAATTAGTCTTTTCTCCGTGGGCGTGGGATTAAATTGGTTTCTTAAAACCCCTAATAAATTGAAACTACCATAAAAACTACAAGCTTTGAGTAAACAAATAGCTGTATTGTCATGTACTATATAAATACCAACCTGAGGAGCTATAACAATAAAACCATGAGAAGCCACATGTTTCATGAGCTGAGAGTAGAAGAAATTGTTGAGTAGATATCCATGGAGCAATATAACCACAGGGAACTCAAACTCTCCTCCATCACTTGGAGCTGCAACTAGTAATGGCTTTGGAGGTCTCAAGTATGAAATTGAAGTTGAAGAAGAAGAAGAAGAAGAAGAGCTACAATTACTTTTCTCAGCTTCCGTCTCAATTATCAGGAGCTCAACAGTGTATCTGCCAAGATCAAACACATTGCAAGTAGATTTCATGGTTCAATTTTTTTCTCTCTCTAGCCCTTTTCTTTTTGGTGTTGTTTTGATAATAGAGAATGTTTATCTCATGAGTAGGAGATTTTTTCATTGGCTTGTGGGGTATTAGAGTGTCGTGTTTTGTTTGGAGCCTTTCCTTGGGTAATGGGAAATAAAATGGGGAATTATGTGAAAATGGTGGGTTAAAAGTCTTGGGTAGGACCAATTGTTTTTTTGTGAAAATGGTGGGTTAAAAGTCTTGGGTAGGACCAATTGTTTTTTTGGCTTTATTAGTATTGAAAGAAGTAATCAAAGAGAATATTTTAGTTCACTCTTTTAGATGTTATTTATAATATCACAAATACAAAGAGCCTTGTCACTAACCAATGTGGGACTTAACAACATAAAGAAACAACTCTCAACAATCCTTCTCAAGATGAACAAAATATATCTATTAAGCCCATCTTGTCACACCCTCTAGCTAGGTCTACTGAGTTAAGTCCTTTAGTCAAGAAGTCTGCAGCCTGATCCTTAGTTGAAACATGGCCTAACTCTAGTAGCCCACTGTTCAGCTTCTCTTTGATGAAGAACCTGTCAATCTCGATGTGCTTGGTTCTGTCATGCTG
>JBAKGM010000139.1:35149997-35161793 GCA_037177215.1 Asparagus racemosus
TGAACTAAAGCTGATTGAGTTCATTTGTTTCTGACTCGTGTCGGTGAGTTGTCGTTCAACTGACCATCAAACTTTTTCCGCTAGAGTCGAGAGATCAAAGAAGAAAAAGAGGAAGAAGACTATTTCCAAGGGCCATCGCCAAGCTTAGGGAGGTGTGCAGGACCTCTTTGGGGTAAGAGCTGAGGCGGCTGAGCCAGTGCCCGGGTCGACTCGTGGGGCTCTGGCCTCAGAAGTTCCCTCACCTGAGGCCATCAACCTGAATGGTGAGTCTCCGCAGCTGGCTGCTAAGTGAGAGGAAGTCACTGAGGGGGATCATCATGTTCCGGGGTCGATAGGAGTGGAGATCCTGACTGGAGATGAGGCCGGCCCTGCTACACGAGCTAAACTAAGTGGGGCCACTGAGTCTTCAAAGAGAGCTAGTAAGGAGCCGGTTGTTAAAGAATCGACTGTCAGAGAGGAGCTGGCTGTTGTAGAGGAGCTAGTTGCAGGGGAAGAGCCAACTCCTCAGGGGGCTCCACAAGAAGATCGGTATGAATGGCCCTTCCTCCACCGTATCAGTGAGCCTGCTCCTCTTGAGTGGGAGAAGTTAAAGATGACCCTAACTAGGTCAGGTAAGATTGCCCCTCGACATGATAGTGAGCCAACAGACTATACCGTTTTAGTTCTGAGTCATTTAGTAGATTCAAAAGGGTCGGTCTTAGAGTCCAGATCCAACCAAGCTCCTGCATTCGAGTAGATCTTTCTCCCTAATGACCAAATTATGTTGAGTGGGGTACCTAATGCTAATCTTCATCAAGCTCTTCGAAGCTATATTACCAAAAGGCTACTCATGGAGACTGAACTATTCAGTACGTACGAGCAGACCCGTGAGCTTTTCTTCAAGCTTCAGGAGGAGGTGACAACTCACAGGGAAACCCGAGAGGCGGCCGAGCTACTGGCCGCTAAAAGGGGTGTATGCTAGATCAGTTCATGAGGAGTCAAGCGGAGATGAAGTGTGAGTTGGCAGTTTCAACTGAAAAGATCAATGCTGCTATCGAGTTCTCCCGACAGCGAGTGGCCTTCCTTGCTCAAGCTCAAGAGGAGATAAAAGGTCGCTAGGAGGATCTCAATCATTCTCATCATGACTTGGGTCTAGCCGAAGAGAGGATCAAGTAGCTCGAGTTGAAAGTCAAGGTTGAGAAGAGGGAGAGAGAGGACGTTTACGAGGGGGCTCGGGTGGCTCGGCTTGATACGAAGGAGTTGAAGGTGAGGCTACATGAGGAGGTAGTTCTTCAAGAGTCTCTCTAATATAAAGCTGCCCAAGCTGCTCAAAGGGCCAGACAGCAACACAATTCTCTCCTTGCTCAAGTCTAAGAGCTCCAAGATCATATCACATTCTTGAAATTAGGCACTTTTAAAAAAGAGATAATCGAGAAGTACCGTAATGATACTCTCGATAAGGTAGAGATTGCTCTTGCTTGCAAGAAGGGGTTCAATTATCTGATGAAGTAGCTCCCCCAGGAGCTTAAAGGCAACCCCGACCGATTCAAGTATCCTTTTTGAGTGAATGGTTGCCTTGACATCCTCAAGACGCTGGAGATAGAAAGTGGATTGGGAATAACAGAGGAAGATAAGGAAGCAGTCAGTGGATCAGACAAAGACATGGCTAATGGCTCCAGTGAGGAGCCAGCTCATCCTCTTCATCCAACTGACTAGGGGCCTCATCTGATGTTCCCGTTCTGGGTCCTACTCTGCTCCTACCCTGGGTTCTGCTCTTACTCTGGCTCCGGCTCCATGATGAAGAATGTGTGTGTGTGTGCGCGCGCGCGTGCGTGCGTGTGTGTGTACACATTGTTGACTCATTTGTAAAAAGTCCTGTAAAATTCTTGTGAATGAATGAAAGACTAATTTTTCATGACTCAAATATCTTCACAATTTTCTTTGAGTTATTTCTCATTACATTCCTTGAGCTAATCAATTTAAAGACATCTTTAGATGAGTTGGTGGAGACCGAATCACAAGTGTTTGTCATGGACGAATCGGTGAGGGCCAAGTCGCAAAGAGTTTTAGCAGTACCCTTGTTTTACACTTGAAAGCCAATACCAAGGTCCTTTAAGTGTCTTGGACGAGTCGGCGAAGACCGATTCGCAAGGACTTATGTGCCTTGGATTTACTCTTGAAAAAGGATACCAAGGGCTTTGACTGCCTTAGATGAGTCGGTGAAGACTAAGTCGCAAGGACTTTTATGTGCCTTGGGTTTACTCTTGAAAATTGACACCAAGGACTTTGAGTGCCTTAGACGAGTTGGTGAAGACCGAGTTGCAAGGACTTTTATGTGCCTTGGGTTTAATCTTGAAAACTGATACCAAGGGCTTTGAGTGTCTTGGATGAGTCAGTGAAGACCGAGTTGCAAGGACTTTTATATGCCTTGGGTTTACTCTTGAAAACTGACACCAAGGACTTCGCACAGAGTTGTGGAGAAAAATAAAGCAGCTTTCATTAATATGGGGGTCTTGCAATTACATTCGTTGATAATATTTCTTGAGATGTTCTACATTCCAATGGTGCTTCAAGACCTTCCCATCTTGACTCTGTAGTAGGTTCCCGAGTGGACTTCTCTCATGACCTTGTAAGGCCCCTCCTAGTTGGCGGCGAGCTTTTTACGATTGGTTTTTTTTATTGAAGATGGCCTTTCAGAGGACCAAATCTCCAATTTTGAACCCTTGGGGTGGAACTTGGCTGTAGTAGTATCGAGCGATGCACTACTGACTGATAATCGAGATCAGAGTGCTTGCTTTTAACTTCTTCGATGAGGTCGAGTCCACTTCTCAGGTCGATTTGATTGGCTTCCTCGTCAACGTGTTGTAGTCGCAGAGGAGGCATGCTGACTTCTACCGGGACAACTGCTTCCACTCTGTATGTTAGTCAGAATGAAGTTTCTCCTGTGGAGTTTTTGTGAGTCGTTCTATATGACCACAAGATACTAGGGAGTTCATCGACCCAGGTCCCCACTACTTTGTCCACCCTCTTCTTTAGTGCTTGCAGTAGGCACTTGTTTGCCGCCTTTGCTAGGCCGTTGCACTTGGGGTGTGTTGAGGCTACTATGGATTGGCAACAGAGAGATTTTGATGTCATGACGGTTGGGGGATGCTCTCCCTGACCCCGCTCTTCCTTTTCTAGTCGCCGAAGCGACCCCTTAGGGGGAGGGGTGATAGGTGATAGAGGAGGTTGGAAAGGAAGAACACAGTGAAGGAGGTCATTCGCGAAATGAGGCAAACTATTGTTAGATAGATTGAGCTATCATTTGCTAGGATTCATCTAACTGAGCTTGAGTAACATAGCTAAAACTAAAAGATTCTCCGGGATTGCGTGAGTTAGGGATTGGTGGGCTTAGGCCCAGCTATTTTTTTGAAGGGAAGAAGGAGTCAAAAACTTAATTGTATGGGTGGATGGATATTTAAAGGAGGTATGGGTGGGTGGATATTTAGAGGAGTTTAAGGTCTCTTAATCTAACTTGATGACTGATTAATCAAGAGGAAGTTGATTCTTGCACAAGTAACATTTGTTAGAGGACCACAGATGATCTCTCCGGTATGCCTTGTGACGTTTAAGTCAGTGATAGATTAAGCAAATTGATAGAATGTAGAATCTAGTTTTAGTGTGTTATCCAGCGTACCTTGGTATAATTGGGTTGTCCACTATTTATAGAGAAATTGTGGGGGGCATGTTGGTAATTTGACCGGATCAGTGCAGTCAGTCGATCATATTGCTCGGAGGTCGGTTGAGTAAGTCACCATTGCGTTTAATGCGATAGTGTCAGAATGGCTACTATGCTGGAGTTGTCCGAGGAGTCATTATGACTTCGGCTTGAGAAGTCATAATGACTCTTGACATGCATTAAATGTGATGGCGACTGGAACGCAAAGTATGACGCTGGTGAAGCTAATAGGGCATCTCATCGTTTGAGGCATTCCTTAGTGAAAGTCCGAGTAGAAGGCGCCTTTCATCTCGGGCTCGGATTCTTTAGTAGATCCCGGCTTCAAGACGTCTTTCATCTCGGACTCAGGCTGCTAGAGAGATCGGCGGTGCTCACACCCAGGTCAGACTTTCAGATTATGAGAATTGATTTGTTAATTAAGACACGTGGCCAGCTCTCAAGAGCTATCTAGACTGATAATTTTAAGGATATAGCACTTACATTTTCCTTCACCTTTCTTTTCAGCCAATTCTCAAGAGCGATTTAAACTTGGTAATTCTCATAATACAACAATTATATTTCCTCTCCCCTTTCTTTTCCCTTTCTTTCTCTTTCACTCTATTAGTAAACTCCCGAACACTGCAATAGGATATTAAAATGCAATTAAGCCAAATAATTTGTCCAACAAAATAATTTGCGAGAGCATTTCTTGAGTTTTTAAATGCCTCGATCAAACTAGACGCTAGCTTTTCACACGTGGCCCCTCGCGAATCTGCCACCTGGCCATTAACCGCCACCGCAATGAACCGCCTCCAGCATTCACCACCTTATCCAAGGTTTAAACCCGCAGCCTCAAGCAGAGCCCACGAAAAGCTCCGCTCTAGTCCCCAATCCAACCGTCAATTTCTTTCGACCCGTCACGAATTTTACGAAGACGACCCTAAAAGAATCCGGCCATGTATTTCCGACCCCCGTACAAGGGCGGCGATGTGGAAACCGGCGGTGCTCGGCCGCTGTATCCGTCCATGGTGGAAAGCCCAGAGCTGAGATGGGCTTTCATACGAAAAATCTACGGTATTCTCACCGCCCAGATGCTGGTCACCGTCGCCATGGCCTCAGTTGTGGTTTTCGTGGACCCGGTTCATGATTTCTTCGCTACGACCACTGCTGGACTCGGGGTTTACATTTTTCTCATCATCCTCCCCTTCATTGGTAAGTTTTCCGTTTTAATTTTTCATGTCCTTGTTTAGTAATTTCATTTTTGTTTGCTGACCTTTTTTTTTTTTTTTCCATATGTAGCGTTGTGTCCTTTGTATTACTATTATCAGTCTTATCCGGTGAATTATTTGCTGCTTGGGGTTTTCACTTTGTGCATTGGATTTGCGGTTGGATTAACGTGTGCGTTTACTAAAGGTAAGGATATCTTAATTTTATATTTTATTTTTCATAAAAAAAAAGCATATGGTCTCTTTCCGGGTTTGTGTGTGTCATCCTTGCGCAGTTGTCATGCTAATCTTCTATGTACCATTCCAATTTTATGGAGGATATTTTTTTATAGTGAGTAACTGTATGGAGGATATTTTTTTTTAAATATAACTGAATAGAAGAATATGAGTCATGCAATTCTAAACAAGAACCTGAGATGAAAGACTTCGTTGGTTTTGTTGTATATCCATCCAATGTTAAACAAGAGAAGTCTTCGTATCAAGGACGAAAGATTTCACCTTGCTCCACTTCTAAAATTTCACGCTCTACTCTAAAAAATTTCCTTTCACCTGCTCATTTAGGATCATCAAGAAACATTAAATCCAATGACGTGATAACTCTTGAGTGGTTAATAAGCATGTCCAAATTAACAATAGGAATCCTATCAGAACTATCCTTATAAGAGCGGGATCATTTATACCATAATAACTACATCTACAAAACTAACCCTCTGACCACTGACCACTGGTGCATGGCATAAATCAACCCCATTCTATGAGGTGTTCTGATAAATCATTTTGAGTAGGGTTTAAGGTCCTTGACGTCCCATAAAAGATTCATGCGTGCATTAAGGGAATGGCTAAACTATTGAGATATTAAGTAGGGGGTAGAGTGGCTATTAAGTAACATGGATGCAAGTAATCCTAAATTGATGGTGTAGCTTGCACTCCAGGACAACCAGTGATGATTGTGAAATTGCTTGTGTCTGGTCTACAACACTTTATCGATATATGCTGTCCTGCAAACATTTCTTTTCATCGAAGATGTTTTTTTTTTTTCTTTTTTGAGTAACCAGGACAAGATTCTCATGTGATAAATTATGACTAACAATGGCCAGATGCTCAGAGAATTCATTAACTATAAAAATAGACACATAATCAAAATGTTGCCTAAAGTTAAACCTCCACTTAAAACACTTGTGAACTCCTTATATCTTGAGTTTTGAGTTAATTTGATTATCACTGATTGTTTAAGGCTAATTAACCGAGGTTAACTGGGCCTGATTACTTCCAACAAAAGCTAACTTGTTTAGCTAAGCATCACTCAGTGACTCTGCATCTAATTTTATGTTATACCTTGGTGGATAAATTTGCTCAAAGTAGTAGCCTTGATTCATCTCTAAGAACCATCTTCCTTCATAATTCTTGTAATTTTAGTAGAAGCTCTATTAGACTTCATCCTTGCAAAGAATGTGTCTAGATTATTGCATTATTCACTGCAAGTCATATGATTACTAAGCGAGGACCCCTGCTGTTTATAAACAGGGAAGGTGATTCTGGAGTCAGCAATCCTCACAAGTGTTGTAGTGATTAGCTTAACTCTATACACATTCTGGGCAGCGAGGCGGGGCCACGATTTTAGCTTTCTTGGCCCTTTTCTTTTCGCCGGTCTAATGATCATATTTGTTTTTTCCTTGATTCAGGTATTCTTTATGCCTTCCCTTAATGGATTTTTGGTTCACTGCAACAGTAGTTACAATTTAGATATCAATTGACACAAGCAATTGTTGTTACGTACAGTTATATTTGGAGTTGTTTGGTTGCAAGTTGTAACTATTTCGCGTAGGTGCTTTGTGTCATCATTTTTCTGTAGATTTCTGTTGGTGTCGATGTAACTGTCACATCAAAAGTCTGCACAAGTCAGCACTAGTCTTTATATAAGTATAGTTGGAAATGCATCTAAAATTGCGGTGAAATTGATAGATACAACAGATCAAAATGTTCTAGTTGCATGCAATTAAAGTTACACCTCTTGCGGCTATTGCGATCTAAACAACTTGTGAGCTTCTCTTTTGTCTCATATCTATCTAAGTTCTCTTCAATCTGACTTTTATGTTAAATTTGCATTGCAGCTGTTCTTTCCAATGGGCAAGCTCGCCTACACGATATATGGAGGTGTTGCCGCGCTCTTATTTTGTGGATACATTATTTATGATACCAATAACTTGATTAAGAGGTATTCTTATGATGAGTATATATGGGCTGCTGTTGCTCTGTATCTTGATATTATTAACCTCTTCCTTGCTTTGCTTACTCTCTTTAGAGGTATTGAGAGTTAGGACAAATGACTGTAATTATGTATCAGATGATTGTTGCATATTGATGAACGCTACAAGTGAAAATGTAGGTGTTTCAGTGTGTAATATCTTTAAGCACACAAAGCCTTAATTTTTGAGTGCCAAAGTTATTGTTTTTTTGCCTTACATATTTCTCGCTGGATCTTCTCCATGATTAAGAAGTACCGGAGGAAATACTAAATAATACAGTTGATTTTTTGCCTTAAATGCATGTATACTTTTCCTATTGTATAGTTCTATTCATTTATTACACCTAAATTTTTAATTAGAATTTCGACCTTCTGATCTCAAAATGAAGATATCTTTGTGTTGTGTACACATACCACTTTGTGTTATACATACGTTCCAGTTGTAGTGTAGATATTAATGCGTTATTTAGGAATATCTCTATCTACCTATACAATCATTCAAACTGCTAATTGACCGAAAATCAAAGTGAGAAGAGACTTTAGTGTAACATCTAAATCTAGTATTAAAACCATATCTGATGCATAACAATAAAAAATGGTGATTACCCTCAATATGCACTCGATATGCACTGTATATGTGCCTTACATCAATCCATATGTCGTAAGAGAAATGATCAAGGTGAGCAAAAACATCGAACTCTTTAGTGAAGAGTAATCTGATAAGAAATTAAGAAGAAAATCAATGATTTCATCAACCCAAGCATTAAAAGATGGAAATGAGAACGAAGTAGATCAATTTCTATTCTCACCTCCAGCGGAAAAATGGTTACCAGATGCGCTTGGTGGAGGAGATGTACTAGTTGAGTTCAATAAATTGATCCCAAGGTTAGTGCAATCTGCACCTAAAGAACCTGTACATGAATCAAAAGCAATGAACTGAACTGTGATCTTATGGCTTCCGATTCTTTCTTCATTGAAAAAATAAAAAACAAAAACCACTCTTCTGTCAAAACAGTTAAATTATTTCGTAAGCTACACAAATTTGTTCACAGTAAAAGGTGCAAGAGTTCAATTAGCAACTATGGATGTTAGTTCTATATCTAAAAGGTAAAATTCATCAAATTAACATGAACCCTTATTGATTTTTCACTAAGCTACCGTAAACTATTTTTATTAGAGACCTTTTCCAGGAAAATTTAAATGAGTAGAGCACTGGCACATACTGTAAACTACCATGTATTTTACATAATTGTCAGACAGAACTTTTAAGTATTATCATAAGACTTTTCTCAAAAAAATACTGTCATAAGATTATTATATATACTTTGAGAAAGTATATAATAGTTGTCAACTAATTCGAAGGTTCATTGCAGTTGTTACTAAAAAATAGTTTTGTGCAAAACCCCTCTTATAACTTATCCATGGCATTTATGTCGAGTGATAAGAAAAAAGTCCATACAGTCTTTATAACAAGGGAAGGCAGAAGCATTGAAGAGATTGCTGTAGCCTTCATTGCACACACATTTGTGCTCATAGGTTGAAGTCTGAGAGCACTTGCCTCCACCACAGTAAGCCCATTTGCAAGCTTTGTGAAGAAAAACATCGAACAAAACAGAAAAAGTAAATTACAATATAGAGACTTCTTACACTGTATGAATTTATAGAGAGTTATCGAATTTGACAAAGATGACACTTACGATCGAAGAGGGAGAGATTGGTAGGAGATGGTGCCGGTGCAGGTGACGCTGAAATGTTGGTGCAAGAGTAGTTGATGCTACCTGAAATTGGTAGCAGAGTTGCAGTTTGAAATAGTTCATGATATCTGCTGCAGGTTTAATAGTTCATGATAGCTTTCTCGAATAAAAAATCATGGTAGTTTGCTGCAAAATTCTCCAAAGGTTATGGTAATTTTGTGAAATTTTCCCTTGAAATAGTTGTGAATTTTTTGTTTTCATTTAGTTTTCATGCATCATACCTGAGATGAGGTAGTATTGGCCTCTACAAATTCGCGCGCGCGCGCATACTTTAAACAAATTCTTTACATGAGCATATATTTAAAGTGAAAGAGAGCTGAACTGAAGTAAAGAATTGCTCCTTTACCATGTTTGAATCAACAATAAATTTAAGGTACCAGAGGGAATTTGAATCCACTCATCTGTGTCATTAGAAGATGCTTGAAGGTACAATTATAACAATGGTACCAATATTTTTTTATTTTTTATTTTTTGAAAAAGATAATGGCAGCAATAAATATACTAAACCTTGTACTAGATTTGCGTAAGGACCCTGCATTTCTATTCCTATAGTTTTATATATACTGGTCCCAACTTTCTGTTAAATCTATTGCAGCTTCAAATTATTTCTCGTATCATACTTTTCATATTAGTAAACCGAGGTTGGTCTGTCTTTCCAGTAGGAGTTACGTATATTCAAAATATCACTTATTATCTGAGTGTGTTGATGATTTGGACTATAAGGATCTGGCCGTGTGCCACATCGACAACACATCAGCCAACTATATCCACATGAGGGACACACCAGTTCCCGTTTTCTCATATGTCATTTCAGAGGTAACTTTCAAAAAATAATTAAGGATAGAAATCATAACCCAAACCAACCACCCCCGCCCCCCAACCCCCTCTAAGTTTATGGTTATCAGAAAACCCCTTTAACTTTGAGGTTTTTCTAATAAAATATCAAAGTTAAAGGGGGTTTTGTAATAAAATCTAAAAGTTAGAGGGGTTTTGTGATAAAACCCATGCTCAAGGGGGGTTTTCTGATATTTTGGTAAGGGGAGTTTTTCGGTAATCATAGGAGGACAATTGGGGATGATGCAAGGAAGAAAATGACGTCTAGAAAAAAAATCATAGGACAACAACTGGCGATGATGCAAGGAAGAAAATGACATCTAGAAAAAAAAATCATAGGAGAACAACTGGTATGATGCAAGGGAAGAACTGGCTCCAAGCAGGGTTGCATTCGCATGACAACTAACAAATTGGCACCTTATTACCTTTTGTTAGTTGTCTTGGGAATGTTTTAAGTGATATTTACTTATAACTTAGCGTATTAAAGCGCTATTTACTAATAACTTAGGTATTAAAGTGCTACTTTTTAAACTTAGAATATTTAAGTGTTAATATGGTGAAACAGCAGGGTATTTAAGTGCTAATTTTTCACAACTTAGGATATTAAAGTATTACTCAAAGTGCTACTTTTACAACTCTGAGTATTTAAATATAAAGGTAGTGAAACAATAGAATATTTAAGTGTCATTTGGCCAACAGAAATTAAGGATAAATATCATAACCACCCCCACCCCTCCTTTAAAAAAAAACTTCAGAAAACTATCAGAAAACCCCACTTTAACTTTCAAAATATCAGAACTCACCCCCACTCTCCTCTTTCTAAAGCTCAGGGGTCATCAGAAAACTCCCTTTTACTTTGAGGTTATTCTAATAAAATCTCAAAGTTAAAAGGGGTTTCCTAATAAAATCTAAAAGTTAAAAGGAGGTTTTGTGATAAACCCTGTACTTAAGCGGGTTTTTCTGATATTTCGGTAAGGGGAGTTTTTCCGCAATCATCCAAAATTAAGGGGGTTTTTCTTATATTTACCCAAAAATTAAAGAAGAAAATGACTTCTAGAGAAAAATCGTAGTGAGGGCATACTTACAATTGGGGATGATGCAAGGGAGGAACCTGAAATGATCCCCAACGTGGAGCTGGCTCCAACCAGGGTTGCATTCGCAAGCAAACCCAAAGGTTTGCTTTGACGCCACGCGGCATTTCCCTTCGCCACACTCCACAACATCACATAACCCATCTAAAAACACCACAACAGCATGATATTAAGAGGGAAAAAATGATATTAAAAAAACAATAATCAAGAATAAAAGTAGGGTGATCAGATAGCTTTTTTATCTGTACATATTCAGAAGCTTTTATCATCCCTTAACTATTTTATTGACACTAAACATATAGATGGCTGGAAACCAAAAAAAAAAAAAAAATGTGGGCAACTTCAAGAAATTTGGAAAATAACACGGAAACAATGTAATTAACAAGAGAAATGAGATCTCGATATGAGAGTATTACTGAGTAGAGGGGAGAACAAGTCTCCAACTGCTCTCTGTGGAATCAGAGGGGAGACTGCCACCAAAATGAATACAAGTATAAGTTTATTCCAAGCCATCTTCATATTTTTATATATTTTCTCTGCTTCTCTTCAAGAGGATGGGGAGGGAGAAAAGAGGAATGAAGAGTGAAGGGAGATGAAGGGGATTAGTGTACATGTGGTCTTTTGGGTGGGATCATTTAATGCAGCTTGAAATGTTGGGAACTGTTTTATTAATGAGCCCAGGGGAGAATTCAAGAATTAATGGACTAATTATGGCCACCTTGGGTGATCAAATTACTATTATTAATTGTTATAGCGTTTAGAACGAGGGATTATAGTTGTCACAACCTTTTACATTTATTTTAATTTGTATATAGATCACAAAAGTCGCTTGAGTCGGCAAAATGGAGCAACTGAAAGCCCAAACCAGGCCTAAGAGCATCTCCAATGGGGACGCTGCAAAATGGAGCCTCCCCAAAGAATATACTTGAGTATATTCTTTTTTAGAGGGGGTGTACTCCAACCACTCCCC
>JBAKGM010000139.1:35161893-35182545 GCA_037177215.1 Asparagus racemosus
GGGGGGGGGTAGGGGCGTGGGGGAGGGGGTTGATTATAGGTATGCATGTGTTGTCTTTTTGGGCTTCTCCTACTGCTACTAGTGCAATGCATTCATGTCCTCATTAAATGCCAAGCTAGTGGAGGAGTTGTAATCTTGCATTGCTAGTCTCTTACCACTGTTTTCTCTTCTATTTATATCCCTGTTGGTGAGGGAGAAGAGTCACACTTGCACAGTGAGAGATAAAACAAAACATTGAGGTCAAAGAGAGGGAGCTTGATTGTATTTTAGTACCATGGCTCTAACAAAAATACTCCAAATCTTATTGATGCTCATCACGCTGGGATCAGCTCAAGGTATTCTTCTCCTTACTAGCCATTCTCATGTAAAACTCCCAGCATTCTTCTTTTGGTGCTCTTTTGTCAAAATCTGAAAGTTACAACAAATAAATCTTGAGAACTTCTAACCTCATTCGTAAGGATTTTTCAGAATATAGGCCTTAACTGAGATGGGTTTTCTCATTTCAATTTGACATTATACTTCTACACATTCCCACGACAATTTTCAGATTAACAAAGACATAAGTGAGATGGGTTTCCTTGTTTACAGTCCCAGTTCACATCCTTTAATTGTCATGTGGGAATCACGTGATGTAAATTATCTTTTATCCCGAGCTTCAGTGGTGTAAGTGCTAATAAAATAGTTTAGATGATACCAGTGGTCCTGAGATATGCATATAACTTCACATTATTTGACAGCAATTTTCAGCAGATTAATGACCTTGTGAAATTTATTCATATTTACAGGGAGTAAGTTCACCGGGGAGCCGAATTTAAGAAAAGCAAGCAGCTTTTCATCAGAAGCGTCACAAGCTCGCTATGACTACATCATAGCGGGAGGGGGAACAGCAGGGTGTCCTTTGGCTGCTACCCTCTCTCAAAATTACAGTGTGTTAATTCTGGAGAGAGGAGGCTCACCCTATGGAAATCTCAATGTTTCATACATGCAGAACTTCCACATAAACCTAGCCGACACCTCCCCGAGCTCTGCAGCTCAGCCGTTCATTTCAACTGACGGCGTCATCAATGCTCGTGCCCGTGTTTTGGGCGGCGGGAGCTGCATCAACGCTGGTTTCTACACAAGAGCCAGCACTGGGTATGTGATTTCTATTCGGGTTAGTTGCACATAGAGCCCTTTTAGCGTAATTGCTGCGTTGTTTCATTGTTGCAAATAGACCGTGAGTTAACTTTTTTGGCTATTTTACCCTCGGGGAATTTCGCCAGATGTTGCCCCCGGGGCATTATTAGAAAGTCTATATGATGGTAAAAGAGTATAAAAAAAATTTAATCCGGGAGGTATATCTGCAACAATGAAACTACATGGGCAGTAAGTTCAAAACAACAACGCTACAAGGCCACATGGATGCTTTTCATTCAAAATTTTCGTCGAGGACTTTGATTTGTCGTAATTCAAACTTATTACTCTACAAGTTGACACCATTTTATGGGATTTTTCAATACTTCAGGCGGCTTAGTATAATCTTAAAAAGTTCAGACGAGTTTTCTCTGATTTATCAAGTTCAGGTGTGTGTTTGCGCAGAACCCCCCCAGCGTTCAGCGGGGTTTAGTGAAATGTACCCTCCTATCAACTTCATAGGGTTCACTCATAGAAGTTTTCCTAGTTCTTCCTTTGCTTGCGTATATTGAGGAGCAGGGACATGCTGTGTCTTTTGCATTTAAGGGCATTTCATAACCAAAGTAAACAAGGCCCAGGGACAAGCATGAACTCATTTAAAGATGTGGGTGATTTAGTACTCGAGTGAAGCTTTTCTCAAGAAAAGGAGCGAATTGTTACTCTTTTAGACCCAAAAACATGTGAACTATCCATCTCTGTTACATGCGATCCTCATCAATTTTCATGTTAAGTGTCAACTATCCGTCTTGGATGACTAAATTTGCAATATTACACGAACAACCGCGGTTAAATGGTTCCGACAACCTAAGATGTAACAGATATCAGTAAACCGAAAAGAAATCTTACACAAAACCATTAGCTTCTGAAATTTACCAATACGTACACTGATCTCCACAGATACGTAAGAAACGCTGGTTGGAACGATGAATTGGTGAACAAATCTTACCCTTGGGTCGAGGAGCGAATTGTGCACAAGCCCAAACTCGCGCCATGGCAAGCAGCATTGAAGGAAGGCCTGTTACAAGCCGGAATCAGTCCTTTCAATGGATACACATATGACCACCTTTATGGTACCAAGGTCGGTGGAACAATCTTCAATGAGGACGGTTACCGAAGCACTGCTGCCGATCTTCTCTCCTCAGGCAATACCGAGAACCTCGACATCTTGCTCCATGCCACTGTCCAGAAAATTCTCTTCAAACAAGCACCAGGTAAACCCAATCTTTCTTTTATTTTAGGTTTTTTCAGATTTAAGAGACTAATATTAAAAAAAACAGGAAAAGAGGACCTTAGCACGTATTATTGTGATAAAGAGAGAATAAAATGCGAGAAATATTGCATGTAAATGTGAGATATGGTTCCTTTCCCTATTAACCAGAGGATCGTTATGACTGTACAATATCACATTTCACAGGGAGAAGACCACGCGCGATTGGAGTTCTCTTCAAGGATGAGAATGGCAAGCAACACAAAGCTTTTCTAAACCATCGACGCAGGAGCGAAGTCATTGTGTCATCAGGTACTCTTGGTAGTCCTCAGCTACTAATGCTGAGTGGCATCGGGCCAAAAAGGGACCTGAACAAGCTGAAGATCCCGGTGATTCTTGATAATTTTCATGTTGGGGAAGGGTTATCTGACAATCCTATGAACACAATCTTCATACCGACGAAGAAGCCAGTCGAGCAATCCTTGATCCAAACTGTTGGGATCACCAAGATTGGCTTGTTTATCGAGGCAAGCAGCGGGTTCGGTCAGTCCTCCGATAGCATCCAATGCCACCATGGAATCATGTCTGCAGAGGTTTAGCTTCTTTCTGTTCATGTGTTGTTGTTTTTTTTCCCCCGCCTAATTAACCCCTTTGAACTTAGGGGTTTTGCATATAACCTTCTGACATTTTTTAATCACACACAAGCCCCTAGAGCTTTGGGCCAATTACATGTAGGGGGTTCCTGTGAGAAATTAGAAATGCGTAACGTTCAGAATGGTTTTGTGAGACACCCCAAAGTTTAGGGAGTTGATGTGCGATAAAAATATTTCATGGGGTTATGTGCAAAATGCCTTAAAGTACCGGGGATTTTGTGTAGTTAACCCTATTTTTTTTCTTTCTAAAATTAGAATTTGTCAGTCACAATTTGTGTTTTTATTGTCAGATTGGGCAGCTCTCTACCATTCCTCCTAAGGATAGAACTCTTGCAGCATCTAAAGAATATGCACGAACCAAGCATCAACTTCCCCGCGAAGTGTTTCAAGGTGGATTCATATTGGGAAAAATCGACGGTCCTCTTTCTAAAGGGAGACTGAACCTCATAGATTCAGACGTCGACACAACCCCAAACGTTACGTTCAACTACTTCCAGCATCCTTATGATCTCAAACGCTGTGTTTATGGAATTCGCACTATTGAACGTATAGTAAGAACCAGCCACATTACTGGTTTTACCGATGATACCAGCTTCTCGACGCAGATGTTGCTTAATATGAGCGTGAAGGCCAATGTGAACCTGATACCGAAACACACTAATGATACAGCGTCTCTCGAGCAGTTCTGCAGGGATACTGTGATTACGATATGGCATTATCATGGAGGATGCCATGTAGGGAAGGTGGTGGATAGAGATTATCGGGTTATTGGGGTTGGTGGATTGCGGGTTATTGATAGTTCGACGTTTGTGGATTCACCAGGGACAAATCCTCAAGCAACAGTCATGATGATGGGCAGGTAATTCACTTGCAGTGCACCTGCCACTTGCATGCAACTAGAACATTGCAACAGTAAATAGATGCAGCTAGACTTGCAACAATTTTATTAAGTTTTAAAAAATTTTAGAACTTAAAGTTGTAACTGCACAGTTGCAACTGTTTGATTCTGCTTGCAATCGATTCTATGATTCATAAGTTCATAACCTCACTCTAGTTTGAGCTTAACAAACTTTATAATTCTTTTATATTAAAATTTGATTGCTAATTATGATTTAATTGTTTTTTATGCACAGATACATGGGGGTTAAGATGCTGAGAGAAAGATTGGGAAGAGGAGCACTGGTGTAGGTGTTGCTGATGGAGATGTTAAGTTGTCAAGTGAAAATAACTTTGATTATGCATTATTTTTTCTTCTTCTTCTTCTGTGTGATTCAGCTTGAAGCATAGTGAAATTTGTGTGTTTTTATTTATATCTGTTTGGGTGTCATAAAAATGCAAGTAGTATCCTGTACTTTAGGTGTTGATCAATGTGCTGCTTTGTTCTCCTTTTATCTTCTAGCATATTTTTCTGGGTTACTTGCGGATGGACGCCCAAGATTACCATCAATGGGTAATAGATCCCTTACGGTTCTATTGTTGCAGATATAACCCCTAAGTGAATTGTGTTGACTCTTTTACCTCAGAGAAAGAGGAAATTGCTTTTCGACAAGTAGACCTGTTGTTTCCTGAGGTCTCCTGGAGGGTAAAAGAGTGAAAAAAAAATCTCAGAACTAAGGGTGTTGTGCCATAGAAATAACCAACTGTTAATCAGAATCAACTGGCTGACACGTGTCTCAAGTAGACTACACATCGACTCGGGCACACCGACTTTTCAAAAGCCGAGAAGAAAGACGTCCCTTCTTGTCTCCCTCGAGGACCGAGACGAAAGGCGTGCCTTCTCGACCCTCTTGCAGAGCCGAGACGAAAGGCGGTCGTTCTCGGACTCCTCGTCGACAGCCAGTCACCATCACATTAAATGCACGGTCAGAGTCATGATTACATCCTCCCCAAAAGTCTTAATGACTCATCGAATCTTGTCAACACCGTAATCCCTCTGTCACCATTGCATTAATCACAAGAGTGACTCATCCTCCAGCGACCGACACCTGTAAAGTATCAGTCGAGTAAGCTGACTGCTTGGACTCGGCTGAGATTTCATAAATACCCTCATAAGCTGGGTATAAATAGTCACATCGCCTACTGACCAGAGATATGTAATTTCTGCACACTTAGAGAACTTGATCTGTTCCTTTCTCCGCTTCACATCATAACTGACTTGATCGTCGAAAGAATCATCGGAGAACCCAACTCCGGTCCTCTAATGTGTTGCACATGTGCAGGACTCCCTTTCTATCCGGGGATCAGCCATCAAAGGAGATCGAGGGACCCCAACCTCTTTAAAATCAGCCCTAAATCCCACTGATAATCATCTGTGCATCAACAAAGGGGTTCTATCCACAATTGGGGATAGTACAGAGAGTCTATCTACACTGATGGAGTTTTTTCCCCCTTAGAGTTGAATTCATTCCATTCTTCGTCTTTGGATTCATTACCTTTCAATAAATAAATCTTGCATTTGATAAATATAGATGAAGTTGGTCTTCCAGCATTTGTTTCAAAAAATTCACCTAATCTTGTGCAGATTGCAGCTTTTTTTGGCAATCAGACCGAAAATTGGTCAGTATGATTAGAGCAGCGTTACAATGAAGAAAATTGCAAGACAAAAGAAATAGTATGACGGTTAAATATCGCGAGGAGGATTAAAATGGGAAAAATAAGTTCAACAAATAACTGTGAATGTTGAAACCCCGAAAATGATTCAAGTTTCCTGCAAGCAGAGTTAGACTGACTTCATAACACGGAAAATGATACATATACAGAGAACCGTGAATCTTTAGCTCATAAATATATTCTTACCTTGGGCCTCAAAATTAAGAAGTTTCAATCACAAGAAGCTCTCAGCAAAAAGAACTCTAAAAGGTCCATTTTAACAAAACCTTGTGAATTTTGGGGTTGAGTTGCAGAAACCTTCACTGCACTTTGAAAATTAGAGAAAACCCCCTGAAACTTTGGGAAGTTTCAAAATCCCTCCAAGCTGCCTAAAAGTTGCATCTTGAACTTTGAGGCAACTTTTGTTTTGGAATTTGTCGGAAAAGAGAGAGGATAGAGAGAGGAGTCCGGGTTCTAGCACAGCTCCCTGCACCGTGCGGGGCGTTCTGAATCGGAGGATTGGAGAGGAAGGGGGATAGTGATGGTATTTCACTGCCCCCACTTGACCCATCAGAACACTCCATGTGGTGGGGTGTTCTAATAAGATTTGAAGATTGGAACTTAGAATTTATATAAATCACTTATTTGGATATCTTTATCAAATGAAAATATTTCAAATCTCGGGTTTCCAAATGTACTGTTTGGATACATTGTTGTGCATCGGATGAACTTGGTTAATTGCTATGAGTTGCGTTCTAGGAGGGAATCAGATGAGAGGATGATTGACGCACGGATGGTCAAAAGTCCTAGGCACATATAAGGGCAGGCTCATTTCATTGTGAAATTGCCGAGCCAATGAAGTCGGGATCTTGTGCCTATTTCCACGTGCTTGTCACGTGACAAATACGCGGCACTGTTAGAGGCTGTTTGTTTTCCTCCACTTGGTTAGTTTTGCATTTTTTAAAAAAAAAGGGGCCCGACGAGCTTAAAATTATAGATTGTTATCAAATACATTATTTGTTTGTCACTTTTCACGCCACGAATTTGGGGTTGACACGTAGGATGGATGCATCAAACGTGATTCTCTAAGGGGTTGTTTGGTTCATGGATTGTTTTTTATGCATGTCATGGATCTAGAAAAATCCGTACTCAAAATCGTGTTTGTTTTGCAATCGATGTTAAACAAGCAAATATCGTTTGGTTGCACATGCATTTTGTTAAGGATATGTGACTAGAATCACAAATCCGAATGAAATCAGCATAATTCTAGGGGATCATGTCAACCTCAAATTCGAGGCATGAAAAACAGCAAACAAATGACGTTTTTGGTTACAAGCTAGGATTTTTAAGTTTGTGGGTCCCACTTTTCAATGCAAAACCCACAAAATATGTGGAAACGAGCAGCCCCTTGCCCTTTTGTCTGTTAGAGGGAGATCTGCTCTTCCCCTCGTTCCGTCTTTTTCAAATTCGCACCAAATTAAAACCGCTCCAAAATTGGACTAGCTTAATATTGTAGAGCCATCGCCATCAGCAGCATTGTCCATCTAAGCAATTTCTCATGCTGTTTCTATTAGAGAGAAAGAATTGCAATTTTCACAGCTCTGAACATTGTGCGGGATTCAGCCAAAGGCATGAGGTGGACCTGAGTTTACCCCTAATTTTCTAGTTGGCAAATTAATAAAGCAGACAACATGAATCATCTACTTCATTTTTTTAACTGTAATATTCAAGAAGCATTCAAAGCTTGTAAAGAGTAGGTGGTACGCTTTACCGTTTTAGTCAGGAACAGAAGGCTTAATTGCACTCAAACGCCCTACAGTTTCTCCGACCTAGCGCTTAAATGCCCTGTAGTTTCAAATCGAACAAAAAAAAATACCCTAAAATATTTAGGTGTTGCGAATAAAGACCCCATATTTTACAAAAAAAACTCAGGCGGCGTAATCTTTTCTCTACATCACGTAACAGATGGAACTAAAGTGAAACTCTTAGAAACTACGAGGTATGTAAGTGACGCCATTTACAAACTTTGGAGCATTTATACGCAACATTAGGTAAACAAGAGGTCACTAACGTGCAATATTTTGAGACTTCGAGGCATTTATCTGCAACACTTAAATACTTTGGGACATTTTTTTGTTCAGTTTGAAAAAAAAAAATGGTCACTTAAGTGCAAGGTCAGGTAAACTACAGAGCATATAAGCGCAATTAAGACAAAATGAATTCTGAATGGGTAGAGACATGAGAATCAGCTAGGACAAAGTGACTTGGTATTGGAGTCATTGTATTCAAGGAGTCCACAAAATGATGAAATCGAAGGAAACTTTAACAGAAAACACAAGGACAACAGTTCCGTCTTACCATTCTATAACAATTGAACACTCATCATCCTCTCTTTAAAAAGAAAAAGAAAAAAAAGAATAACATACTATATATATAGAAAAGATTACAGAATGTAAATACAAAGAAATTAAACTCATCAAATGACAGTTGTGAGATCTCCCTATCACAAACCAAACTCATTGGTTTCAAACATGAGAAGAACACAAAAAAGGCAAAGGGCAGGATGACGATCACATTTGTACCCTATTTCCAGCCAAAACTGATGATATTAGACGAAAGATGCAAATAAGCTGAAAGTGGCATACAAGTTAAAAGCAATGTCAGCAGTCTCAAGAGACATCTTCGCTTCCTTTGAGAGCTGAAGCAAGCCAATCTGATGCACAGGTTTGGATCTCATCCTCTGCATTTAATTGGAAATGTATAGGAGTCACGGCAACCTGTAAAGAGTTAGATTCATCAGCTATGGCTCTGAGATATAATAGGAGAAAAGCGAGGGCTTTCAGTCTTACAAAGCCTTCTTCCACGGCTCTAAAATCGTGGTCTTCATCTAAATCATTGTGCTCTTTCTCCCCAAACTGCAAGGAAGCAAATAGCTTAACTTTTTCTTTTCTTTCTTTATTTTTATTTTTTTGCTTAAGTCTCACAAAACACCATGAATTTTGGGGGGTTTGCATAAAACTACCATAGTTTTACTTCGGGAGTACTACCATAAACTTTTCAAACTGCATAAAAAAAATAACATGAACTACTGGAAATTGTTGTTAATGGCGTTAAGGCTTTGGATATAAGGTCTAAACCGCCATTTTTATCATCTATCAACCCTAACCAGAAAACACTCAGTAAAAGTCAAAAGTAGATACCCATTAGAAAAAAGAGTAAAAAGTACATAAAGGCAAACTTGGCCAAAACATTTCATGTGTGAAGCACATGATAACCTTACCCAAACTGCCGTCAGACACGGTAGCTTAGTAAAAAACAACTCATGGTAGATTTCTCTCATAAAAAGATTTTAAGTTTTGTACAAACAACCAAACTTCATGGTAGTATTATGGAAGCGAACCTTTTTCTTTTTTTCATATAGTGTTTCAAATTAAGAACTACCATAAACTTTAAAACTTCATATAAAGTAAATTATTGGAAATTGTTGTTAATGGCATTAACGTCTCGGATAAAACATTGTCAACATCTATAACCTAACCCAAAATCTCTCAGTAAAAGTAAAAGAGTACACATTGTGTCAAACATGCCATTTATGAAGACCGTGATAACTTACCCAATTGCCATCAGACTTGGTAGTGTTTAGTTTTAAAAAAATTATGGTACTTTTCTTTAATAAAAAAGATTGTAGTTTTGTAGGAAAACCCCCAAAGTTGATGGTAGTTTTGTGAAATGTGACTGTTTTCTTTTGTCATGAAGTGTTTCAAATTCATAAAGCTTGCACCATGAGGTACCTCAAGGCGGAAGAACTTCTTCACCACTTCCTTTGTCTCAGGCTTTCCAGCAGCAGCAACGGATTCTATTTCAACATTTTTCTTTTGGGTAGTATTTCGACGTGCTGCGCCCTGAAAGTCACAAGCTTATGAATAAGTTATGGACTAAAAATTTTATAAAGTCGACCATAATTGTGAAAAATTATGAAAATACTCACAGCTGCTGATGCGTCTCTACTAAGCTGAGCAAGTTGGACGCCAAGGCTTTGATGCATTGACATATACTGGCCAGCAGCTGGGTTCCGGTACGCTGACACAGCTTGCCAGTTTAATGCAGGCCTCCATACACTTTGTCTGGTCACCTTGAAACCCTGTAAAATGTTTTTGATTAAGAACATTGTCACGATATATATAAAGTGAAGAGGGATGATGTAAGCAGAAGTATATGGAATGTAATACAAAAAGATAGCAAATTCACAGTATCAATAGCATCAGCAGCAAGGTAAGTTCAGTGGACATCCCAATCCTCTTTATCCTATCCTAGAAAAAAAATGAAAGCACTAAGTGACCGATGCACCAACATATGCAAAAGAAAAGAATAAAAATTTCATCCTCAAGTGGTTTATAAGCCAAAAAAACAATTTTGTCTTAGAGGATAAAAGAGTCAAAAAATATCACTCGGGCCTAACTGCAACAGAAGAACTACAGTCTATCTGCCACTAGGCAAGTACAGGGGTCTATCCGGAATTGGGTAATAACAGTACAGGGGTCTATCTGCAACTACCCTAGATTTTAATTGTAGTAACTTGTTTTGACTTATAACAATTTATGAGACTTATTTCAAAATTTGATCTTCTTGGACCTATTTGAAAACATTGACAACTTGGAGAGCGAATGTAAGGAAAATCCTTAAAGTTTAACAGCTACAGTTCTAAGAAAGCCACTAAAGCATTCTTCATAATCCTTGCTTAAGTCCCATCCTCTAATAGATATAGTGGGCTAACAGATAATGAACATGTTACGTCAGACAAACAAAAGAAAGTCATGCATCAATGGAATGCTTAACAATATTCCAAATTCACATGGTGAGAAAATGCTGTGAAATATCATTTGAAGCATTCCAGTTTGGCCTGTATCTACGACATCCTCAGTATAGGAGAGTTTACAATTTTGTTAAACCTGATATACAGGATGTAGTGCCATTCTCCAAAATTATCATCCTCTAAACTAGCCTGTTTGAATCGTTCTAGCTTATTCCACCCAGCTGTTATTATACCTAAGAAAAGGGGAACTTTTTGAAAAATTTTCATCTCTCATATATTCCAAATTTGTGATTACTATTACTGCAGTTTCACTAACTATAAAAGCTCTTTTGAGCAACCCGATAGGAGGATATGTACACAAATGCGAGCAATGTTAAGGCATTGGATAGTTTTAGTTTTAAACTAAGATTTAATATTTAACCTTGACCTATTATTTAATGAAATTACAAAGCCGAAGCACAAAGGTTGAATTTGGCCCTCCTTTTCTAATAATCACAAATGTTGAAATCTAACAATAACTGTTGAGGTGAGGCAAGGAACCATGAATAGTTGTCAAAAGAGTCTTTTTCTAAGTCCAGAAATATAAGAGCAAGCCAACGTCAACTTGTGAAGAGCTTCACTGCCTATCGCCGAAAGACAACAATTCAATATAAAGGGTCAGAATTAACAAGCGGTCATGACATGTGGAAACCACTTGAATAACTTGTGCCAAACCTCCTTGTGCACCATCAAAGCAAGTAAAATATCAATTTATCCTAGTTGTATGCCAGAAGAGATCAAAAGTTTCAAGGAAAGAAACCATGAATAGTTGTCATTAGGGTGCAAAACGGTCCGGATATATCCAATCCGCAACCGTATCCAAAACGGATGTGGATAAGTAGCCAAAATTTGAAACCAATTGGATACGGGTATGGTTTCGGATTTTTGGTCGAACATGGTTTCGGATACAAATATCAGTTCAAATTTTGGATACGGTCTGGATATCTGAATTCAGATACCGATTCGTATATATACTTGGATATGGATTTGGATATAGGTTTGGATAAGAATTCGAATATGGATTTAGATATGGTTGCAGATCCGGATACAGCTACATATATGAATATTACTACTTTTTTCATTATCTTGACAACAATTGCGTGCGCTTTGGGATGTGGTCCTATGTTTTTGGTTAATTGGATTGTGCTTTTTATTGAGTTAATCAATAGTACATTTTAGACTTATTTATAATCAAATTTATGTTATACTATAATTTGATTTATTTCTTTTCAATAGATATAATAAAATGTGAGGTCTAGAAGAAAATTTTGTAGCATTTTGTGTTTCAATTCTTGTCTTGTACTTTTTTGTAATATACTGCATGCAATTATTTGTTTTGTGAGGTTTCCTTAGATTAGTGTAGTTGAAATTTCATGAGGTTTTACTATTTAAATAAAAAATTTTAACTGATAACGTTTAGTGTCCAATTAACATGATACGTTTTTTCATATCCGAGTCATATCCGTTTCCCAAGTATGTGATTTTTATACGTAATTGTATTTGTATCCACTTCTCTAATATCCAAACCATATCTATTTCCATTTAATATGGATATAGGTATGCCTTTTTCTTACCTAAGAATTTCCATATACGTACACATATCCATTTTTAGAAAGCGAATATGGATATGATAAGTATCATATCCAAACCGTATCCGAACCAAATGCACCTCTAGTTGTCATCCATCAAA
The DNA here is from genome assembly GCA_037177215.1 of Asparagus racemosus. NCBI lineage: Eukaryota > Viridiplantae > Streptophyta > Magnoliopsida > Asparagales > Asparagaceae > Asparagus > Asparagus racemosus. Next base: position 35,174,058 of record JBAKGM010000139.1, read on the forward strand.
AGAGTCTTACTCTAAATCTAGAAATATAAGAGCAAGCCAACGTCAACAGGTGAAGAACTTCATTGTTTATAGACAAAAAGGCAACACTTCAATATAAAGGGTCACAATCAACGAGTGATCATTACATGTGGAAATCGCATGAATTATTTGTGTCACTCATCCACCAACAAGAAAACCTTAACCACCATATAGGCGTTCAACCTACATAATGGCTTGGTGAAGATTCACTGAACAGTTTGCCATCTTAGAGCTGACCAACAAGAAAACCTTGACCACCATATGGGCGTTCAACCTACAAAATGGCTTGGTGAAGATTCAACGAACAGGTTGCCATCTTAGAGCTGACACATTATATGCCAAATCACTTGATCTCAGATACAATTACTGCTCCCAATCTCCCACACTCGTATACTCTTCATACCCACTAGATGTCATGGTGAAATACAAATTAGACTTGCTAGGTATGACAATCTAACAACACAAATTACTAAGTGCATTCTTTTGGTAGCTCAATCAAGTGGTTTCATGGAGGAATATCAAGGAAAAAGAACGCATTTTCTATCAGAAAAAATGCACCACGCAGCATTGATCTGTGCTTTGCAGGGGGCAGTAAATACCCAAACTACCCCCCAAATGAAATCTCGATGGCTCAGAACACCCCGCACGGTGCGGGCATTCCAATATGAATCCTACTTAAGGAAAAACAAGCCTAGATGTATGCATGATGTAGACTATATCCTAAACATTATTTAAATTTTATCTAGCAAGTTTCATTTTCTTCCTGCTTCTTTCCTAGACTCTCGCGCCTCTTGCAAAACACATCTCATACATGCATATCACATTCCCAAAATCGCATTATGTTGTAAGAGATTAGAGAAATCTATTAATATTCATATATGTTAAAACAACATAGTTAGGTTAGGTCAGGTCCATTTGTGTCAAACCTCCTTGGTTCCTTGTACTATCAAAGCAAGTAAAATATTCATTTATCCTAGTTCTACGCCAGAAGAGAGAAAAGCTCCAAGGATAACAGACTACTTTTTTAGCATGCATATTTATATATATTCTGATATTAGTTTTATTTACTTACAAGGTTTTAAATATCGGATATCAAAAATATCGGATGGTCAAAATTCTTATCAGCTTGCGGATATCAGGGAAATATCGGGGATAAGTAGTAAAAAATCGAAGTGCCAAATCAGATGCTGTGCATAAATAATATAACGTCCTTAAATGTAACCTACCCACTTAATCAAATCAAAGTGTACAAAATGTAAATAAAATGTTTAGGATTACTAACCAATTGTAGAAACTTACTTAGAGAAAAGAGTCTTCTAGAATTTTGCTCAAAAACTTCAGAAGGATGGAGTTTTGCTTAAAAAAATTAAAGAAATTTCGCAACACTATTTTGTTTTGCTCAAGCTATATAAAAGGATAAGGCAGCCAATATATCACCTGATATATCAGTATGTCAGGAATATATCGCCAAAAATTCCCAAAAAGAGGTAAAGGATATTTAGACCATATCATTTTGCGGCAAGCCTGTTAAAAGGATATATCGGCCTATGTATCAATATATCAAGGATATTTAAATAGAGTTTATTTATACTCTTATCAACATACATTGCCTGTTATTAGCAAATAGAATATGCGTGTGCATTACAAGCATGTGCTGCTTCACAGGTGCCCCTATATTCACGCTTCTGGCCTTGAACTCATCCAATCTGTCCAATTTCTATTCCATTCCATGATTCTTTACCTTTCAATGGTAGTCGTCGAAATTTAGTCACTTTCTCAATCTTCTGTCCAATTAGTTCACCCCAGTACTGAATCTTTAGATGTTCTACAGATGCTCGTCTTTTCTGCTCTATGATATATCAATGAGTTATTTGATCATCTCTATTTCTCAATTGGTCAGTTTATGGTAACTGGCAGATAGTTTAGCAGAATTTCAGTCAGCATTAATCGACCATCTAAACAAAAAGTAAATCAATATTTATATAACTATATCACCACTATTGACAGAATTACATATCGAAATCATAATTACACAACAGCTAAAATATTATGTACTGTTGCATGAGTATGTTTAGCATAAACATAGAAGTAGTAACTCATACTAGAAAAGTAAGTATTATGCAAGCTATTTTAAGGCAAAGAATGATCCCACTTGAAGAAAACAAAGATTCTCAATATAATTTTTTAAACTTTCATTGGCATTATGAGTCGAATAGAATTCCCACCTTGTTCGTAGCAGGAGATGAGGGAATTTCTACGTTCAGCAGACAGCTTTCTGGAAAAAGCCCCTTCTCGGTGTCCCTAATAGCAGCATGTATCAACGGTAAACAAACACCAACTGCATCCTTGAAGTGGCTTTCATTACTCTCATTCTTCCTCCTTTAATAATTTGAAAAGACTTCAGTAAGAAAGCATGTATCATTCAAAAACCAAATAAGAACAATAGAGATGCAAAATTTACCAGCTTAATGAGATTGATAAGGAAGGTATTCCACAGAGTAAAGCTTCTCTAGCTCCCGCAATAGCGCCCGAGTAAAGGCTACAAGGATTTTTACAGCAAATAAGGAAAGGAACTAACTCTCATTAAAGGGTATAAACAACTACGACTTAATTCATTTTTACATGAGGACTAAAAATAGAGTTCTGGAGAAACTCCAATCCATCCTAAAGACACAAAGTGGCAAGAAGCATATATATGGAACAACAAAAATGGAGCGAACAAGGCAAACAAAACAGAGCAAGACTACTAGCAAAAGCTTTTAACCGCATCTTATATATATCTAGGAATAAAGGAAACAACCAGAATACTTACATATGATGGCCACAACTTGATCCCTTGTTAATTCCACTCACAACCTATATGCAAAATGGCACAGTTTGTGAGTTGTGAAAGGCAATATATTATGTATATCGCATTCCATCATTCGTAGAGAACTATTTATACCAGTGCTGGCCTTGACCAGGAAAATAATGCCCCAGACAAAGCTAAAGAAACACAATCCACAGGAGTACCTGCAAATATATGGAAAACCCACTGATGTTTAGAAAACAAACTAGGAATATGATTGCATAACATCATAGCTTACATCTCACCCAAATATCAATCTGCAAGTAATCGTATGATTGCTAAGTTTTGGTCTAAATTCAAATTACTTGCTGGCTTATGCAACCTGAAGTGACGTAAAGGTGATGGGATGCCGGGAAATTACCAGAAACTTCAAAAGCTGTGGCTCCATGCATTTCTGTAGAATTCACAGCAAGGGTCTCACGAGGTGTAACTGAGTGCCCAGAAGCAGACCTATCCCTTCAAGATTAAGCAAAAAGATAATTAAAAAGGGAATATTTGAAATGGTGGTGTACAACTTTCTCGTAATTAACTCGTGATGCATGAGTCTCAAGGATTTACTTTCGAAAAACCAAATATGTAAGAAAACACATGTGAAAGAAAAATTAGGTAGAGGATATGAACATTATATCTAAAGCAAGTGCCGGCTTTGGTAAAGACTATACTCGCTACTTACACACAGCCACATACATTTTTCAAATTTAGTACTTAAAGTGAACGACAACAGACTTAAATGGCCAAGGCCTGAGGGCTAAGTCTACAGGCTCCTTATTTCCATAAAGCAGGATAACTTGAGAAACAAGTACCGGTGGTCCATTCTCTCTATGATTTCTGAAGTAGATCAACTCAAAACATTTCTGCCAGGCATAAAATGTAGAACCTTGATGAATAAAAATCTATAGATCCCATATCTCTAATAAGTAATAGGACTATGGGATGTACTTGATGCTCACTTATATGGCATTACTCACAAGCGTCACATCAAACATTTGAGAATCCCTTGGTTACAAGGTTTATAGCTGTTCAATTGTCTTCAAAGTAGAAGTCAGCTTTTTCATTCTGCGAGTAGTACAAAGAGTTTGTATTGCTTATCTTCCTGTGTTTTTCATTACATTCATATTTTTAAAAAAAACCTGACAGAAAGGGAGGAAAACATTTCCACTTCATATATTTACTCTTCCATCGTTTTTTTTTTTTCATTTTGGATGGTTTCTCCGCAGCTTCTACAACAGCTTAACCTCCATATATTCAAAGATGAACACCACCTAAGAAATCAGGAAAAACAAGCCAAAGGTCAGAAAGCACCATGAAAACCAAAACAGGCAGCTAAGAAGCCAGGATCGCAGAAAAATTATCTCATGCATTATATCTCCAGCCCAACTTTGTCAACTATCATTCTTAAATTTGACAAGATAATGATAAGAACAATGAAACACTGTGCCAATGACAACAATAAACCTTTATACCAAATCTCCTGGGTAACAATTACAGCTTTTCCTTCTGCATCCATATTTTCTCAAGACCATCTCCTCTCCTAAAATTACAACTATCACATCCTTTTAAGTTTAACTCCTCAATCTGTTCATTTAGGTTGTATTGAGCTCTGTGCTCCTCCATTAGCTATGATTCTATTCCTTTAAGCTGGCCACCTACGGGTCAACATTGCACATGCCCAAATAACCTCAACAAAATGTCCCCATTTGACTCGCAATCTAAGTTTTCCTTTAAATTCTAAATTTAATAATAAAACAATTAAATGAAATACCCACAATAAGGACACCAACAACCCTAATGTGAAGCAATGCCCAAATCCAGTAAAATCCAAGAAACCCATTTCCAAAAACACCCAAACGCGGCAATCCAGAATCCAAACCAACCAATATTCCAAGAAACAACCAAAAGCAAGACATACCCATCATGCAAAAACCCCGAAAAGAGAAGCATCGCCCATCAAAATCAGATTTTGAGCAACAAACAAATGTAACATCAAAAGATTAACCATACCCATTACTTAAAAAAGCCCCCAAAAAAAAACTCACGATTCGGGAGCGCAGACGTGGACATCGTACTCGCCATGGCGAACGAGAGCCTGGACGAGGAGTTGGAGCCCGGGGGAGCCAATCCCGTCGCAATTCGTGACGAGAACCACGGGCTTCTTCGATCCCTCCTCGTTGCTTTCTTCGATTTGTGCCTCTTCGTTCGATGGGTTCTCTTCCTTGGTTTCCTCGTCTCCGCCGCCGCCTTTTCGGGCGGTGAGGGCGCTCTGGAGGTTGGAGATGAGAGAAGGGGGGAGATGATTGGTTGACATTTCTAGAGAGAGAAAGAGGATTGAAGAAGAGAAGAGAACGAAGCTTAAGAGAGAGAAAATGAGGGTGTTTGATTAGTTGTAGAGAGAGAGAGAGAGAGGGAGGGATTCGGTTGCCGTTGCGAGTTAGAAGGAAGGCATTGAAAGAGAGAGGGGAGAAGGAAGGGATAGATGGGGCTGCTGTCGAACTTCGAACCCTTGAACGAGTAAAATCAAGACATGATCAAACTAGACAAAATTTAAGCATTAATTAGGCTTATTTTCACTTTGGTACCAAGAAGTTTACCCACATGTTTTTAAGTACATTGATACCCTAAACTTTGAATTATATTTCACTTTGATACCCTGCCCAATTTTTGTTGGATTTTTCTGTACTTTGCATTACAATTCGGTTCATTTTACTTAGTCGCTAGGGATCTAAACAATTGACTGTTGATAATAGCAACGGATATCTCCTGTTTTAGCTACCGATATAAATTTAATAAGAAAATCTAATAAAATATGAACACGCGTGTCAAAGTGAAATAAACTTAAATTTTTGAGGCCTCGCAACGTTGAACGGGTAAAATCTAGACAGCAAATTAGGAAAAGGGTTAATTTCACTTGATCCCCCTATACTTTTATGGTTTTTGCATGTAACGCCCTAGCGGTTGTTACCGGTTGATGGTGGAAATGATGAAAATGTGATTTTCTGAGTATTCAAGCAATTTGCATCTATAGCGTTTACAAATTAGAATCCCATTTCATTCAGCCTATTTTAAATTAGTAACTTATTTGTAGTTGGTAGCTCATTCTCATTTAAGTAATAGATTCTCATCGTCCTCTCTTTTGAGAAAAGTTTATGGATCCATCACTCATCTCTTCAGTGGCAATTGTCACCAATCAACTATCTTACTAACTCTTAACAATTGCATATTAGGTGTAGATAGTGGTTAGAATCTAGGGTTAATTGAAAATGGACTCCCCTTAGCCCGCCTTCAAGTTCTATTTGTTGCTAGCAGACTCTCTTAGTATTGGTTCAGGTGTCAACACACTCGTTAGTGAACATTTTTCGCATTTTTTAAATTAAAAAAAGATTAGCAATTGGGGTTATATCTTTACCCATAGAACTATAGAGGGTCTACTTGTCTCCTCAAATCTTTTTAAATCTTTTAAACGATTTAAGAATTTTAAAAAAATCATCTAAATGGACTGCTTGTACAAATAGAACTATCAAGGGTCAACTCATAATTGGGTTATACTACAAGGGACTGTTCTCAATTAACACTAGATTCTGCTTCAACTCGATACGAAGAGCGCATCAACAAGAGTTGAAGTGATGTGAGGTGGTACATCCATTTATTGTGTGTATCGACAAGAGTTGACGTGAGGTAAAGATCATTTGTTGTCAACTGCTCCGGTGTGCTAACCAAACACCAAATGACTTTTTGGACGGGATAACGATCACGGTAAGGATAATTTTTTGATGTTGCGTCATGTTGTTTGCAAATTTGACACTTCATATAATCTTTTCTCTAATAAAAAATAATTTATGATGATTTTTGTGCAAACCCACTTTTGTATGATACTATCGGGGCGATTGATTGGTAGCTTGCAACCGGAGTAGTTACAACTCCAGTTGCATACAACTGAGTTAAATTTATCTAGTTACAAACGTTTGTTTTGTTGCAACTCACAGTTACAGTTGCAAACACAGTTGCAAAACAACATTTAGTTGTGATATATGACTTATGACAAAAAAGACCGCCAGTCACAGTTGCAACTTAATTGCAATTGACCAAAATTTATTAAAAATCAAAATTATTACTTAATATTAAAAAAAGAAACTCATTAAAGATTCAAAATAATCTTTTTTAAAAATATTATTATAATAATTTCTTCAAAAATGTTTATAAAAAAATAAAGTTATTTAAAAATATCTTTCCTAAATAATGTTTTTTCTGAAAGTAATAACTTAAAAATATTTTTAAAAGACAATTTTTTAAAAGAATAATAAATTTTCAAAATATAATTATTTGAAAATATATTATTATTCTAGAAATATAAAAATATTATGCTTTTAAAAATATTATTTTTCATAACATATTATTTTTTCATAAAATAATATTTTTCAAAAGGTATTATTTTTTAAAAATATATATTATTTTTCTAAATAATATAAGTTTTTAAAATAATATATTTTTAAATAATATATTATTTTTAAAGTAATATACTATTTTTCAAACTAATATATTAATTCCTAAAATAATATATTATTTTTCAAAACAATATATTATTTTTCAAAATAATATATTTTCCTAAAATATATTAATGTTTAAAATAATTTTTTAAAATATATCATTTTTTGAAAATATTATCTCTAGAAAAGTAATATTTCTTAAAAAAACTATTTTTGAAGAAATAATATTTTTAGAAAAATTCTTGAAAAAAACTAATTTTTTAAAAATATATGAAAAAATGAATTGAAAAGTATTATGTTTCTAAAAAATAAAATTTTCCTTGAATACTATTATACTTTGTTAAAATCTTATTTTAAAAAATTTGTGTAAAAGAATTATTTTTTGATGAAATTCGTTTACAAAACTATATTTTTACCAAAAAAATTATTTTATTTTACAAAATTATTTTATTTTTTAAAAATAATTCTTTTAGTAAAATATTATTTGAAAAATATTATCTTACAAATTTATTTAAAATTTTAAAAGTCAATTTACTGCATAATAAAAACCATTATTTTTTTGAAAAATAAATATTTAAAAAGTGTGAAAAGAATTAATAACTTTAATAATTTATTAATGGTAAAAAAATAAGTTGCACATGTAAAGTTACAAGTAAAATCAAACGGCTATAACTGCAAGTTGTAAAATTTAATTTTTGAACCAAACAATTGCAATTGTAGTTGCATGTAAGAAGAGTTGTAACGTCTTAGTTGCGTGCAAGTGACACTTGCATTGCAATCATAATTGTAAGCAACCAAACGCTCCCTATGTCATAAATTTTTTTTATTTATGGTTAGTTGTTATAAGTTTAAATTTTATGAATTGCAAACCCGCCAGCAATTTGAATTTCTAATTGAAGAAAGAGAACAAAGAAAGGGCAAAAAGTAACTTAAACACAACAAAAAAAGAAGAAGAAAAAAAGCGGAGAAACATTGTAATTTCTTTTGGTTCTATTTCTTAGATTAAAATGACTTGCAAATAGGGGTGCAAATGGTTCGGATACGGCTCAGATATGATACTTATCATATTTATAACCACTTAATAGAGACAAATACGGATACGACTCAAGTATATTACTTATCATATTTATATCCGCTTAAC
>JBAKGM010000139.1:35184356-35206921 GCA_037177215.1 Asparagus racemosus
AAAATTTCCTCCTTCTTGCCCCGTGGACGTAGGCAACTTGCCGAACCACGTAAATCTCGTGTCTTTACTGCTTTATTATGTTTTGCCTAGTTTGTTTACTTATTTGTCGGGGTTTTCTCGGACTTACGCTTCCGCCGTGCGCCCCAACACTGATAACAAGATATGCGTGCTTTTGAGAAGCAACGTTAGAAGTATCCTAATATAATACAATTATAAAAATAACGTCTATAGTGTACTTTGCTAATAATTGATCGTAACAAGCAACCAAGCAAAGACCACACGTGACGTCATCAACTTGGCGAGCCAAGTTAGATTCAATCATATCCGCGCCCCTCTTCTTGCAGTGCGACCGACAGCATCTAAACGCAATTAAATAAATGAGCTTTTACCCAAAAATATCAACCGATATATATATAAATATATTCATGCGATGCCACGTGTCAGTCACACGTGGCATCAAAACGCCACACGTATGACGATTATCCCGTGCTTTATCACTTTCTCTTGGTTGACTCCGGTCGTAGTCCCGGTCTCCCCCGTCACTCGTTGAACATGGGCGCGTGTCTTCCACCGGCATTTAAGTTGGCGCGTAACGGCGATGGACACGTGGCAGTTTCATATAGACGTATTATGCATTTGATTGCAGTTGATGGCTGACATTCTACATTCGGATCAGTGCGAAAATAGAGTAATTTATGACGTGTATGTGGCAACTTTTACGGTTTCTTTTTTATTTTTATTTTTATTGAACCATCTAATTGCTAATCTTGCTGGTAAATCAAAGAAGGGATGTTCAAAACAAGTAAGTGTAATTGCGATTTGCAACTGTGAGCGCAATTTGTGAAAATTTATTATCGGATGAAAACGATTATCAAGTACTTACAAATGTATAAGAGTTAAATGTAGCTAACACTCCCGTCCCATCTGCATGTTACGTTATAACTAATAGGTTTAATTGCGAATAGATCTATTGTAAGAGTTTAATGTAGCTAACACTCCCGTCACATCTGTTTGTTCTGTTATAACTAATATGTTTAATTGCGAATAGATCTGTTGTGAATAGATCTCTTCTAGTATTGGCCCAAGTGCTAATACACCCCACTGCCTTAGTGAAACTTTTCAAGTCTTTTAAAAATTTTTAAAAAAAATTCTGCAATTGAGTGTCTTATTCTCACCAATAGAACTATATATGGTCAATCTGTGTCCTCAAAAAATTTTAACGATTTTAAGACTTTAAAAAAAAGAATTTCACTCAGGGAATATATGCGCAGCAAGTAGACCTACAGAGGATCTATTCACAATAAATATAACTAGAATGGGTCTCTTTGCAATTGGGTGATGTTGATGCTACAGATCACACAGTCAATTAGTTGAGTGTCAAGAAGTGATTGGGGACTGCTAACTCCTTCTGATGCCCAATTCTGATTGTTCCCTAGCATGTGCTGCACATATAGTAAACCGTGAGAGGTTAGGGTTGGGTTCCTTGGTGGTTCCTCCGACGATCAAGTTAGTTAGTAATCTTGAGTGGGGAGGTAAAGATGACTGTTTATAGTTTTTCTTGGCAGAAAGTTGCTTAGAAATTGCTTACCTAATATTGAAAACAGTCAGCCTATTTATAGTAGTAATAGAGGGGTAGTCTGGTAAGTTCAGTCGAGCATGAGCTGGTGGCTAAGTCAGCATATGCTTTATAGGTGTCAGCTGTTGAGTGGTGTAGAAGTCATCTCAACATTAATGTGAAGTGACAGAAGGCACGTGGGCCGACGTGTCTTAAAGATCTACAATCATAGAGAATTGATGGCTCTCATCTTGCATTCAATACGATGATGACCTGATGCCAGGGAGAGGCTCGAGGAACGTTGCAGTCTTCCTATCCTAGGTGAAATGTTGAGACGTTCCGCCTTTGTGTCGGCTCAACGAGGTCTCCACTAACTTTTCATGCAGGCCGTCTACTAGGTCGGCTCGGTGAGGAGTTCGACTAGCACCACCTTTTGAGCTGGCCATGTGAGAACTCGGCTCCTCGAGTCATCCAAGCTAGGCGTTCGGGTCATCTCGAGGTGGTGAACTAATCTGGGAATCTTAACGTGAGAAATTTGTTTGCTAATTGAGTTGATTATGATTTGATAATTGAAGTGCTATAACAGTTAGTCCCTTTCACTTGGAGTCGATTAAGGACGGATCCGAGTGAAAAATAGAAACACTGCAATCTTGTCGTGAGGTCCATTAATGATTGGAATGTGAACAATCCTCTTGACGCGACGTGGCTGACATCACTACCCACTTTTTGACTGCGGGCGCTTCGCGCTACATGCCTAGTTGTGGGTTAGTTAAGGCAGGTGTGCATTGCCTCGATCGTAGTGAGGCGCTTTGGATCCTGAAGTTGATTTGGGCCATCGGTTTTGAATCATCTCGACCCCTTCGACCTTGACAGCTGTGGGTATGGGTGCCTATAAATGGGGGCACCAAGGTCTTTTGAGTTGATGTCTACCGAAAGGTTGTTGTGTCTTGGTCTTGTCTCATGGGGGCTGCCAAGGTCTTTTGAGTCGATGTCGACCGAAAGATTAGGCAGTGGCTTGGTCTTGTTCCTTGGGGGTGCCAAGGTTTTTTGAGTCGATGTTGACCGAAATATTAGGTAGTGGCTTGGTCTCGTCCCATGGGGGTGCCAAGGTCTTTTGAGTCGATGTCAACCGAATGATTAGGCAGTGCCTTGGTCTTGTCCCATGGGGGTGCCAAGGTCTTTTGAGTTGATGTCAACCGAAAGGTCATAGGGCCTTGATTTTACTCATGAAAATGATGCCAAGGGCTTTTCTCTATGACGACCGCCGGGTGCCTTGGTCTTAATGAGAGCGCCAAGGTCCTTATGCTTTAGGTCGAAATAGGGGTCATAATGCATTGGTTTTACTCATGAAAATGATGCCAAGGACTTTCGTGTTGATGTCGACCGAAAGGATAGAAAATTCCTTGATCTTGTCCTAAGGGCGTGCCAATGTCTTTTGAGTCTATGCTGACTAAAAGGATTTGCGGTTGGTATCGACTAGATGTGCCTTGGTTTTATCCCCATGGGGCACCAAGGTCGTAGGTACATCCCTTGGGATTAGGAGGAAGCCAAGGTCTTTCTGTGAGTCGTTTGGACAACATTTAGACAATAACATGAAACTGTTAGCTAAAAATACTTCATAATACGAATGACATTTGTATACCATTTTATTGACAATATTTTCTAAGATGCTTTATGTTTCAAGAATGTTGTAGGATCCTTTTGTTATAGCTTCTTAGGCGGTAAGTACCAGGGCGCACTTCCTCGAGGATGGTGTAGGGTCCTTCCTAGGTGGCAACCAACTTGCCACGTTTGGAGCCTTTGTCGAAAATGGTTTTCTGGAGGACAAGATCGCCTATGGCGAACCTTTGAGGTTGGAACTTGCTGTTGTAGTGTCGAGCGATGCACTGCTGGTTGATGACTCCGGATCAGAGGGCTTTTTCTCTGATTTCTTGGATAAGGTCGAGTCTGAGTCAAAGTCCCTTTGTGTTCAGCTCTTCATCAAAATGTTGCAGTCGTATGGTAGGCATTTCAACTTCGATTGAGGCGACTGCTTTGGCTTTGTAAGCTATCCTGAAGGGGGTATCCCCTATTGAGTTCTTGTGGGTGGTACAGTAAGACCATAGGATTCCTAGTAGCTCGTCGGCCCAACTCCTAGCTGCCGTACCCACCTTCTCCTTGAGAGCTTGAAGGATGCACTTATTGGTGGCTTTTGAAGTCCATTGCACTTTGGATGGGCCACCGAGGTGAATTTGAGCCGAATGTTCCAATCCTGACAGAAGCTCCGGAAGCCTTTGCTATCGAATTGGGTGCCGTTATCGGTGATGAAGGCGAGGGGAATGTTAGTGATGTTGCTCTCGCCAATCTTGGCTAAAGGCTCAGCTTCGATCCATTAGGTAAAATAATCGATGGCTCCGATCAAGTATCTCCACTACCCAGAGGCTATTAGGAGAGGCCCCGGCAAGTCTAACCCCCATGGAGCGAATGGAATTGGGCTCAATATAGGGGTTAGCTTGGTGGCGGCGGCTCGGGGGATGCTTGAAAAGAGTTGGCACTTACTGCGGTGGGAAACTAACTTCCTGGACTCGGCTAGGATGGTGGGCAAGTAATACACTTAGTTTGGGGAGAGTTTTGGCCCCTGGATTATTCCCTCAAGTTCCTTCGTGAATCTCCTTGAGGACGTAGCTAGCTTCTGCTAGCTAAGACATCAAAGATAGGGTCCCACTCCGCTACTAGAGTACGACAACCGATAGAGCTGATCATCGAGCATCAAGTAACAGAGAGCATTCCTATGCAAACTCCTAGCCTCCACTGCGTTTGCTGGCAAAGCACTCTCTGTTAGATATTGAATGATTGGATACATCCACTAGGGTTCCGTAGCCATCTGTGCCTGCATAACTGGCTTTGTTGTCTCCGCAATGCTTGGGTCCTTGAGAGTATCAATGTAAATGGGTCTTAGATCACCCTTCGAGCTAGTGGATCCGAGTTTGGACAAGACGTCCGCCCGAGTGTTATGAGCACAGGGGACTTGGGTGATCCTGGATTCTGTGAAGTTTCCCAATAGCTCCATAGCTACTTTCAGATATAGAATTATCCTCAGGTCTCTGGCTGCATATTCTCCATTTACTTAGTGGACCACAAGTTGGGAGTCGGCCAAGACGTAGATGCGCTTAGCTTTCACTGCTATAGCGGATTGAAGACCCGCCAAAAGAGCTTCATACTTAGCCTCATTGTTAGAAGTTGAAAAATCAAAGGCAATGGAGTATTCATGCGTTGTCCCATCAGGGCTACACAGGACTACTCCAGCTCCGCTGTCGATTTCTCCACAAGATCCGTCCACCCTTAACAACCACCAAGAAGCAAATTCTGGCTAGTTGTGCTCCAGATTGTGACGTGTCTAGGAAGCAGGCGCTCTGATTGCTCGAGATGTCAGTGGTTTGGGTTGACTTGAAGGTAAGGGAGGCAATTCATCATCTGTTGCCGTCGACTCGATGAGGTAGTCGGCGAGGGCATAGCCCTTGATGGTCTTTCTTGGTTCGAACTGCACATCATATTTACTGAGTTCGACCGACCAAGTGATCATCCTTCCTGAAGTGGTGGGGCTGCCAAGAGCCTTCTTCAAAGGCAAGCTCGTCTGCAGAATGTGGAGTGTGCTTGAAAGTATGGGCGAAGTCTCCGGGCTGTGATGATGAAGAGGAATGAGGCTTTTTCAATGAGGAGGTAGTTGAGCTCACCCGCCTTCAAGATCCAGCTGACATAGTGCATCGGCTTCTGGACGTTCTCCTCTTCTCGGACCAAGACAGAACGGACGACTTCAAGGGACACAGTTAAATAGAGGAACAAAATTTCTCCTTCTATGGGTTGACTTAGTAGCGGTTTGGTGCTCAACTATGTCTTGAGGCCTTTGAAGGCTTCACTGCCCTCGGTTGTTGAACTCTAGCTCTGCTTCAGCTCTTTGCTCCCTCTCAGGGTCTTGAAGAATGGGAGGCTCCTCTCGGCTGATTTGGAAAGGAAACAGCCCACCACAGCTATCTTCCCATTTAGCCTCTGTATATCATTCATAGTGCATGCTTCAGTTAGCTGCTCTACGGTTGCTATCTTCTTAGGGTTGATCTCAATGCCTCTCTGGGTGATCATAAATCTCAAGAATTTTCTCGACTGCACTCCAAAAGCGCACTTGGCTGGGTTGAGCTTCATGCAGTAGCGCCAGAAAAAAAGGAGAAAGTCTCTTCCAGGTCCCCCACATGGGATGATGCATGCTTCGACTGCACTAAGATGTCTCCACATAAGCCTTCACATTGTAGCCGTGCTGGGGCTTGAAGATTTTGTTGATCAGCCTCTGATAAGTGGCCCCTGCATTTTTGAGAACGAAGGGCATCGCTTTGTAGCAATAAGTCACTTGGTCTGTGATGAAGGAAGTCTTCTCTTGATCATGCTCCACCATAAGGATTTGATTGTAGCCTGAGAAGGCGTCCATGAAACTCAGCAGTTCACGACCCACGCTATCATCTACCAACTGGTTGATCCAGGAGAGTGGGTAGCTGTCTTTTGGACATGCCTTGTTGAGGTCCGTGAAGTCCACACACATCCTTCATCTGTTGAGTGTCTTCTTCACTAGCACCACATTAGACAGCCATTCCAGGTATTGAACTTCCCGAATGAAATCGGCTCATAAGAGTCGGTCGACTTCATCCGCGGCCACCTTCTGCCTCTCTGGGTTGAGAGGTCTCTTCCTCTGTCGAACTGGCTTTGCATGTCGGTCGACTGATAGCTTATGGGTCACTACCTCAGATGGAATCCCTGTATGTCTCCTGGTCCCTAAGCGAACACGTATGCGCTTGCAAGTAGGAACTCTATCACAGCGCTTCGTTGGGGGTCGACGAGATGGGATCCGATCTTGATCTTCTTCTTCCCTTCGGAGTCGATCGGGATCTCTTGAAGCTCTTCGACGGGAGTTGTCCTCTCTCGCTCTAACTTTTTCTCCATCTGGAGGCTAGTTTCTTGATGGGGATTATTTTTGTAGTTCTTTTCCCTTTCATCGTGAGCATGTAACAGGATCTAGCCTCCTGCTAATTGCTCCTGGACATTCTGACTCCCATAGGAGTTGGGAACTTAATCATCTAGTGGTAAGTAGAAGGTATCGCCTGCAGGTTCTTGAGGGCTGCTCTTCCCAAGATAACGTTGTAGGCTGACTTGATGTTCATCACCAGGAACTATGTTTGGACTGTGGACTGGCAGGGATACTCAACCATCAGGGGGAGAGTAATGATCCCTTTTGGTATGATCGCATGCCCTGTGAACCCAACGATCGCGCTCTGACAAGGCTGTAGCTTAGATCTGTCGACACCCATCTGGTCAAAAGCTTCGGCGTACAGAATATCCGCTGAGTTGCCGGTGTCGACCACGACTCTCTTGACTTGGAAGCTATTAATCCTGACTGAGATGATGATGAGATCGTCATGAGGAGTCTCAACTCCCTCTACGTCTGAGTCACTGAAGGAGATGGTCTCTTCTACTCTTGGCTTCTTGCTAGCCCACTCAACATGTAAAGTTCACTTAGCATACTTCTTGCGAGCATTGTTGGAGGTTCCTCCTACGGTGGGGCCATCGCTGATGGCTAGAATGGAACCCCTACTACTGGTCCCAGCTAGCTGGGTGTCAACTTGCAGTTTCGGGTGAGGTGACCCTAAAGCATGACCTCCTGTCAGCTCCTGCTGGTAGGGGCTCTCTTCGATCTCTTGGGGGAGCAAACTTCCTCAAGAATCCCCTCTAAATTAGGTCTTCAATGTCCCTCTGGAGGATTCAGCAATCATTAGTGAGGTGCCCATGGTCTCTGTAGTATCGATAATACTGTTTGGGATCCCAATTTTGAGGATCCGACTTCATGAAAGGAGGGGGAGAATTAAGATGTCCCTCCTTCTACGCAATGTGAAGGGTTTCAGTGAGGGAGGTATTGAGAGCTGTGAGGATTGGCTTTGGGGTTTCTCTTCTTCGGTCCCTTCTGTCAACTCTGCTGGGGCGATAGTCGACTCTGGGGGGATCTCTTGCAAGCTCCTGCCTTGGCGGAGGATCCATTGTTGACTACTGTGCGGGCTCTGTAGTTGGGGCGGCTGCAATTGCTATCGATACTACTGGTGTGACAGGGGCTGCTGGTGCTAGAGTTACCAAGGCTGAGGTTGCCGCCGCTACCGCTACTATCATCACTGCTTCAGTTGCCCTAACCATACTTTTGTAGGCTCAAGCGTCTTCCATGTCCATACACCCATGGGCTTTGGCCATCAATTGCTCATAGGTGGTGCATCACTTCTTGGCAAGCGAGTCAACCAACTCATTGTCTAACAAGCCAGCTACAATGGCCGACATGGCAACATGGCTCTCAGAGTCGTCGACTTCTAGCCTCTTCGCCTGGAACCTCTTGAAGTACTTCCGGAGGCTCTCTCCGGGCTCTTATCTCATCTGTATCAACACATGAGAGGAGAGTTTCTACTTGGTGTCAGCCAAAAAGTGATGGACGAACTTCTGATTGAGTTTCTCAAAGGTACTGATGGACTTCTTTTCCAAAGCATTCCACCAGAGCTTGGAACTTCCCGACAGAGTGATAGGGAAGCACCTGTAAATAACTGTCTCAAATGCCTGCAGCGTGCTCATCATATCATAATAGTTTTGAACATGCTCGGTTGGGGCCCCATCTCCCTTGTACTTCTCCACCTGCGGCATCTTAAACTTCTGGCCAGGGGGCCTTCATGATGTCATCTGTGAGGGGATTGTTCCCTCCAAGGGCTTTGGCGACTGGTTGGTAAGACCGGTCGTATCCAGATGCCGCAATGGTCGCTGAAGGACCTAGGGCGACATAGCAGGGTTGAGGCGCCCAAGACGTCCTCCTCACGGTGTGCTCTCGGCGGCCCCGTTCTGGATTGGATCTCTCTCTCGTTCCTTCCCTACGAGGGGAAGGTTGCTGGAGGGGCTCAACGAAATGGGCCTACGGGCGCGATGGTGTTGCTGAGAAGCGAGCCGACTGGGGAGCTCGTTGGAAAATGCAGCGAGTTGCTGCTGGAAGGATTAGGAGATGCGCTGAGTGGATTCTTCTAACTTGGCTTGAGTAACGAAGCCAGCTGGTTGGCTGCCTAGGGTTTGGTGGGTAGATGATATAGGGAGTTGATCATGACAAGACATCGCTTTTCAGAGAAGGTAGATAGCCCCACGATGGGCGCCAAACTGTTGATGTTATGGATCACACAGTAAATTAGTTGAGTGTCAAGAAGTGATTAGGGACCACTAACTCCTCCTGATGTCTAGTTCTGATTCTTTCCTGGTGTGTGCTGCATATATAGCAAACCATGAGAGGTTGGGGTTGGGTTCCCCGGTGGTTCTTACGATGATCAAGTTAGTTAGTAATCTTGAGTGGGGAAGTAAAGATGACTATTTAGAGTTTTTGTAGGCAAAAAGTTGCTTAGAAATTGCTTACCTAATATTGAAAACAGTTTCCCTACTTATAGTAGTAATAGGGGGGGTAGGCTGGTAAGTTCAGTTGAGCGTGAGCTTGCGGCTGAGTTAGCATATGCTTTACATGTGGCGGTTGTCGAGTGGCGTGGAAGTCATCTTAGCATTAATACGAAGTGACGGGAGGCACGTCGGCCGACGTGTCTTAAAGATCGACGATCATGGAGAATTGATGGCTTTGATCTCGCATTCAATGTGATGGCGACCCGATGCCAGCGAGGGGATCAAGGAACGTTGTCGTCTTCCTATCTTAGGTGAAATGTCGAGACGCTCCGCCTTTCGTGTCGACGCAACAAGGTGTCGACCAACTTGTCATGTGGGTCATCTGCCAGGTCGGCTCAACGAGGAGTTCGACTAGCACCGCTTTTTGAGCCAGCCACATGAGAACGCGGCTCCTCGAGTAGTCTGAGCTAGGCGTTTGGGTCATCTCGAGGTGGTGAACTGACCTGAGAATCTTAACGTGGGATATTTGTTTGATAATTGAGGTGATTATGATTTGATAATTGAAGTGCTATAAGAGGTGATATACTACAGGGAGTGTTTTCTCAATTAACCCTATCTAATAAATAGGTGCATTTGTAAAAAGAAATTAATACCTCAAAACGAATAGTCGTAATTACAATTGTAATTGCAATTTCTAAAATTATAATATTGAAACAGAACAATTGTCACTAAAATTACATACGTTCATACTTACCAAAAAAGGAAAAAAGGGGGAAAAAAAAGAAAAGAGAAACCGACCTATAGTTGTATGAAGTTACACCCTAATGACAAATAGGAATATTGAGATATCTTTAGATTTGTACCAAATGAGAGATCACCATGTCTACTGCCCACCCACTGTACCAAAGTCTAACTGGTGAAGCTTCTAGTACTATATAGCGTTGCCACCGAAAGACCCCGGGACCTACACTGCACTACCACCGCCGGAGAAACCGGATACGTTACAGGCATCCTGAGGAACAATTTAACACGGATATCCTCCTATATAAGTGGCTTCTCATTTCCCTCCTCTCATCTCAACTCCCATCCTCTCGCTCTCTCCTCACATCAATCATCTTCTTCCTCTCACTAGTTGAGCTCAACCCTTCTTCTCTCTCTCTAATCAAATTTATTTTCCCAGAAAAAAATTAATCATCTCTCTTCTGTACGGATATATCTGTAAGTTCTGATGGGCAACGAGGACATTTTATACCCTGCGGCAGGCCTCGAATGCGCCCACCGGGTACCGGTCCCTGCTTCCCGCCCTTTCCTCGAGACCTTTCGTGCCAACTTGAAGGAGACTTTCTTTCCCGACGACCCATTGAGGCAGTTCAAGGGAGAGAGTGCGTCGAGGAGGTTTATATTGTTCCTGCAATACATCTTACCTATACTCCAGTGGGCCCCATCTTACACTTTCAGCTTGTTCAAGTCCGATTTGGTCTCCGGGATCACGATAGCTAGTTTGGCGATTCCGCAGGGCATTAGCTATGCTAAGCTTGCTAACTTGCCTCCTATTCTTGGCTTGTGTAAGTTCTCATTAAGGATATATTGCTAAATATAGTAAGAAGTAACGTGACTCCAAACATGGCACTTAATATTATTAAGAAAAATGATTATGAATTGATAACTTATTTTGTTAAATGAGTTGTTAATTAAGAGATAAATTAAAGTTAAGACTTATCCATATATGGTCAAGATAGATGTATCTAATTAACCATTTTTTATTTTTTGGAAGGTCACGTAACAAAATGAACTGTCATTTCATAATCTCAATCCTAGTCTTAAATATTGTCCAATATAACAACTTTTTGTCGTTCAATTCTTTTTACTTCAAATTTAGAGAAGACTAATTTAATTCTAACTTAGATCTTTTGACTATATATTATATAATTAAGATTTTTAAAATACAAAAAAAGATAAACGCAAATGTTTAACTTAGCAATACATATATAGCAATCAAGCTGTTAGGATAAAAATACGATGTGCTTTACTTTCAGTTGTACTGCAGAAATGAAAAAAGAATTCTAAGAAATGGGGGGAAAAAATCATGTGGTAAGTTGTACTGCAGGGACAATATAACTAAGATGGACTTGACGTGTTGAATGCAGATTCAAGCTTTGTGCCGCCGCTGGTGTACGCTATGATGGGGAGCTCGAAGGATCTGGCGGTGGGCACGGTGGCCGTTCCGTCTCTTCTATTGGCGTCGATGCTCGGAAAAGAGGTTTCGGTGTTGCAAGAGCCAATGGTTTACTTACACCTGGCTTTTACGGCCACTTTCTTCGCCGGAGTTTTTCAGTTTGCTTTGGGTGTATTACGGTACTTTATACTTACTTATTTCTTTTTATTTTGTTTTAGTTAAAATTTTATAGGTTGTGGTAATGATAATGGTGTTTTGTTTATTGCTATTTATCTCTTACATTGGCTATCATATATTGTCGAACTGTAGCTATTTCTTTTGTGTATATCATATGACGTCAATATGTTGTAGAGCGATATCTTAATTCTAGTTTCCTAGTAGAGGAAGCCTTTATTCTCTTGTACATACCGCACATACAATTCTCATATTATGGCCACAGAAAGCAGAGAGAGAACTTCACTTAAATATTAGAGAATCAAATTTAGTCCTTATAGGAAATTACGGACAGTAAGTTGGTAAACCCTCTGTAGTAAGAGGGTGTATCTTCAATTAACTCTTATATCAAATGTTGAATTTAGAACATTTATCTATTTTTTGTTAAAATAATGCTAATTATACTATTAATTTCATACTGTTTTGAAAGCATAGCTAGATAGAAGCATGTGTAGTTTAGTCACAAACACGTTCAATGTGTCAATATTTTCGGAAGTTACGTATAGTATGAAATTATTAGCCTGCTTATCATTATTCCCTTCGTTATCAAGGGTTTTCCTTGATTTATTAATTAATTTGATTTGACCAAATTAAAGTACATGGAAGATGTTTCCTACCAAATTAACGGAAAGAGACCCCAACTTTTTGTGTTGAATTTTTATAAATTCATAATTTGTGGGATGTTAGATGTGGAGTCAAATAATATAACTGATGTTTCCAGTTTTTGAGGGAAGTATGTGTGATCAACATGAGTAACGTCATGTTGGGTTCCCAATAATGTTTAGTTTCATCACATATACAATACTTTATGACTACAGATGTCGTCTTTATTAATAAACATTTAATTATAGAAGTAGCTTAAAGGAGAAAGATACACATCAATGATGTTAAAAAAGTTTCATTAGAGCGCTATCTTTCCAAAGAAAGTAAAGGTCAAATTAGATTAAGGATTTCATGGAGAAGGAAGAAGAGAACAAAAATGAGCTTAAGTCATTTTTAGGAGCTTAACGAAGTCTTCTTTCATGGATATGATGCATTTATGAAGTTTTCACCTTAAGTTGAGAAAGACAAAATTTTTAGTAAAGACAAGAAAGAACTAGGGTAAGCGAAACGTAATTATCGTAATGTGATTTCCACATCGATGTTAACCCCAACTGAAGAAATAATGTGGTCTGTAGTTTACAAAAGTGTAATTGCTAATAAAATAGTTTAAATATAAAAGCGAATATATCCTACATTAATATTGTAGGAAAAGTGCGTATGCAATTAATCTTTTAAATTGTTTTAAAAAACTTTTTTTTTTCCCCTTCTCAACTGTTTATTGATAATGATTGCAGGTTGGGATTCATAGTGGACTTCCTATCACATGCAACAATAGTGGGATTTATGGGAGGAGCAGCCACGGTGGTTTGTCTTCAACAGCTCAAAGGAATTCTTGGCCTCCAACATTTCACCACAGCAACTGATCTTGTGTCTGTCATGGAGTCTGTCTTCGCTCAAACTCATCAGGTTGTCAATTTTAATATTAGTGGTGGAATAATTAATGAAAACTCTCAATTTGGAATTCAATAGCTTTCTAGTCCAAGTATTAGAAACTGTTTTGCACGGGCCATGACATCATGAGGATTCAGGGTTAGCAGAGCTTGAGGATGTGGCATGGAGAATAAATAAAAAAAAATGGAGAGAAAATAAAGAATCTTCTCCCTAATTTTTTTTGTCGTCACAAACTTAATCATGTTTTTTCATAGATCCGTGTCGAGTTAGCATTATTCAATAAACCATGATTCTAGCCATTTAAGTGGAATATAAGGACCTGTTTGACCAGGTTTAAACCTGAGCCAGTTTGAGTGCTTTCTAGTGTTTGGTAAAAGTTGAATCAGAATTAGCCCAACTTATGTTAATTCATTTTTAGCCTCTTAACCAGGCTAGAACTGGTCCAAATTCTACCTAGGACCAATCCTGACCAGCTTAAGAAATAAAACAAAGCAGACCTATTTTTGCCTAGGTTGTCAAACCGAGTCTGGATTTGAAAGAATCTAGCTTTCACTTTTATTTTTATTTTTATAAAAAAAATCCCCGTTTCGTTATAAATTCACATCCATGACTCACATGTGATTTTATTCTTGTTAAAGTATACATGTATCAACCTTACATATGGAGACACCAAAGGCAAATGTATCAAGCTCTAATTGGCTGCTATTTGTTGGTATATTCACATTTTTCCCCCCTAAAACTCGTATTTAGCAAATTTTTGCAAGAGTAATCTATAAGATAGAGAACATACCAACCAAATGATGTAACATGTGGAATTATGTGATCACAATTGCTTTGCATAAATCCGCTAGTAATTAGTATATAGCTTTTATGCCCCCACTCAAGTTTACTTCTGATTGCAGATTGAGCGAACCTCACCTTGGACTTTAGTTAAGAACCAATCGGGTTTACTTGGAAAATTTTTTTCCCTATAAGTTGTAACCCAATCATTTATTTATGGTGCTAAGCCGTTATGCTTACTTTATTGATTATTTTATATTTTATTGATCATTTTGTTTGATTCTCTCATTATTGCAGTGGAGATGGGAGAGCGTGGTGCTTGGATTTGGCTTCCTTTTCTTCCTCCTCAGCACCCGCTACTTTGTAAGTAATGTTCCCTCTCCTTGTTGAAATAATTTATATCTAATTTTTCAAATACAAAAGAAGTCATTTTCCAAGATCTTCAATCTTTAGATATGTGCATCATACAAAAATTCCTTATAAAGCTAATGCTACCCACAACTTAAGATCTATGTCTTATATTTTGAGATACCATTTATATACTCTACTACTATTGAATTTGGGGGGGGACCCATGGCCACAAAAAGATACTAGATGGCAACATTTATCCATTCTTGATATTATAAATTTTAAGCAACAGGGGTGAACACCTTAGAACCAAATTAATGAGAAAATTTTCAGAGAATCGTTTTTTTTTTCGTTGAACTTTTGTTGTTGTCCATGTCTATATTTTCGTCACATGCTCGCAATGAATATGTGAAATTGTTAGATGAAATTATCTACCGGATCTTATTCATTATCCAAATGTTGCTCATTTCTTAATCTAGTGAATAGTTTTTCCTCCTATATTTTCCTTAGTGATGTTTAAAACTTTCAAAAGATGATTAGTATTGACAAGTAAGTTTCTCACAAGTTGAGCATAAGGATGGAACATCTAATTGATAATATATATTTTTTTGGATAGAACTTTCATACTTGTGGGGAAGCAATATTATATTAGAAAAATCTAAGAATTTTCACCCAAGATATAATACTTGATAAATGTTGCTATCTTTATTTAGCAAAATGAACTGTCATGAGATCTAACTACATCGATGTCACTAACAAAATATGTCTTATAACTAGTCTATATTTTTTCAATTCAATTAATAAAATGAGTTATCTCTCATAATTTTTCTTGGAATATTTAGTAATGATATAGTACCAAATTGCACTTTGCTTTTTCTTGCCTTTTCGTATGGGCAACTTGTGGCGTGTTTGGATCCTGTCTTAACTCATGATTGGACAAAGAATGCCAACTTTTTTCATGTGGGCCCTGAAAATACCGCCCTAACGACATGTGAATGTGTCCTGTAGATTTTGGATGATCTGCTTGTTCTTTTATAGGCCTTCATTCTAAGTTCATGTATCCAGTCCGGGCCCAATTGTCACGTCTTCAATCAAGGGCCCGTGACATGTTGGGATGCTCAACCAACGAGTAGCGTCCAAAAATTGCGAAGAAATCTGCTTGATCGTTGGCCCATTAGAATGCTACGTTCGAAGTGGACCCAGTCGATTGCATTCTTTTTGCCTCTCTTAATGTCCTCAACATGAGGACTTCTGAGTGTACATAAATAAGTTTTTTTTATGAATAATTAATACGATAGACTATTGTCATCATATAATTTCTCATCACGCATAATCATGATCAATAACAAGCGTCCTGAATTATTCAAACACGAAAAGCATCCGATTCACCTCGTTGACCAAAATCCATTATCTACTATTTTTTAACCTAAAAGTAAAATCTTAAAATCACTATTCATGCTACAATATAAATCACACTAATAAAAACAATCTTCAAGCAGCAGCACAAATTAAAACCTATAACACTGTTTATGCTAGAGTATTAAATACACTATAGTATTATTTTGAAACCTTAGACCTACTGTTCATGCATCGCTGAACTTTTTCTTCAGTATAATACTGTTCATTCTACAATTTGAAAACGTTGGTCATGTCTGTATTTATTTATTTATTATTCTCGTGTATAATGATTTGATTTTTTATCAGGCATTTAACGAATAAATTTTTTTTCTAGCTCTGTTTTATAAAATTCATAAAATTTGCTAATTGGTATATTATTTTGTTATCTGGTTTAAAGCTTCACTTTGTAAATAGTATAAAAAACATTTATGGGTGAAGTTTTCATAAATAGTTATATATAAAAATAATATTATCAATTTGACGACAGATATACATCGGTAAATAGTACCTGCAGCACTGAGCGAGCTTAACGCCAGTAGAACATAATAGATGAGTATTTTTAATTTTCTTTTCAAATTTTCAATTTTGAAGATTGGGACAGCGACTATAGCTGATACTAATACAACTCAAATTTTTATTTTATTGTTTTAAAAAGGGAAGAGTGAGATTTATTGACAATTACTCACCATTATGCTTAATGTGTTTGAATGTCACAGAGCAAGAGAAGGCCCAAACACTTCTGGGTGTCTGCAGCAGCTCCATTGACGTCGGTGATCCTCGGAAGCATTTTAGTTTATCTCACCCACGCCCAAAATCACGGTGTCGAAGTGGTTCGTTCTCAAATTTACTTCACAAAAATTTCAGTCATCAGTAAATATATTTTACCTCCTGTTTTACAATGAGGAAGCTGGGCTGGCCCATTAACCATGTTCTGGGCTTTATTGTAAAAGAAAATCATATCTGTATCATACATTCATACCCATAAATATTTATTTTTCTGTTGCAGATAGGGTACCTAAAGAAAGGGCTTAATCCACCATCCTTCACAAGTTTGATATTGTCTCCCCCATACATGATGCTTGCTATGAAAGCTGGCATTATTACCGGCATAATTGCTCTTGCTGTATGTACTCTTATAAATTTGAATTTTTTTTTTTTTTCTTAAAAATTGATCTAAATAATACTCCGAGGCACTTATTGTGAGCAAATTTGTTGTTCATTTGGGCTGCTTGTAGGAAGGGATTGCAGTGGGAAGGAGCTTTGCCATGTTCAAGAACTATCACATTGATGGCAACAAAGAGATGATCGCATTCGGGATGATGAACATTGCTGGATCAATAACATCATGCTACTTGACTACTGGTATATATCCTTCAATTTTATAAGTATTGTAACGAAATTTACGGTGTGTTTGTATTTAATTCTGAGTTGAGTTAGGCGGCTGTTGATAGTATTCAAGATGCAGATACTATAGGTGTGCAAATTTAATTCTAAAGTATATAAATTGAAAGTCTCGGATGATGTCAACATATTTTAACCATGTGTCTCATGTTGTCGATATCAACTTTTCAAAATTTTCGTAACGTCCAATAATATTTTACCTGGTACATGGTTAAAAACACATAGAAATCATGTGCAATTTTATTTCAATCTATAATATCAACATCTTGAATGCTACCGATATATAGTAGCCAATCTTAAAGGCTCTAGGTATTCTAGCTCATACTTACTGAAAATTTTGACCCTGATCAGGTCCATTCTCAAGAACCGCAGTAAACTACAACGCAGGATGCAAGACTGCCATGTCGAACGTAGTAATGGCGACAGCAGTGATGATCACATTACTATTCTTGACCCCTCTCTTTCACTATACTCCTCTCGTCGTTCTTGCCTCCATCATCGTCTCCGCGATGCTCAGTCTTATCGACTACGAGGCCGCAATACGTTTATGGCATGTTGACAAGATCGATTTTTGCGTGTGCATTGGTGCCTACTTTGGTGTTGTCTTTGGAAGTGTTGAGATTGGCCTAGTCCTTGCGGTACTTTTGCATTTCAAGGCACTTTTTTTTTTTTGGGTAAATTGCGAATAGATAGACCCCTTGCGGTATTGCTGTTTAATCTGAACTTACACTTATCTAGTTTTGTTGTTGCAAATAGACCTCTAAGTGAAATTTGCTCTCTCTCTAAGGGTAACATAGTCAGAAAAGTTCACTTAGGGGGCTTATCTGCAACAAAAAAACTAGAGGAGTAGTAAGTTCAGAACAAAGATACTACATGTGGTGTATACGCAGCTAAACCCTTCTTCTTTATTATCTTTAGCATTTTGCTAATTGTTTTAAAAATTTCTCTCTCTAGGTTGTGATCTCGATACTTAGAGTGCTGTTGTTCGTAGCGAGGCCTAGGACTACTGTCCTAGGGAACATACCGAACTCTGCGATATATCGGAGGGTGGATCAGTATCCAATAGCACAGAGTGTGCCCGGAGTGTTCATACTACAAATTGATGCTCCGATATATTTCACCAATGCTAGCTACTTGAGAGAGAGGTGCGCTAAAGAATTGATCATGTTGTGCATATTTGTGCATGTTGTTTTATTATTGAATGCTAATGTTATATTTGTGTTCAGGATATCGCGGTGGGTCGATGATGAGGAAGATAGGTTGAGAGTTAAGGGAGAGACAAGTAGCTTGCAGTATGTGATTTTAGACATGGGTGGTAAGCAAGGATTTCGCACGTGTGGGAACTGTTGGTATGTCAATCACACGTGAGGGTGTATAGGATTTACTAAACTTCATCCTCTTTCTTTTATGTTGCAGCTGTATCTAGCATTGACACGAGTGGCATTAGCATGCTTGAGGAATTGAAGAAGAGTGTTGAGAGAAGGGGCCTTCAGGTATTAAAAAACTTGGATGCTCTCCTTATTTAACAGTAGAAAATCATAAACATCCACCTACCTTCAAAACTATTATGCATTGTTCAGTAAATGGCTGATGCACCCCCTATATTATAGAGAGCTAGCCACATGTTCTCTAAATTTTTTATTCACACTAAGATTCCATTATGATCGTCGTATGGGTGTCACATGATGTCAATTTGTTGCAGAGAGATCACTTAATATTGATATTTTACCATAAACATGCTGATCTCTTATAGGCGTTGAACGTACATAATACATGTACAGATAACAAAGACCTAACTCAACTTTGATTTCAGATAGGATAGTTGCTTTATAATAAAGGAGGTGTATCCCCAATTAACCCTTATAAATATGACTATAACCAATATTTTCTAAGGCTTAATTTGTGCTTACCATCTAACCTAATTTGATTTTCATAATCAGCTTGTGTTAGCTAACCCCGGAAGTGAGGTGATGAAGAAGCTTGACAAATCAAAAGCCCTTGAGAAAATTGGCCAAGAATGGATATTTCTCACTGTAGCAGAGGCCGTTGGCGCGTGTAACTTCTTGCTTCACACGTGCAAGCCAGGGTCGATTGTCAATGGTGCTATAGCTGATGACAACAATGTCTAAGGTGGCCACATATCTTATTATAATTGGCTTGATTTGTCTCAAATGCATTTGCTTTCTTTGAGATGTAGGCAAATGAGATTGAGTGTACCTCTCCTATTTCAAAGTAAATGGAGGATTTCATCTTGTAGCCCTTTTGTCATAATCTGAAATGTATTTTGGAGAACGGTGAAATTTTCCTTCAAAATGATGTGGAGGGCTCGTTGATTAATGTTTAAGATGAAGGATGGTGAAAGATGAAATGTTATTTTCTATAATGCCTTCGTTAGATGGATTTTTTCTTCTTCTTAATGGAAATAGAGCTCTTGATTAATCCTTATATCCACAATTTTCTTGATGCATTCACGAAAGAATGTAAGATTCTACCTCGAAAAACAAAAACAAAAAAAAAAAAGGGAGAGAAATAAAGGGCAGAGAATTAAGAGTCATTTCATGACTCCCAAATCTTTGTTAACTCTATATTTAGATCATCAAATCTTCATATTTTTAACGTAGAAGTCCAAATCTATTAAGTTATTCCAAGAATTAATTTCAGAAAACCCCTCTAACTATAGGGTTTGTCTCGAAAAGCCCCCTCAAGTTTGGTGTTATTGTAGATAAACCCCTTAAATTTTCAAAATATGACTTAACCCCATCAACTATGAGGTATCACATAAAACCCCAATTATCTTACAATTTTCAAATAAATCCTCAAACATAGTGAATTTAAAATGTGAATTGATTAAAACACCCTTAATTGAAAAACAAAAGCTAAATATAAGGGGCTTTTCTTGGACCAACAACTTACAAGTATAAAACTTAAAAAAACAACCCCAAAGAGAAAGAATAAGAAAAACATATTCGCATATTGTCTTCTTCATTCTCTGTTTCTTCCGCGTCAAATTTCCATGCAAAGAAACCACAATTATTAGTCTTCACTTCAATGGATTTTGATGGGAAACATCTTTTTAAAAAAACTGTAACTTCTATTTTTCTTAAAACAATAGAAACATAAATTAGTACAAAACGTAAGAAGTTAAAAGTTTCAAAAATGAAAAAGAAAAGAGTTCAGACCTAGACCTAGACCTGACAATGGTGTTGGAGGAAGAAAAATATGGAGGAAGTATAAGAGGAGGTGTTTTTTTAACCCAAAAGTGTTAGAGAAGGCAACAGGGTAGTATGGTCATATTGAGCGTTGATGTTAGTGTTGGGGGTTAAGTGAGAAAAATTAAGGGAGTTTAGTCATACTTTGAAAGTTCATCAGGGAGTTATCTACAACACGCCTTAAATTTTTTTTTTGGGGGGGGGGGGGGGGGTTGAGCGCTAAGGTTAAAATAGTTGAATGAGGTTTTCTAAGACAATCCCTATAGTTGAGGGGGTTTTTCAAAAATTAACCTTTGTTTTAAATATGACGAGTAAATCTACTTAAATAAGACCCTCATTTCAAGGAAGACATTTGGGAGTCTAATTTAAAATATGAGGAGTTGAGGGTCTAACATATAAGTAACAAAGACTTCGGGGTCGAAGAGTTGAGGGTCTAACGTATAATTAATAAAGACTTCGGGGTCTAATATGAACAAAAAACCTAAGAACAAAATATTGATTAGCTCCACAAGTAGCTTTCGAACCTCTTCACAAAAAATCTTGATAGAGTTGCAATTTGGGCTCTTGTAACACTTAGTACTAGATACAGACAAAGGCTCTTATATTATTTTCTACGTATAAGTTCCTATTGGATTCAAAGATCACTCTTTTGTAGATTCAAAAAGCAACTCTTAGTGGATTATCACATTTATCACTTCTGTTGCATTAATTGATACTCGATGCTTATCTTCCAAACTGTATGTTGGAATCAGACGAATAATATATGAAAATCTCATTTTTTTTTGAGACGGAATCAAACAACTGCTATTCATTTTTCTACCGTCCGCCCCAAAAAATTCCTCCAGATTGAGTGATATTGAATTAATATATGTTAGACTTTTTATCAATATTTTACTATTTAGGTAATATTTTAGAGTCTGTTTTGATTAGGAAAT
This sequence comes from Asparagus racemosus, assembly GCA_037177215.1. NCBI lineage: Eukaryota > Viridiplantae > Streptophyta > Magnoliopsida > Asparagales > Asparagaceae > Asparagus > Asparagus racemosus. Next base: position 35,205,288 of record JBAKGM010000139.1, read on the forward strand.
AAATCTATTTTAATTCCAAATTTGACCGATTGATTTCCTCAATCATAGGGGGTCTTTTAAGGGTAATTTTATTATTTCTATTTTTGGTAAAGTTTTATCCTAGTAGGAGTTTAGTTTATTTTTCTATTTTAGCATAGAATTAATCTAAGCCTTAGAGGCATAACTTTTTATCAATAAAATTGATCTTATATCATTTTCTTCTTGTATTTAATAGTATTTGTGAATTCAGAGATCGTTCTTTGTGGATTAAAAGAGCAACACTTAATAGATTTCGATGTATATTACTTTCATATTGCACTAGTATCACAAATACAATCTCACATTATAAGGATTAGAAATTGAAGGCTTCTTAAAAAGTTAGGTCAATATCTACTAGGTTAATTCGTGGCTTACTAGAAAGTTTGCGAAGTGGCCAAGTTAGTTGTGAATGATTGAGCTATACTTATAAATAAAGTATTTGTTTGGCATTCTCTCTAAATTTTAACCTGGCCTAATTTTGAGTAGAGTTTATTTTAGGAATAGCTGGGCCATAACAAACTTAGTTTTTTTAGGTTTAAAAAAGGACGCTTAAATTGGTTCTATTTTGAACTAGTTTAACTCAAAGCTAGACTAGAACTATTCCTGCCCAATTTTTTTATAGTTTCCTAAATAGACCCGAAGTTTTCTCAATCTCTTCAGCAACAGTTCGCTTTCCTCACTAACAAGCTCCTTAGTCGAATTCCTCCCCAGCAACCCTCTCCATCATTTGTTCCTCCGCCTCCTGTGGGATAGTCGTTCATCCCTCTTCCTCCTACACCCTCTGCCTCCTATGGGATAGTCGTTCATCCCTCTTCCTCCTACACCCTTTGTTCAGTCCAAACACGAAACTCTAGAGGACTACGCCGAGTACACATCTCCTGTGCTTTGCCAACAGACTCGCTTCGCAGCTTTTCCTCAGCCACCTCAGCCGTACATGGAGGCGACAGAGGAAAGCCCCAGCTTTAGTCATGATGCCCGAGAGCACACCACAGGGGTAGCATCACGAGGCTCCCAACATCCTCATGCTGCTCTAGGTCCTTCTACCACCAACCCTGTGTCTGGTTACGATCAGGCCTACAACACAGTAGACGAGACCATTAGGGGAAACACTCCTCTCGCTGATTGGATCATGACCGCCCCCTGTGACAAATTCAAGCTACCTCACCTTGAGAAATATGAAGGTGAAGGAGATCCGGCGGAGCATGCACAGAATTTCTATAACATGATGAGCATGGAGCAAGTATTAGAGCTAATCATCTGTAGATCCTTCCCAATCACCTTGACGGGAAGCACCAAATTATGATGGAACTCATTGGACAAAAAAATCCATCAATAGCTTCAAGCAACTGAGCTAGAATTTTGTACATCACTTCTTGGCCGACACCAAGCAAAAGTTTCCCTCCCACGTCTTGCTACAAAGGAGGCAAGAACCTGGCAACATAGTCTCCATGACCACGATCTCAGCAAGGCTAGAGAGCAACGAATTGGCTGACAAACTCATCAGGAAATGAATCACCAACTATGAGCAGTTTGTTCTCTAGAAAAATATAGTTGGGAGAATGTAAACTTGTTGTTATTCCTTCTAACTGACTTAGAAAAAGAATGGATACAGTCTC
>JBAKGM010000139.1:35231192-35242997 GCA_037177215.1 Asparagus racemosus
AGAGCAGTTACAACAGTTTGGAATGAAAACCCTTTGGCCAAGACAGTACAAACTATCTCGCCAATAGCCGAGACAGTTTTGGTGGCGAGACAGTCCAAATTGTCTCGCCCACTACACAATTTTGGCAGGCCATAACTTGCGTTCTTTTCAGCTGTTACACTTCTCAGAGGCTATAAATAGCCCCGTACGTCCATTAGGGCTGGGGATCTAGAGTTTTGGCATCGAGATCTTGAATTTGGAGATTTTGGAGAGCATTTGTAGAGCTAAATCCTAACCTCAACAAAGCAGAGAGAGAATTCAAGAGCATTCCAACCAGAGATTCCTCGAGTTTAATCTTCGCCTTAAATCTTAGGAATAGTAGATATCTTACTTGGCTAAGATATTTGCTTAGTTTCTTATTTCCTTAGCGAAACAGAAGCTCAACTTTTCAATTTGGCAATCATTGCTCGGTGGTCCACAGACGACGCGTCTCCAGCACAGGCAAACAACCCACAAAAGCAGGAGCTCGCTATGTAGTGACTTCTGTTCGAGTTTTGTACGAGAATGAGATCTTATTTTATTTGTAATAGAGAGAATTACACGTGTAATCTTTCACTTGTATTCATTTTTGAAATGTTTTAAAATGGAAACAACAAAGAAGCTCATTCTCGGCGCAAACATGATGATGACCACAGTGGGAGCCAATAGTCTCAACATTGAGGCTATTGTGTCACAGCCGAACGACGATCACGCCGAACTTATGGTCAACGGACTCGATTACGTCTTCGACCAAGCTAAGTTTGAAGTGTACCTCTCCTCCTCTTCATCAAGATCCTCCTCACCACACAACCATCGGAGGATTTCATCTCTAAGGAGGGACGTCCGACTTGTCACTAAGGGTGATGAATCTCACCCAATTGTGACGGAGGTTTCCCCTCGCAACAACACCCTGGAAAACTACAAAGCTGGAAGCTCTACTCGTGAGGACTCTTTTCTAAAGAAAGGACGTCTTTCAAGATCCCCGAACTCTATCGAAGAGGGCTCGTCAGAGGCAACGTCAAAAGATGGCCCGCCAATTTGCAAAGGTCATGAAATCGACGGACGGAGTTCACTATCATACGAACTTACGTACTCAGAGGCATCAAGAAACTATGACGTCTCAATTCTAAACTTCCAGCACTCCGGTCAAGGAAGAATGGATTTCGGTCAAGAGGACCCGCCTGACACGTGCTGCTCATACATGTGATGTTATACGTAAGGTGCAAGAGTCAAAATCAGCCAAGGGATCAAGCCACAAAGTTTGGATCCCAAAATCTGCGCAAAACTCAAGAGAAAATCTTGCCCAAGGCTCTGCCTTTGGCCAAGACACTCCCAACTTTCGACCAAAGATCCTTCAACCGAGACACTTACATATGTCTCAGACAAAGACCCTTCAACCAAGACACTTCCAACTGTCTCGGCCAAAGACCCTTCAACCGAGACACTTACAACTATCTCGGCCAAAGACCCTTCAATTGAGACACTTTCAACTATCTCAGCCAAAGAGCCTTCAACCGAGACAGTCCAAACTGTCTCGATCAAACAAATGTCAACCCGGACACTTCCGACTGTCCAGATCAAGGGAGTTCTCCTCGGCTGCATCCGTCCACTTCTCCTGTTGTCATATCAACGACAAAACTTGAGAATATAACTTCGGTGCTAAATCGCCTCAGTCCACAGCCTAGAAACCAAGGCAAAGCACCAGTGAAGGAACGCTTGGGACAACAAACTGGGGGACGTGCCTAGAACCCCACTGGCGCTCCTATCGCGTCTCGTTTGAGCATCCCGCAGGGGGTTCGCGAGATTACTGAGGGGAAGAATTTTAAGCGTGCTTCAGTTGACAAACGACCAGAAGTACGTCCTAAGGAGTATGCTAGGTCGAATGGTCAACGTCCCCAAAAGAAGACGTGTCTTTCAATCGAAGACAACGTTACACTTAGGGGTGGAAGTGCAATCCACGACGGTTCACAGCAAGCAATACGTTGCCCTAATCGACCACGTCATCAGGCCAGGGGTAGCATTACACGAAAAAGGATAATTAATGAAATAGATTGTTCTTGCTCGTGTACACGCCTAATCAAGACATTGCTATCAGGATGTGATTGCTCTGAGTCGAAGGTTCATCCTCAAAGAGCTTCGGTGTTTGAAAGGCTTTACCTACTAACACCAGAAGAGTCGAAGGCCGGGACACTTCCGAAGGAGAAGATCTGCCATCCAAAGAGACGAATTCCTTGAAGTTACTATTAACATGGTAGACAAAAGGAAAGGAAAAGCTGCAGAAGACACAGATCTTGACTTCACTCCTGAAGGAAAAGTCGGCGCCTAAATTTCTCAGAGAATATCTTGGTTATAACGCGAGCTACACAACGCATGGATTATAGAAGGATGCATGAATGGGATTCACCTGAAGATGAGGTCTCCAACGCATACTCAGCAATGGCATCTGATGACACGATGTCGAGCGTCGGTCAGGCTAGAGAAGCTTATATTATTACTCCTGAAACGCTAGCTCAGATATTGCAAGACGCCTTAGCCAAACAGAGAGAAGAGCTCAGGGCCGAAATGAAGGTAGAAATAGAGCTAGCCATGCAGCAGATGAGGGAGTTGCAAAGCTAGAAAGCTACAAAACCTGAGTCTAGTCACCATGTCGCTCACAATATAGAAGAGAGTGGCACAGAGTGGATGAAACCATCATCCTCGACCTACCTCCGAAATAAGGAGAGGATTAAAGCGGAAAAATGAAAGAGCTTGAAGGCAAAATCAATGCTTTATTATCCGCTCAAGAAGTTAAAAAGACCAGCATTCCATGTCCATGTCCAAGGGAGTGGGAATCAATCCCATATCCGGTGAAGTTCAGTCTAATAAACTTCACATCGTTCGACGGGAAAGGTTCACCTACTCAGCACCTGATCTACTTCAAATCCTACCTTGGGGTTATTTCTGGTAACGAGCCCTTGATAGTTCGGTCATTCGTTGGCACTCTTCGGGGAGCTGCCTTCGATTGGTACCGCCGTCTCAAACTAGAAAGCGTTAACAACTGGGACGATATGGAGACCATGTTCCTCAACAATTTCTTCGACGACGATACTAAGATATCTATCGGAACGTTGTTGGATGAAAAACAGAAGGACGGAGAGATGGTAGATAGCTTCGTCAAGCAGTTCTGAAACAAGGCAATGAATTGTCTGGGCAGAATAACTGAAGAGTTCATTCTCCAGACCTACCACAACAACCTTTCGTTGGACATGCTAGAAGTAATAGGAACGTCGCCCTCTGAGACATGAAGAGACTTGAAGGTGCGCGGGGAACAAGCCGAGTGTTTCCTTAAGAGAAAAAAGGCAGAAAGAGGCCAGCAAGCGGCATATATGCACAAACAGAATTTCGCCCCACGCCGCAAAGGGAAGGAGCAGGCGAAAGCGGTGGATGTAAACCAAGCATTCCAATTGCAGCCGCTGCAACAATCACAACTCCAATGGCAACAACAGTCTCAAAAGCAGAAGTTGTTAGAACCAAGGTTCTCCAAAACTTATTCATTCAAGGAAGACGAAATTCTCGGTATTTTCAAATACCTCCTGGGAACAATAAGATCCAACTGCCCCCGATCATGAATCGGGAGGAGGCAGATAAAGTCATGGATCTGAGATACTGCGCATTCTATAGAGCAGTCCACCATTCGACAAAGTCGTGCTATCATCTCACAGATAAAATACAGGCCTTGATCGATGTAGGGGTCATTACCCCAAATCCGTCCAAAGGGTAAGTTTGGACCCAAATGGGAGGGACCGTTCATGATAAACACAGTCTATTCGAATAGTGTATACCGCCAAATCACTCAACATGGCAACAGGTAATTAATGCTAATAAATGGAAAGTTCCTAAAAAGTACTATGCTTAGTATATTTAGGATAATCTATTTTGATGGGAAGTTCCTCATGGAATATTTCACCCATTTTCTTGAGGATAACCCTAAATTTATCTTTCACCATAAATTACCTCATCGATCAAATTCATTGACGGTGGGTCCACGAAAATTTTCTGGTCCAAGCTACTAAAATCCCCTCTTGATTCCTTCCATGAACAAGAGGTCTATTCAAAATTTCTTTCACGCCGGAAACAGGATAAAAATCCTTCCTTTCTAGTATCTGGAGATAGGAGACAAGATCCTCCTTCCTCTCAACCAACAAGAGATAGGATATAAAACATTCCTCTCTTGTTTTACCTTCACTGGAGACAGGACAAAATCCATTCCTCTCTATCATCGGAGATAGGAGACAAGATCCTCCTTCCTCTCCACGAGTAAGAGATAGGATACAAAATCTTCCTCTCTTGTTTCGAGCCAGATCAGATAGCGAATAGTATAAAAGTGAAAGTTATCTGAATCTTTCCGATTCTCAGAGTGGAGATCTCACTCTTAGTTTCATCCCTTCTCCTAGGTAGCACCGATTGAAGGTACGCACTGAAATTTTCAGATCAGATTTTCTGACTGAAGATTGCCTGAATCTTTTCAATTCTCAGAGTGGAGATCCCACTCTTAGTTTCACCTCCTAAGACTCTCGAAATGGAGATCCTATTTTGAGTTTCCTTATAGATTTTCTGATGCACGTGTGTCAAGAATCTTTTAACTCTCAGTTCACATGAACAAGGAGTTCTTAATTGAAGCAGGAGATAAGAAAATATATTCTTCTTCTTCAACACAACGGGTTCGTGTTTGCCCCAAGAGAAGACACAATGGGTTCGTCTTTGCCCCAAGAGAAGACACAAAGGATTCGTCTTTACCCCAAGAGAAGACACAACGGGTTCGTCTTTGCCCCAAGAGAAGACAACAATTTCAAAGCCCTAAATCTACGCCTATTTATGCGTAGTAGGTGTTATTCCTATCCTTAAATCAGGAATAAGTCAGCGTCTAACACATACCGCCGGGTGGTCAATTCCCGTGATAATTGACCAAGTCTACGTATTCAGTGTCATAGCAAACAAATTCTATGTATCCAATACATGGCCAATTTCATTACTAACCTAATGATCTGTTAAATTTATGCCTATTTTTGTGTAGTAGGCGTTATTCCTGTCCTTAAATCAGGAATAAGTCAGTGTCTAACACATGCCACCAGGTAGTCAATTCACATGATAATTGATCAAGTCTACATATTCAGTGTTGTAGTAAACAAAGTCTATGTATTTAATGCATAGCCAGTCTCATTACTGACCTAATGATCTGTTAAATCTATGCCTATTTATGCGTAGTAGCTGTTATTCCTGTCCTTAAATCAAGAATAAGTCAGCGTCTAACACACGCGGCCAGGTTATCAATTCCCGTGGTAATTGATCAAGTCTACGTATTCAGTATCATAGCAAACAAAGCCTATGTATTCAATACATAGCCAGTCTCATTACTGACCTAATGATTTGTTAAACCTACGCTTATTTATGCGTATTAGGCGTTGTTCCTGTCCTTAAACTAAGAATAAGTCAGCGTCTAACACACGCCGCCGGGTTATCAATGCCCGTGATAATTGATCAAGTCTACGTATTCAGTATCGTAGCAAACAAATTTTTTGTATTCAATACATAACCAGCCTTATTACCAATCTAATGATTTGTTAAACCTACTCCTATTTATGCGTAATAGGCATTATTCTTGTCCTTAAATCAGGAATAAATCAGCGTCTAATACACACCGCCGGGTAGTCAATTCCCGTGATAACTGATCAAGTTTACGTATTCAGTATCGTAGCAAACAAAGTATATGTATTCAATACATAGCCAGTCTCATTACTGACCTAATGATTTGTTAAACATATACCTATTTATGCGTAGTAGGTGTTATTCATGTCCTTAAACTAGAAATAAGTCAGCGTCTCACACACGTCGCCGGGTAGTCAATTCTCGTGACAATTGACTAAGTCTACGTATTCAATATGCAGTACAAAGTCTAAGAGATTTCATTCTCTTAGCACAATATTACATGTAGAACGGACTTAGATAATCTATATGCTAGCCCAACTCAAACGGTAGTTGGTAAAGGCTTATTAAATCTATTGATAGCTGAGGGTTTGCCAAAAATCCTATCAAGATTATACTCAAAACAGAACAAAAGCACTTCCGTAGGATAACCAGTGGTAGCGAATCCACTCTTCCAGGCTTGAAAGCTCTGCCTGATATTTTGTTAGAAGCTGAATAATCTCTCACTCAAGCTCAGCGGACCTTTCATCAGAGGTTTTCAGTTGTTCAGCTAACTTCGTGCAAGACATCTCAACTCCAGACATGTCGATCTTCAGAAGAGCACGCGTTTCTTGGGCATCTTTAAGTGCTTTCTTCAAGCGAGCGAGTTAGACGTCCGATCCCTCAGCTTGGCCTGTTGGCCCCGCATTTGTCGGTTCAGCCTCGAGAACCACTAGAGTTAATTCAGGTCCGGCTTGTGTAGCTGGTGGTCCAGGTCAAACGAGAGTGCCTTCAGCAAGAAGCAGGATACTAAGTGTCGAAAAGTCCCGAACCATCGGGTTTATAAAGTAAGGACCTGATGTTGGCCCCTTTGTGCACGACACCTAATGTGTCTTGACCGAAGACGACTGAGCGAGACACCAAAGGTGTCGCACACAAAGAAAAGCACAAACTATCTTAGCAACTCAAGAATTTGATGATTAGCCTCTGCACGTGATGTGAGACGTTTCACATGTTTATCCCCACCACGATCCATAAACATGATGCCTCAAATGGTGTGTTCAAAACAATTTGACTTCGGGTCACAGTCGGGAATTTTCTCTGAAGCCTATCCCTACAACGGATAATTCGATTCCACATGCTCAATAAGCTGAACGATGCCTCTTCTCTAAATCCTCACCATGGAAGAAGAATCATATGCTATCTCCTTCATAACGGTAATAATGAGCAGTCATCTCCCACTGTGATGAGATAACATGGTTGGATAAATATTTATTCTGATACTGCTGTGAGCTCAACTACAACCCAAGTTGCAACCTTCAGGATGAAGATGATCAATTTGAAATCAACTCAATTATTTTAGCCAATTCAAATACAGACTCAACAGCTACTGATCCCAGAATATGGTCAACAACGTCGCGTAGCCAGGGTTCAAAAGCCAGAGCAAGATATACGCCTCTTCTATGAAGTTCAACGTTAAACAAGAAGCAAGGCTCATATTATCCAAAGTATTCCAGACTCCTCGATAAAATACAGCAGAGTCTGAAAACTTTAGAGGGGGTATCTGTAGGCATCAAAAATTGCGGATGAACCCCAAGTGTGATTTAGTCATGAGAAGATTGAAGAACGACGCCATCAAAACCTAAGGAAATTAACCACAGGGGTGAAACTGACAAATGCACGTGCAAGATAGTGTCTCGGCCATGACCGAGACACATATTGTGTCTCGGCCATGTCCGAGACACTTATTGTGTCTGAAGCATTTTTCACGTGTTTTATTATTATTTATGGGTCCCATTTGACCTTTTCAACACGTGAGGACGTTCATTTACATTAGTGGGTGATTACATCCTTGAAAAACGCCCACGAAGTGCATAAATAGGGCATTAAATATGCCTTAAAAGAGAGAAGAGCGGTTACAACAGCGAGGGGACTAAATTCTTTGGCCGAGATAGTTTTTGGCCGAGACACAAAAAGTGTCTCGGCCACTGTGCAATTTTGGTAGGTCACAACTTGCATTCTTTTCAGCTGTTACAACTCCTAAAGGCTATATATAGCCCCCTACACCCATTTAGAGAGGGATCTTGATTTTGGGGAGAATATTGATCAGAGGATCTTAAAATCTTGAGCTGGAGAACTGAAGATTTTAAGAGAGAGAGAGAGACTTCAAAGTTGCAGAGAAAGAGTTCAGCAACATTCTTCACTTGAAGATTTCTCTAGTTTAAGTTTCGTCTTAAATCTTGGGAAGAGTAGATATTTTACTTAGCTAAGATATTTACTTAAGTTCTTGTTTCCTCAGCGAAACATAAATCCAATCTCATCAATTCGGTGATCGTTGCTCGGTGCTCCACGGACAACGCGTCCCTAACACAGGCAAAGAACCCACACAAGCAGGAGCTCGCTACTGTTGATGTACGTAATCAAACAGTCACTAATCTCGATGCGAGTTTAGCTTTTAAGAGAGCGGAGTCCGCCTTCTTTTCTAATGCCCGGTGACGTTGTTACGGTCAGGGAGTTCACCTACGAGAGAGTACCTGTGGAAGGGGGGGAGTTGGGATCTCCGGTGGTCCCTCCGACGGTCAAGCCAGTAGAGAAAGAAGAAAAATGTGTATGTAGAATTCACTGAGATGAGATCACTTACTTGGTTTATTATTCTTACTGCTATTTATACCTAGGGTTTGGAGGGCATTCTTGTCTTTCAAGGGATAGCTGCTGAGTCAGCCCTCTCCTGGCCCGTGATATACATGGATCACGGGTCGGGCTGGGTCCAGCGCCAGACCCGAGACGAGAGAACTTGACCTGGCCCACCTTGACCTGGCCCACCTTCGACCCGGCCCAGCCCAGCCCGACCCGATCCACCTTCTACTATTTGTTTAGTGCTTTATCATCTTAATAGTATTGCTGAATTATTTGTAGAATATAGAACTCATGACTTTCTTGCAGGTTGCATAAGAGATATGGAGCATTGGAGCGTAAGTTTTAAAAATATTTTGAAAATATGCCATTTATTTTTTATTTAGCAACTGTTATGGATCCTAGAATTAAACTTGATAATTTATCTCAAATGCTTCAAAATTTTTCTGACAATATGGATTATGGGCATGATATAGCAAATATTATAAAAGAGATTAAGAAAACTCTAGATAAATTATACTCTTTGTATAGTGATGTTATGTGTCCATCACAGGTTTTAGAAGTCTGAACCACGTATATCTTTGCGTTTGTGGTGTCTTATATTTATACAATGATAATGTGTGTCATTGTGTATGTGTGTGTGTATTATTTTAAACAAAGAGTAAAATAGAAAAGAAATAATTTAAGTATAATTAATAGATACAAATACAAAAGTATTATAGTTTATAAATTAAAAAATATAATATAAAAAACTCACGGGCCGACCCATGACTCGTGGGTCATGGGCCGGGCCCGACCCAGCTCACCTCTAGGCGGGTCATGGGTCGGGCCTGGTCCAGTCCCACACCTGGGATCAGATAAATGGACACGGCCCACTCTGGCCGAGGCGGGCTTGAGTCGGACCTGGCCCGGCCTGCAACCCTGCGGGCCGAGTCACGGGCCCGAACTGCCCCGGCCCAGCCCACGCCCACCCTTACCTCAATCACGATCCTCTGTTTGTTAGTGGAAGGTTGTAATTCCTTTTGAATAAAAAGTGGGAATGAGTGCTTATTTAGAATAAGCCATAGTTTTGATAGAAAAGTGGATTCCTAGGTATCTTAATAGTAGATCGAATACAAATCATATTTTGGCAGCTGTCAGTCATTTCAAATTTAACATTTATTATATTTATTGTATTTTCTTCTAATTTCCATTTTCTACTCAACATGAATCATAATTATCCACTAAATAATAGACTAATTGTCGAACAAAATAGAAACTATTAGAATCCAATAACTGCAAGGTGTTGTCCGAAGAATATATTATCTCCGAACATCCTTCAGGCAAGCAGGATACTTTGAGTCACTAATGGGATGGTTCGCATAATACCAGCCATGCGATAGGGAATGACTTGAGATTACAGCCACCAAACTAAATGGCTCAGGCTTGCATGCAAAGTGTTTTGATATGATTTGTTATCATCGATCTAAATCCGCTTAAAACTATGATTATCCTACTCTATGCTACTATAGGAAGGAATTGCAGTAGGAAGGAGTTTTGCCATGATCAAGAACTACCAAATCGACGGAAACAAAGAGATGATCGCATTTGGGATGATGAACATGGCTGGGTCATTAACATCCTGCTATCTCACCACCGGTGAGCCCCTCCTCTTTCTTGACTTCTTACAAAAAAAAAAAACCCCTCACAATAACTAAAATTTGAATCTCAACCCAGGTTCGTTCTCAAGAACCGCGGTGAACAACAATGCAGGATGCAAAACAGCAATGTCGAACATTGTGATGGCGATCACAGTGATGATTACTCTATTGTTCTTGACTCCGTTATTTCATTATACTCCCCTAGTTGTTCTTGCTTCCATTATTATTTCTGCAATGGTTCGATTAATTGATTATGAGGCAGCTCTTCATCTCTGGCACATCGATAAGATTGATTTCTTCGTGTGCATTGGTGCATACTTCGGTGTAGTTTTCGGCAGTGTTGAAATTGGGCTCGTTATCGCGGTAATTATCTTTAATAGTCATTTGCAGATGCATCCTCTGTACTGTGAAGGTGCAGATATCTAACACTTATGTTCGATTTTATTAGCGCACATACTTTCTGATCTTCGTGACGACGTATTTTTCTTGTTATGTAAGGGAGAACATCAGGAAATATATGTGCTAATGAAATAGAATATAAATGATAAGTAGGTACAAACTCACAGCATCTGCCCAAAAAAAAAACCCCCCTTCAAATATATTGCATCGTTGTAGGTTGCAATCTCGATACTCAGGGTTTTATTGTTCGTCGCGAGGCCCAGGACTAGTGTTCTAGGGAACATACCGAATTCTGCAGTCTATCGAAGGATGGATCAATATCCAAAAGCCCAGAGCGTGCCGGGAGTGTTTGTACTCCAAATTGATGCTCCGATATTTTTCACCAGTGCTAGCTACTTGAAAGAGAGGTGAGCTATTTTAGATGCAAGTCTGTTAAATTGCGGATAGATGCCTTGCAATATCGTTGTTTTGAACTTACTACCCCTCCGATTTTATTTTCGTATGTATACCTTTCGAGCGAAATTGTTTTGACTCTTTTACCTCTCAAGATGCAACAATAGAAGTTAGAAAGATGGAAAGATGTAACTATATTCACATTTACACTTGCCATATACATGTGAGACGCTACTATGTACTATTTGGATTTTAGGATATCACGATGCATTGATGAAGAAGAGGACAGCTTGGTGAGAGCAAAGGAGGAGAAAATTAGCCTGAATTATGTGATTTTAGACATGAGTGGTGAGTTAGACTCTCACACGTGTGAACACTGTTACTGTGTTAGTCACACGAGCTATGTGAGCCTAATGTATTCATTTATTTATTTCTGAAGCTGTGACTAGCATTGACACCAGCGGAACTAACATGCTTGAGGATTTAAGGAGGAGTCTTGAGAGAAGAGGGCTTCAGGTATGAATTATAACCCTTGGATTTAACGTCAAAACTTTTAATTAGCCATTGCTTGGTATGTAGAAGATTGATATTCCAATTATGTGTATTTATAAAACAACACTACCATTATAGTTACAGATGTTTATTTTGCTGCGACTACAGTGCTTTTTGTAATTGATGTCCCTCAGATCTTTCACATTTTGAAATTATTCCATCAAATCTTTTTAGGGTTTTGAAATTAGTCACATAAACCCTTTTAAGTGTCTGAGATTAGTATCTCGGTTACAATTTATCATACAAATTGTTAACTATAACTGAACCAATAGTTAACCAGAAATTGTTAGCCAGCCGCAAAGGAGAATGGGCCCCATGCGGGTCCTACGGCCTAATAAAACAAACGCACCGAAAGTTAAGTTGAAAAATTAGACGGTGGGCCTCATATGCACAGTAAAATATTATTATTTAATTATAATAGTATTTTTTTAAACACTATAAATAGGCCCTAAAACTCTTCAGAAAATCTCATCCCAGAAACAACAACTCATCTACATATAGAAGTGAG
>JBAKGM010000139.1:35252613-35262615 GCA_037177215.1 Asparagus racemosus
GTCTCGGCCAAGCCAAGACACCTCATGGTGTCTCGGCCTTGGCCGAGGCACAGTTTGGCCTTCTTCCAGGGTTTTCCGGTGTTGTTTTCTCCCGATCTCGTCATCCTCGTGCTGAGTCCGTGTCCGATTGATCTTCTCGCTGACTCAAAACTCAATCGGTTCAATCCCGTCGATGTGTTAAATCAGGTTGATTCCGTCTTGTCGACGTTCGAGTCTGGTCGACTCGCCTTGTTGAATCTCGCTGATCTGAAGGTTCGTCATTGAGTTTATTCCATGATATGTCACTTTGTTGACTTGTACACCTTGCCGACTCACGTCATGCGTTCGTCGACTTGCTTTATGTGTTTTGTCGGCACAGTTACGCTGTCAGCGGTTCTTGGTCACATCGTTGGATGGGTCGTCAGTTGTCAACGCACCGTCACGAGTCTCGTTTGGGTACTGATAAGCGATTTTCTATGCCTACAACGTGTGCTCTCTCCTGTTCATTATAGGACTAGCTATTTTTTACTAATACAACTATAATTTGATGAATCTGAGGAATTCATTCTGTTGCTGGCAGGAACTCCTATTGAGGCTCATTTGTCAATTCCTCATTCTGATGCTCCTCCAGAATTGGCTACCATGGCGGCTGCCATGCCTGATGAACATGCCGCAAGACCAACTGCCACAGTCGGTGCATCAATGACGGTTACTCACCCAATATCCCCGCTAAACTATGAAGCTATACCGATGGAAGCAGGTACGGTTTATCCAGCTAATGATGTCTGCGCCGGCCTTTAGCTTAAGATTCTAAAATGTCCATCCCCTTTTTTCCTTTTTGTAGGGCTTATATCTCAACTCCATGATCTGGTGAGGGTGTTGATGTTAGACGATGACCTAGCTCGGATTATTATCTTTATGGAAATCCGCTTGTTCTTTTCTTTCGTAAACACAATGATCGACAAGCTTCTCCATAGCGGGATTTCTCTCCTTGAATTCAGGCTAGTCCTTGGCCCTAGAACAGCCTTGATAAGAGATGCTAGTTACCAAGAGTTAGCCAAGGCCATTGCTGATGATGTTGATCGTCTGGAACTCATGCTTCAGAAATTACAGGAGTTACAAGCAGCAGGTGTTTCTTCCTATATAGACGATCGAGAGAAATCTCGTCTGGAAGCATGGCACGATGCTCGCGTTTTTACTAGACTCGAGGTTTAAATACAGTGGGACCGGGTAGAGCAGATTAAGACCACACTTGTTGAGAAATCAACATTCCTGAGCACCATTCATTCTCGTACTACATCAAGAGAGGTCAAGATGGTGCAGCTTACGCAGGAACTTCAGGTGGAGGAAGATACCTTAAGTGTCTTGGAGCTGACAAAGGTTAACAAAGAGGAAGCTCAAACCGCCATATCTAAGAAACTGGAGCTCTCAGAACAAAAGCTAGCTGAAGTCAAGGAAGAAGCTGTGAAGATATTGAACAGCAATGAGGAGTCCTTCAAGGCTGAGTTGCGGAAGGAGCTCCAACAAGCTTACAACGATGAGTTGTCCAAGTTAGAATAACAAATCTTTTTTCATAAACTTAATGTTTGAATACATGTAATTTCTTTATTAAAAGATTTGACTCTTCATGAATAAATTTCTATCCTCCCTTTATTGTTGCTTATTATGATTTCTTATTTCATTTGAAATAGTCAACCACAATAATCATAAGATTTTTGGCAAACCTTCAGCCATCAACGGATTTGATGAGCCTTTACCGATTATTGTTTGAATCGGGCTAGCATGTAGATTATCTAAACCCGTTTTGCATGTGATGTTGTGCTAAAAGAATGAAACTCTTTTAGACATGGTGCTATGATTTTGAATACATAGGCTTCTTCTTCTTTTACGGGAAAGATACCAACCGGCAACGTGTGTTAAGCGTTGAGTTTAGGGTTATTGGCCAACCCCCAGCCATTAACAAATTTTGCAAGACTTTCCCAATTACCATTTGAATCGGGCTAGCAAGCGGATTATCAGAATTCGTTCTACTTGTGACGTTGTACTAAAAGAATGAAACTCTTTTAGACTTAGTGCTATGATATTGAATACATAAGCTTCATCTTTCTCACGAGAATAGACTACCCGGCTGCATGTATTAGACGCAGACTTATCCCTACTTAGGCACCGTGATAAAATTCCCCAGACTTAAATTCTAGTGTCTTTTTCAATTAGTGACAGACTAAACCAGCAACGCATGTTAGGCGTTGACTTGTCTCTACTTAGAATTTGGGAGAAAATCCCCGTGTAAGGCGTGGATCGTGGTGTTATTAATAACAACTTGTCACAATTTTGAATATGTGGGCTTTCATTCTTTTTACGGTTAAGAACTAACCAGCAACGCGTGATAGACGTAGACTTTTCCCTACTTTGGCTTCGTGATAAAACTCCCCGGACTTGAATTCTGGTGTATTCTTCAATCGGTAAAAAACTAAACTAGCAACGCGTGTTAGCCGTTGGCTTATCCCTACTTAGGATTCGGGATAAAATTCCCCACACGTGGAACACTTGGATTGTGATGTTATTAATAACAACGTGCCACAATGTTGAATAGGTGGGTTTTCATTCTTTTTGCGGTTGAGAACTAACCGACAACGCGTGTTAAGTTTAGACTTATCCCTAATTAGGATTCGAGATAAAATTCCCCAAGATGAATCTGGGTGTCTTCTTTAATTGGTAAAAGACTAAACAGGCAACACGTGTTAGGCGTTAGCTTATCCCTACTTAGGATTCGGGATAAAATTCTCCAAGATGAATGCTAGTGTCTTCTTCAATCGGTAAAAGACTAAACCGGCAACGCGTGTTAGGCGTTAGCTTATCCCTACTTAGGATTCAAGATAAAATTTCTCAAGATGAATCCTGGATTGACAGATTTTTGTTGAAAAGATAAAATTGATGTGGGTAAGAAAGAATTTTATATTCTGTCTCCCGATGCTAGAGAGAAAGAATTTTATATCTTATCTTCAGATCTCTTTTTTAGGGTAAATACGAACCCGAAATAAGAGAGGAATAATTTTATATCCTATCTCTTGCTCTTGAAGAGGAAGAATTTTATGTTCTATCTCCAGATTTTTTAGGGTAAAGATGAACCTAAAATAAGAGAGGAAGAGTTTTATATCCTATCTCTTACTCCTAGAGAGGAAGAATTTTTTTATTCTATCTCCAGTGTGAAGAAAACTAAAATTGGGATCTCCACTTTGAGAATCTTAAGAGGGGAAACTAAGAGTGGGATCTCCACTGTAAGAATCGGAAAGATTTAGATAACTTTTACTTTTATTGGATTCGCTACCTGATCTGGGAATGACTTTCTCGTTTATTGAGACGAAATTCTAATTTCAGCACTAATCTTAGGAAAGTGTGACCAAAGAGGAAATGATGGAGCCCTTCTATTTATCACAAGGGGATCTTAGCATTAAAAGTGAACCTCTTGTTCGTGGAAGGAATCAAGAAGGGATTTTACTGGGACATTAGACCAGAAAGATTTTTTAGTGGACGCAGTTAATGAATTTGATCAGTGAGGGAATTTATAATGGAGAACAGATTTAGGGTTATCCTCAAGGACTATGGGTGAAATATTCTACAAAGAACTTTCCGTCAAAATGGTTTATTCCAAACATACTAAGGATAGTAGATTTTTAAGAATTTCCTATTAATCGGCATTAATTACCTATCGCCATTTTGAGTGATTAGACGATACGTGCCGTTCGAATAAACTGTGTTTATCACAAACAGTCCCTCCCATTTGGCTTCAAACTTACCCTTTTCTTAGAATCGAGAATTATTTGGTCATTGAGCAGCACGGATTAGATCTCATTCCTTAAAGCTTCTCTGTCGGACTTTCTTGTTGAAAGCCCTTGGCATTCTGGCTTGGTAAAACGTGATGTGTTGTTGAGGGTTTAGCTGTTTTTCATCCAACATCTCTAGCTCTTCAAGACGTCTCTGATGTTGTTCTTCCGCCGTCATCTCAGTTGTGAGGGTAATACGAAGGGATGTGATTTAGATTTCTAATGGAAAGAGCTTCACATCCGTATACCAGAGAATATAGGGTAGCTCTGGTAGGCGTGCGTATTGTGATGTGATATGCCAGAGTGCTTCTCCGAGTTTATCGTCCCAATCACATTTACTGGTCTTCACGAGTTTCATCAAGATCTTAATGATTTTCTTATTGAACACCTCTGCTAATCTGTTTGCAGCGGGATTATAAGCCGTCGACGAGACGTCTTGAATCTTATTCTTCTCACAAAACCTAATGAAGACATTGCTGACGAATTGAGGATCGTTGCCATGTATGGTCCATCTCAGCTCACTGTGTCGATAGATAACATGATGCTTGATGAACCTAATGACAATGTTCATTTTTACTTCTTTAAGCGGAATTGCTTCAGCCCACCTGGAGAAGTAGTCAGTAATCACGAGAATAAACTAATCACCTTTAACTAACGGAGGGAAAATATGATGCACAATGTCCATCCCCCATGTCTCGAGTTGCCAAAATGTAGCCGAATGATGCAAATGCTCTGGTGATTGATGCATGTAATTCACGTGTATTTAACATGCGTAACACTTTCAAGCGTATTCGATTGCATCATTAATCATCGTTGGTCAGAAGTATCTCATTCTTCTGATATGATCATAAAGCTTGGGACCAGCTTGGTGTGCGCCACACTATCCTCCATGTGTTTCCTTATGAACTTCTTCTGCTTTTTTGTTTGAAAGACACCAGAGCAGTAAGTCTTCGTACCCACGATGATATAACGTCTGGGTGTCTGCATCATAAAAGAACTTTGGCGCTCTTCGTCGAATTGATTCCCTCCCTTTACATCTTCTAGCAAAATACCATATAAGATATAGTCGATTATAGGAAAATGCCAATCTCGGGGCTCTAGTTCAACTTGGGTTGTGTACACCTCTTTGATGACCACCCCTTTGTCGTCCTCCTCCTCATCATATATTGGTACAAATAGTTGTTGAGTTCTCA
Organism: Asparagus racemosus; assembly: GCA_037177215.1. Classification (NCBI taxonomy): domain Eukaryota; kingdom Viridiplantae; phylum Streptophyta; class Magnoliopsida; order Asparagales; family Asparagaceae; genus Asparagus; species Asparagus racemosus. Next base: position 35,257,610 of record JBAKGM010000139.1, read on the forward strand.
CGGTACCTAACTGTTCAGTCTTCTCAGGAGGTTGTGCTAACGATACTGCTAATACTGCTAATTCATTCCCATAGACATTCTAGAGGCGCGGAATATACTCGATGAAAAATTCTTCAAACGAGTCATCCATCTTAACGGCTACCTAGTGATACGGGATCAAGTCCAGATTCCTGACTATATAGTCCCCACGGATCTATCTGACTATGAGTTGGGAATCTCTAAAAGCTTCGAGATATTCGACTCCCAACTCTTTGGCGAAACTGAGTACAATAAGTAATGCGTTGTATTTGACCACATTATTGGAGCACGGCTTGGTTAATGAGAAAGCCTGAGGCATCACATACTTCATCAGGGAAACTAAGACGACTCTAGCTCTAGAAGAAATCTTAGAACATTCAGGGGTACTTGTCACATTGGTTGCTCGAGAAGCTCCATCAAAATACAATTGCCATATTTGCTGATGCAATGTAGCATTGACTTTGTGGGTTTCATCTAGCAAGTCATCATATAATTCAGCTGCATCTATTGTTGGGTTAGTTGCTAAGAGATCGCAAATTAACTGTTCCTTGACCGACTTTTGTTGCTTGAAATGTAGGTCGTATTGAGACAAGAGCAAGGCCCATTTTGTCAAACGCCAATTCATGGAAGCTAGTTGCGTCATGAATATCCGGACTGGATTTACGCTAGAGATAACATAAACCGTCTGTCAAACTAAGTAGTGTCGCATTTTTTAAATCATGAAAACTAACGCAAGGGACTACTTCTCGATCATCGGATAGCGGAATTCAGCACCCACTATAGTCTGACTCAAGTAATACACCGCCTACTCGTGACCCATGTCATCATCTTGCGCGAGTAAAGCGTTCAACGAATGGTTCATCACCTTGATGTAAATCAAGAATGGTTTACCTGACTTCGGTGCAACGAGAACAAGAAGATTCGCTAGAAATGCTTTGAAATCCTCAAATACCTTTTGACAGGCGTCGTCCCAGACAAATGACACGCCTTTCTTGGTTAGTTTAGAGAATGGCTGGCATTTTCCAGAGAGGTTCAATATGAATCGTCGGATATAAGCTAATAGCCCTTGTAACCCTCTGAGTTCTTCTAGATTCTTCAGGGCTTGTAATTCATGTATCGCCTTCACTTTATCTGGGTCAATATAAATGGCCCTAGTGGTGGCAACGAATCTGAGGAATTTGCTGCTGGACATTCTGAGGAAGGAATTAGTAGGGTTCATCTTTAACTGATGACTCCGCATGAGATCGAACATTGTCCTCAAGTCTTTGATGTGGTTATTTTTGTTGCGGCTTTTCACGACTAAGTCATCGACGTAGCACTTGACCGTTTTCCGAAGATGTTCCTGGAAAATCTTTGTCATCGCTCGCTGGTACACGATGCCTACATCCTTCAGATCGAATGGCAAGACTGTGTAGTAGAGGACACCGAGGGGAATTCTGAACACTGCGTGTTTTTCATCATCCGGGTGCATCTTGATTTGATTATAACACAAAAAATCGTCCATGAAGGATATTCTCTCGAATCCACACGTATTGTCAATGACAACATCAGTGATTGGAAGAGGAAAGTTGTCTTTTGGGAATGGAGTGTTCAAATCTCTGTAATCGATGCAGATTCTGATCGTCCCATTATTCTTCAGGACCGGGACAATATTCGCCACCCAATCCTGATGTTATTCTTCCCTGATAAAACCTGACTCCATAAGCCTTTTAACTTCAGCTACAATTACTTTCATAACCTGCGGACGAAAACGTCTTTGCTGTTGCTTGACAGGTTTGATCTATGTATTATACCTGGTTAGGCTGAATGTTTGATCACAGTTATATATTTAGTTATTTCTGGTTAGAGTGCTACGTTATGCCAATCTTCTCTTCTGAATCATCGTCAAGATATATGATGTATTAAATTTTTAATTTAGGTTTTATTAGAGTGCAAATGTAGAGCACCTCACTGAACTAAATTAAACCCCATTCAACCATTTTTTTGCCCCCACTTAGGTTACAACCCGCGTTATCGGAGCTCATCTTTGGTATCAGCTTCCTCACTGCTGTCCGTGCTTTGAGCTGATAATTTAGTATCGGACTCATTACCATAAAGCAGGGAGTCAGTAAAATAGTTCTCTAACCCCTTAAACGGTTGCTTATTTGTGAGCACCGTCTTCGCTTCATTATTCGTGTCAATATATTTTAGACACTAATAAAGGGTGGAGGGGACTATAACGTTATTATAGATCCATGGTTGACCCAATAAAAAGTTATAGGAAGTCTCCGCACCAATCACATAGCATAGAACTTTAGACTTCAAATCTCCCATCTGACACTTTATCCGGATTTTAGCTAGCAGCCGAGACCCACTGGTATTAAATCCATAAATCACTGTCCCTGTAGATGCTAGTTTACTAGCAGAAATTCTGAGGCTATACATCAGGCGGAGGGGCATGATACTCACAGCGAAAGCCGGATCAACTTAGAATCGATTGACTTCGTTGGAGCTAATGTACCCGGTAAAATATAGCGGCATGTCGTGCTTTGAGTTTTTGTCTGCATGTTTTCCTTAGTAAAAGTAATGCAGGGAAAGTGCTTGGTTGCGAGGTTGCATTACTGGGCAGAAGACTCTGGTTTTTCAAGACTTGGCTTGATCTGAGTGAGGAACACCTCGGAGTCAACCAGGGCTTCCTGTAGGGCCTCTCTGGTTTCTTTTGACAACTATAGCAGCTCATAGAGGGTTATCCTTTCTGAGATGTTAGCTAATTGGCCATAATATCGAAGCGGTGTGGGGAGCTCGAACTTCCCGGTTTATCCCTTCTGATCGGACTATTGAATCGAGACTGCTTGGGGACTTGAACCTCCTGATGTTAGGGTTGCTTCTCCTTCAATTTACCCATGTCCTCCTTGGTGATCGCCTGCTACTGTGATTTTTTTAGCGCATGTAGGAGGAGTCATCGCCACTCCTAGCTCCGTCACCGTCTTAGCATTTGGATTAGAATCTTCGGGATACTTGTATTTATACTCGTGTTCGCTCCTGGTGGCGAAGACTTCATGTTCCTCTTTGGAAAGCTGGAACGTCATTATTTGTTCATCATTCTTCTCTAAGATTGCTGAAGTGGTATGACATGGTTTCCCCTTGCCCTTTGATTTCTTCTCAAATGAAGAGGCTGCTCACTGATCAACTTCGAGCAAGTCAGGGTGGGCCCAAATAATTTTGCCGTTTGGGGTGGTATATTGCACGAGCCCCTTTTCACATTGTCCGTGAGGATCATCATTCACCATCTTCCTCCCTACTTTCATGACGGGCTTCAGTTGAAACCATGTTAAAGGCACCGATCCGAAGCTGATGGATATTGCGTTCGCCTGCACCTTCTTTTCTTTAGACAACTTTGGGTTAATGACCCCTACATTGATCAATGCCTGGATCTTATCCTTGAGATGGTAGCATGACTTTCTTGGATGGTGAACCGTTCTGTGGAAAGCGCAGTACCTCGAATCTGTGACCATATTTTCCACCGATTGTGAATCTATTCTAACATGATGGCTTATCCTTTGAATTTAATTATGATGCCCTACGCAGAGTTTTGTGGTATTTTTTTTAATATAAAAACCCCACATATCTGCTGCCGTTGAAAAACCCTTGAGATTTAGGATTTGAGGGCCAGCGGATCTTCCTTGCAGCATCATTGAATTGTGATGGGAGGACGATCTGAACGATGATAGATTCTCCTCAAACCTTTGTTGGTCGAACTCATATTCGACCTCCTCTTCGATCGGGGTCACTTTCTGCGGTTGCGACATGACTATCTCATTAGCGAGATCGTTGACTCCCATTGTCGTCGCCAGCTTGTTCGCAGAAAAAGTCAGGTTAATCTTCATTGATGAACTCATTACAGCTTTATGGGTTACAATGAATTCAAAAGTTTGTCCTTTTATAAGACTTGATTACAATGAAAATCAAAAGAAAAAAATTATAATTTTTCCTTAAACAAATGCAAGACCCTGTTATCAGATTCTTGCTTGTGTGGGATCTTTGCTAGAGCTGGGGTTTATCCATGGACCACCACGTGATATGATCCGGTGTGAGATCTACATGATCAAGGAGATTATTTCGCGAAGGGAAAAATCGCCGAAGTGAGTGAAATCGACCAAGAGAAATCACCACTCTTCTTGAGATCAAAACAATGTTTGATCCGGAGAGATGATGTGTAGATCCGATCCTTAGATCTCTCGAACTTCTTCACATTATGCAGACGGGTTCGCCGAGATCTCGAATCTATCTGTCGGAACTAAGCGTGGATCGCTGTTGAATCCCGCAGAGCCTCCCCTTCTTGTCAAAAGTCCAGATCTGATCCCCCCTGTTGCATTTATAGGCAAAAAAGTGGGTCGAGTCGGATCTGTGCCTAGCCACAAAATGGTGGCTCAGTTTTGGTCGAGCCACTAAATGGTGGCTCGGCCATCGAGCCACCCATTTGGCTTTTTCCCGTTGTTTTTTTAGTCCGATCTTGTTCAGTCTCGTCGACGTTCGCAGATCTGAACTTCATAACTGTGATTCATATCTTTGCTAACTTGCACGCCTCGCCGACACGCTTCATACGTTTTGTCGACTCGCTTTATGCGTTTGCATTGCAGTTGTAGGTGTGTAAAATTACCTATATATATCCCCGAACGTAACTCATGAGAGTGAGTTCATGATTGGCGAACTGCTCGATGATATAACGACGAACCGTTGACAACGCAACGACAAGCGAGTCAATGCCAACGCAAAAGCTGAGTCGATGAAACGCATGAAGCGAGTCGATGAAACGCATGAAGCGAGTCGACGGAAGCCAACAAGTCAATGAAGTGGCAGATTGCGCGCGAACAATGGGATAAACCCAACTCTGAAGCGGCCAAATTGACGAAGCGACGGGTCGCGTGCAAGTTGTAGGATCGCTGATCTGATCACACTAAAACACTAGAAAATAGAATTTAATAGTGTTTATAAATTTTGCAAAGTAG
>JBAKGM010000139.1:35262715-35273413 GCA_037177215.1 Asparagus racemosus
GATTGTAATCCTCCTAAATTTTCCTCATAGTGAATTCTTCTATTCTTGCCCGTGGTTTTTACCCCAAATTCATTTAGAGTGTTTTCCACGTAAATCTGTGTGTTCTTTATTATTTCTGCAATAGTTTAGCTGCAGCCCTACTCTATTGGGCCCTGGGTTTGTCCCAACAGAAATGGGTCTTTACTAAATTGCCCTCGTGAAATAAATTTTCCACCAACTAATTTGATTTCCCCCTCTCTCTCCATTCGACTTTTGAGAAAGGGATAGGGACGAAGAGTCATAGAGGGAAAATTGTTTAAAATGGGTGTGTAGTGAGTTTAAGTTAAAACGGATTTGGGTTTGAATTGATAAGAGTACAACTTATATCGCATTCCAAAATGTTTAACGATGACCAAAATATTTCTCCAATTTCAATCAGTTGCCAAATAGAGAGATACTGTCAAGACTCCTAAAGATTTGAGGGACTAATTTCAAATTAATATGAGAATTTTAGGAGACTAATATTGAAATATGAAAGAGATGGGGGAGTAATATTTTCAAAAAAAAACCCCTTTACCGAAGGGTTGCACTCAATTTGACTGCAAAATCGCTTTTTGCGAAAATGCGATCCCAGACTACAGTAGTGAAAACAAAATAATAGCATCTGTAATTATAATTGTCTTTTGTAAATTACAAGATTAAAATTATCAGTTTATGGGTAACTAATTAATATTCTCTAACTTTAATATTGTAATTAGCTTGCGTTAGCTAATCCCGGGAGTGAAGTGATCAAGAAGCTGGACAAATCAAAGGTCCTTCAGATGATTGGACAAGAGTGGATATTTCTCACCGTTGCAGAGGCTGTGAGCACGTGTGACTCCTTGCTTCACACGTGCAAACCAGGAGCACGCAATGACTCCAGTGCTGGTGATAACAATGTCTAGGATACGTGTAGAGATGTATTTTAAGTTAATGGAGGATTTCATCTTAGGCTCTTTTTTTTTTTTTAGACCCGATAATGTATTTTGGATAAATGTTATGGTTTGGATTGTGCAACTAAGTTGTATATCCTCTTGAAACTAGTTTTTTCTTTTTTATTTGAAAATCTAAATTTTTTTTAGTGTGGATTGCGTTGTGTGGAGCTTAATTGCATAATTTTTGTATTATTCTGGTAGTGTAAGGATTTAATGGATTTTCTTATATCAAGAAGATTATTTTTTAATGGGTTTTTTGACCTCTTTCTAATTGTGGTCTGTACTCTTCAAATTTTCTTCACGCATGCAAGCATTTATGGAATTTTCTAACGGATTTTTAGATACCATATTAACTAGTAGACTGAAATTTTCATATCAAATACACAACACAAATTTAAAGTGGACTCTTGTTAATAGTTCTAGTCACCTAGCTCGACAAATTAAATGGTCTCGAATCTCTGAAAAATATGGACGCCTCTTTCTATAGAGTGTTCTTAATAAAATCTTTACTCAATAACTACTCAAAATTATCAGCATACAGATTTTATAGTCTTTTTTAAACAAAATGAACGCTGCAGGTTATGAACTAATACACAATATTCCTTTTTTAGTACATACATACTTATATGTATATGATATAATATTAGATAATTTTAAGTGATGATGTGGCACAATTGTAACAAAGAGATCTCTCCAAAAAAGAGAAATAGAACTGTAAACTCACCATAATTTTAGGAAATTTTGATTTTGAAACCAGCTATAATGTTTTCACTCACTTTTATGTACAAAATAAAATATTAATAGGTTAAAAAAAATTATGGACAAATCATATTTAGTTTCAAGAATAGCTAGTCTAATCCATATTGATCGAAAATGTACTAAAAGTTCTCAATAATTATTTAACGAAAAAAAAGAAAAAAGCAAAATATATATATATATAAGAGAGAAAATAATATTGAAAGGAATGAAAATTCAAAAACCATTCATTTCTCAAATATCTCTTTCCAAAACAAGAAAATAAAGGAAAAAAAGAAAAAGGAAAAAAAAAAAAGTCCGATTCTTCCTCTCCTCCACTTCCACTCCCTCTTATAAAATTGAATCATCGAATTTCTCGCCCTACAATTCTGGGTTATTTCTAATTTTGGAAACTTTTTTTAATCAAAGTTAGGTTTTTTTTCCCCCTGTTCCCAATTGAATGTAATCTGGGATTCTGCAGGAATTTTCTCTTCAGGTATTATTTTTCTCCATCTCAAATTTAAGATTCCGGTTCATGGGTATTTGATTATTTTAGGATTAGGGTTTTCTAAATAAACATGAGGTAATTCTTTGCGTAAAGTTTGTATTTTGATCCTTTTCACACCTTATATTTTTGGCAATTTTTAAATTAATTTTTTGGATTTTTGGTAGAATTTTGAACTTTTGTGAGATGATGGATAGTAGAATATTTCTCGATATTATCCGCAGCATGTTTTAGGATTAGGATTTTCTAATTAACAGAGGTAACTCTTTGGTTAAAGTATTGATTTTGATCCTTTTCATCTCACAAACTATTATATTCTGCATAACTTTGTACTTTTGTGAGTTGATGGGTAATATAATCTGCAGTATGTTTTAGGATTAGGGTTTTCTAATTAACGTGAGGTAACTCTTTGGGTAAAGGTTGAATTTTGATGCTTTTGATTGCTGAAGTTCTAGCAACTACTTGATTATTTGGGTTTTTAGGCATTTTTTTTATTGTTTTGAATAGGTATTTTCTGGAAAATTGGGGATTGAGCTTGTCTAAATATTATAATTGGTTCAAACGGAACTTAAAAAATTGATTTTGGAATTAAAACTGGGGCCATTTCCCCATGAAATGTCCTCTCTGTGGGGGGTGGGGACATTCCATGTGCTACACCAACTTTCCTCAAATTTCTCTTTGGTGGTATAATTTCCTTCTTATTCTGCATGCATTTAGGATCTCAAAGATGATTGGTTTTTCCCCTTCTTTGGAAGTGTCTAAATGATTTTTGACATATATATATTTTTTTCTTAATGACATCATTACTTCATTTATTATCAATTGCGTCGATAAATTGTTGAAAATTTCACTGGATTCTAGCCCTCTTTGTTTTTTTTATTTTTAACATTAAAATTTATGTAAAGTTTCATTTTAGGCTTCGCATGTCGTTGCGCTGAGAAATTTTGTTACAGCAATTATAAGTTTTGACTATTTGAACATTTTAGTTTAATGCATTTAGCTGATTTATGCGTAAATTAAAATTTCACGGCACTTTTCACATTACTGGTAATTTCTTGATGTGTTCTTCTTTTTGTTTTTTATGTACAAAATTTGAGAATCTGATTGAATTGGATAGTTTTCATATGAAAAAGTTTGGTTTAAAAGAAAAATGTTTTTTCTTTCAATTTTGGAATATGCTACTAGAAAATGTTTGGTCTTTATTAAAGAGCAAAGATTTTGTTCACTTAGTGTCTTGGTGACCAGAGTTTATTACTTTTTCCTAAATCCTTTTAAATCTTTGTTGATAAAACTTGAAACCAATTTCAATTGTTTATTTTATATCCATTATTTTTATTGCAAAATCTTGGTTTTGGTCATTTCTTAAAGTTGATAACTTGCTTTCTTTTGAAGCCTGTAGACTAGATTTTCCTATATCGAATTTTTTTTCTTTCCCTCTAATACATTTCATCAGTTGAAATATCTTTTTAATTACAGTAGTTGTGCTTATTTTTCAGGAAGTTGGCGATCTTCGGGTTGGAGTAAGGGGGTAAAGGAGGGAACTTTTCGAGTTTCCTCCTTCAATCACACAACTTATCAAATACATTGAATGATTTTTATCCATTAACCCCAAGGAAATCTCCCTATTTAGGACTTAATTTTTCCCTGTTTGAATAGTTAAATAAGAAATATGGATTCAAAAAAGGGAGAGGACACAAGCAATATAATTTCTTCAGATGTTAAGTTAGGACAATCAGGTCATAAATTGAAGACACTGGGGAGCTTCAATGGCCAGGATATGTTCATTAGAGCTGATAAGATTGATTTGAAGAGTTTAGATATCACACTCGAGAAGAAGCTGTCCAAAGTGTGGCTCAAGAGTGGCTCTTTGTCTGAGAAATTGCCGAAGGAGGAGTGGGAGATAGATCCATCTAAGCTCAGTATAAGGTATGTGGTAGCGAAAGGGACTTATGGCACGGTTTATCGAGGTACATATGATGGACAAGATGTCGCAGGTATCCAATTGCCAACTTCAAATCATTTATGACTCTAATATGATCCGAAATCAGTAGTTTATTTAATTTTACTTAAACCTCTATATTTCTTTATTTTCATATAATCTTTTATCTTTCAATGTGTGGGTTGATTTATCTTTTTTTTTTCTGTGTTGACTGTTAAATGACATTTGACTGTTAAATGACATTTGGTTATTTATTGGAGTGCCATAATATATTTTGTAACAGTCAGATGAATTTTATGCATGGTTTGTTTCTTTTTGTTTTAAGGAACGGAATGGTAACTCCTATTCTTTTCCTTAATTAGGGAGGAAGATTCTTCATTACTGTGTTGCTTGCATACCTCTATTCTGTCCTGTGTTAACACCTTTACCAATCTCCTGACAAGTGCATCACTTGATTCACTTCCTCTCCATTGTTAAGATTGCTACTTGGGGATACAAGTTACCTTAAAAGGGAAGGGGTTTAGAGAAAGAAAAATGTGGTCAAAGGGTTTTTACAGGCATGAGTTTTGTCATGTGGGCTGGAAGGAAAGAAAAAGCTTGTCAGAGGGGGCTGGACGCAAATTTCCCAAAGATATAACAGAAGTAACTTAAAGGTCGGTGCCATTGGGATAAAAAGACATAATAGAAGTAACTTAAATGGGTTGGCATGATAGTTAGAGGACATGTATCATGTATGTTAGGAGAAGTGATAGGAACATGTAAATGGAACAACTGGGGACTAGGGTTTGTTCTATGTATAGACATAATAGTAGAATTAATAAGGATATAATAATGATTAAGTAATCAAGGAGACAACCCTTAGCAGATTGTGGTAAAAGAAAATTTGAAAACTGTAAATAGAAGGAACCTTAAAGTTAGAGGCTTTGTTCTTGTTATTGTTACACATGTTAACTTACACATGACTTAAAACTGCAAATTTGATATAAGTAAAATGGTTTTACTTATGCTATGGCACTCATACAGATGAGTGATTCTTCGATATTAGTTAAGCATTAGTAGTGCCATGAAGAGTAAACTATTAAATTCCCACTATCGCAAGCTTCATCAGAAATTAGCAGATGATTTTTCCTAATTATTCACTCTCTTTCCTTAGTAGTAGTTCATGGACAATTGAAAAGTACTAGGCCGCTGAATGGCCAAAACTTACAGAAATAAAAGTGTTTATAATAGTCAACTGGGCTTTATAATGGGCGATGGTAATAAAAATGGAATGATGAAGAAAGGGGTAAGATTATGTCAAAGATCGAAGTAAAACAAAGGACAATTCTCTGAGTAGTAAGGGGAATGAGAGGATTAATGAAAACAAAGGGATCAGGAAATTCACATGTATGTAGTGTGAAAGAGACAGTCGGAATTAAAATAACAAAATGAATCGAGTTAGTAACTTTAAGTTAGTTTTCTTGCAGTAGCTAACTTATGAAAAAAAACGTCCATAACCAAAAGCTATGTATTTTGCTCTTTAGTATAGCATATACAGGCACACTATTGTAAGAGCATCAGTAAGGCAACAATATTTTTTTCCCAGGAGGGATATTGAGCCATTATCGTATTTCAAATATATCAACTCGTTCATATGTTTTCATAATTTTGGAAGAGTTTGACTTTCTAATAGAAATGTAAATGAAGTTAACTTCAATTTTTGATTTAAAATTTTAGCGGTCCTCATCTTTTCATATACACTTTATAATTTAATGCTTTCCTAATTTGAGGGGAACTCAACCTCAGCACAAGGTAGATGCTAAATTTTATTATTTTATATTTAAGTGCTATTAATTTTCAACAGGATTCATATTTCTAAATGGTGGTCACTATGTTGGTTTTTTTTCTAATGATGTCTAGATGCATTCATGACTTTGATCGATATGGGATATTATTATGATTTTTTAATGTTTGTAAAAAGATAAAGTATACATCATTTAGATTGTAGAATAGAAAGATTGCATTAGTAAATTAAACTAGTTATACCTTACCTATGTCAACATAATTTGTCAACATTTAAGTTTTAAAAGAAATAACTGTTAAGATTTTAGCTAAGAATATATTAAATTAGTTTATCAACCTCTCATCTTTTGATAATTTTATTAGCATACTATTTTTAGTTGATTGCACCTGGAAATTATATTAGGGAGACTACTTGTCTTTTCGGAATTATGGATATTGATTTAATGATATTTATATATAATCTTGATGATTATATGCATGGGATTAGTTAGCATGAAGTTATTTGGGTAAACCTGGATAGATGTATTTCTTTACCAAGAATAGCTAACTATTAAAAAATTTACATGAAAATAACTTGAGAGCATCATTAGTTGTATTTGGAATATTGTGTCCTTATCATGGTTTAATATTTGTGTTAATATAATAATTTTTCGGTGTTATAGTGAAGTTGTTGGACTGGGGGGAAGATGGGTTTGCTACTGATGCGGAAACTGCTGCTCTTCGAGCATCATTCCGCCAGGAAGTTGCTGTTTGGCAAAAACTTGATCATCCAAATGTTACTAGGGTAAGAATTTCTTTGCACACTAATAACTTGTCATAATTTCAAGGATTCTTAAACTAGTTCCTAAAAATATGACGACAAATTTGCTTTAAACTGGTTATAGAGGGAAATGTCAGGTTTTTTAGTAGCAACACTCTGGGTATGTATCCAAGTATACACCAGTTTTCAATTTGCAAACTCAATTTACAGCTAATTTTCAAACGCAGTTTGTTGGTGCATCTATGGGGACTTCTGATATTAAGATTCCTCAAACTAATTCATCAAGCAGTAGTGACAGTATTCCGGCTCGAGCATGTTGTGTTGTTGTAGAGTTTCTTGCTGCAGGGACATTGAAGCAATATCTGATAAAGAATCGGCGAAAGAAGCTTGCGTATAAGATTGTAATTCAGCTTGCATTGGATCTTGCAAGAGGGTGGGATCTTTATTTAAAATTTTTGGTAGAATATTGGAAAATAAACTTTTTAATGATCATGCATTTGATATCCTGCAGATTAAGCTACCTACACTCCAAGAAAATTGTTCATCGAGATGTCAAATCAGAAAATATGTTGCTGAATGGCCATAGAGTCGTTAAAATTGCTGACTTTGGGGTAGCTCGTGTTGAAGCGCAGAATCCCAGGGATATGACTGGTGCAACAGGAACACTTGGATATATGGCTCCTGAGGTGTGTCCATTCTTTGGAAAGATTGAAAGTTTCGGTATAATAAGAAATAAAGGAGATTTAAAATAAAAGAAATTAATAATATTTAAAAAGTGCATTTATATGTACTTTCTAGATGTTTGCTTACAAGCATTAGGCAGATGCTGTAATAGACTATCAGTACAAACTATCAATAACGTCACTTATCAGTTTCCATTGATGTTCAGTCTAAGTTGCCAAATTCATGAACGATCAAACTCACATTTTTTTACTGTGAGAATTCGAGAAAGCTGGTGATATTTCTAAAACTGTTGTGATTGTTTATCTACAAACATTTTGCACGAAGAGTTTCTTGTTAGATTAAGATTTGAAGGATTCTTTCTAAAGCAAGACTTTATGCAGGTCCTTGATGGGAAGCCATACAACCGAAAATGTGATGTCTACAGCTTTGGTATATGCTTGTGGGAGATCTACTGCTGTGACATGCCATACTCTAATCTCAGCTTTGCTGAGGTTTCGTCTGCTGTTGTTCGACATGTATGTGCCTTCTTTGGACTTCATTTTCTTTGTTAAGTTGCAAAAAGATTTGATTTATTCCATACTTGCTCCACTTGCAAGTAAACTGCTTTAACACTAATTTGGTTAGTCAGAACAGAAATGGCACTTGTAAAATTATTCACCACTAATAGAAGAAACACTTTGAAAGAATATCAAAAAGTTATAGAATACAAGTTACTGGTATTGATATGGCATATAGAAATTTTAGAGAAAATAATTGTTACATTAACATGCAGTGAGAATACACATGCACAATTGTATGCATATGCATGTGTAAAACAAAGACGCATACTCACATGTTTGTGTATCAGATAGAGATATAGAGTTTGACTAGGATCCTAGCGAGATATTATTTTTTTTTCCTTTTTTATTCTATGATCTTTGCTAGCATAGTGGACATTTCAGGGCTGCTACCCTTTTGTATCTATTTAAAATTCTGAATAGAGACAAATAGTGTATGGCATTTCTTCATGATAATTTTCCTTTGATGATTCACGAATCACGAATGATTGATTGTATCTCCAGATTCACACCTTTTGTCGATTAGAATTTGTCCACTGCAAGGATTTTTTGAAAACCAATAGGTGGTGATTTTCTCAAAACTTCATCAAGGATTTTAACTTAGAAGAGTTGTTATTCATAGCCAAAACTTAGAGGACAAACTGTTGATGTAGTTGATGTTGATAGGCATAGTCTTATATCTACTTGCTCTTTTTTGCATTTGTCACCAATTCATGAAAGGCGGTAATCAGGTTTTTATCATAGAAATTTCAAGTCTTATTCTATCAGATTTTGCTTGAAGTACTTTATAACTTAACATCAGAATTTGTTGGTGGATATTTGTTCTGATGTTATCTTTTTAGCATGTCAATGATAGTTGTAATGAAAATGTTTGAGATCGAAATTTGGACGAGCCTTCAGCAAAAAATAACTTGTTGAGGTGATATAAACATATGATGACAATGAAGAAAAATGTCTTCTAAACTGACCATTATGATGACAAGGAAGTTTGTTTTACTCATATACTGTGCTTTGCTATGCCCGTTGCAACTTCAATTTGAATTTGGTCGCACTATGACATTATCCATCAGGTAAATGAAATCAAGTGAGTTTTATTTATATCTGACAGCCACAAACTTCACAAGGGTAATATAGAAGCTATACACATAAAGGGAAAATTGCTCAAAACATTTCCCGTGCGAAATACACGACCACTTATCCAACTGCCCTACGTTTATGGCAGTTTTCTGTAAAGCAACTAATTGAGGCAGTTTTGTGAAATTTACCCTTTAATTTTTGCGTGGCAGAACTTAAGGCCAGAGATCCCTCGATGCTGCCCGAGCGCGCTGGCAAATACCATGCGCAAGTGTTGGGATGCAAACCCTAACAAGAGGCCTGGCATGGATGAAGTTGTGAGGCTTCTTGAGGCTATTGACACGAGCAAAGGAGGCGGCATGATACCTGATGACCAACTTGGTGGATGCTTCTGCTTTGTTCACTCTCGGGGCCCATAAATCCCTTTTTTCTTCAATCTTTCCATAATAATTATTTATCACTCTTAAATCATTGTATGACCAAAGATGATAAGAGGTCATAATTCTTTCAAAGTTATTCGGAAGCCCAATTTTTGTAGCTGTTTTTTCCCTCTCTCTGATGGAAAAGACTGACATGTTGGAAACAAAATACAGAAATTTCTCTGCCTTTGTGAGGAATGCTTGGATGTCTTTATCATCAATCATTCTTAACTTTTATGTTGTCTTTCAACTCTTTTAAACTTGTTGATGATATATCACAAAATGCCTTCTGTAGAGATAGCATGTGATCAATATATTATTAGAGTTCGACTTCATTCATTATATGAAATCATCGACATGAGAGGATTATCAAATGCTACTATAACTTATCTGATACCTTGTTGTAAATCATCAATTTATACACAAGGCATGCTAATGTATCAATTGGAGTACTTGGCGATTTGTCAAGGTGAATGAGGACCAAAGAAGAGGAAGAAAATAAAATTAAAAAAAAGGCTATTTTCGTCTTTGCATGCAAAATAAATAGAGCAGTATGGAAAATCATCAAAATACACAGAAGACTTTTTTGTATTACTAACTTCCACTATTGTACTTTTTCTTTTTTTCAAAAAGGTAATTTGCAAGATCATCACAAAATAATTTGTCACCCACTAATAATGGTTTATTTATGCATGATTTTAACTCCTCACAGACTTATCTTATATTATATTATTATACTATATTATATTGTATTATACTATTATTAAAGTATGTAGATATGTTAAAACATTTCTTCCAAAAATACCCTCAAACTCACATCCATAAATCATAAACATACATACATGTACATATTAAATATCACTTGTTAAATGGCATGCATATATTGATGCATACATAACATACTCAACATTAATGAGGATATTTAGGAAAGAAATATGTTTTTATCCAAAAAGAAATATTTAGGAAAGAAATATGTTTTTATCCAAAAAGAAGAAGAAGAAGAAACGTACATATGCATGCTCATGTTGCAATTTAATGTTAACTCCATGGCGTTTAATTGTAGTGCAAGTGCTTCATCACAATTCTCATTCCCTCTAGAAAAAATTATAATAAATGAAATGAAATGAAATGAAAATCCCACTAACTCATTCATATTCATGGCATAACCTTCCTATTAATATTCCATGATCATTAAATGCTATCTTTTTTATAACTCCTCCATTAAACCTACGATAATCACATCAATCCATTCATATTACAAATCATACCCCCTTCATACTACAAACCCCC
>JBAKGM010000139.1:35274325-35287515 GCA_037177215.1 Asparagus racemosus
TGGCATTGAGGCGAGCTTCAAGCTCCTCCATCTTGGCCGATTGGTGATTTTGTCCATTATCAGCCTTTTTCTCTTCTTCAGAGGAAAATCTTAAATCTTCAGCCTCATGGTCTGAAGCTTCAATCACTTTTTCTTTTGCTTTTGAAGACCGACCTCTCTTTCGTGATTGTCAGGCTGGTCATTTGGATTTGAGCTCTGTCCGCAACAAATTGAGCTACCATATCTCGAAGTTGGTCAATAGTCTATTGTTGTGATCGCATGGCTTCTTGTTGCGACTGCATATTTTCTTGCATCACAGCCTGAAACTCTTCGAGCCTCTTCTTGAGATCTTCAAGTATTCTCCGTTGTATATACAACGCCGTTATGCTCCACAAAGGAACTGGAAGATTGAGAGTCTGCGACGGCTGAATGCTCATCACCAGGTCATATCTCTTTGGCTAGCTTCTGATAGTCGACGTACGTAGGACTCACTTTTGCGTCCGAGTATGTTGGTAAATTCCTTCGAACTTGTCTGAGATTTCCCTAACACTTGGAGGGTGATTGGTGCTCGATTCATCAGAACTAGAGATCGGTGATCCTCTTCTACCCACCATATTGATGGTAACTCTGGGGTATTCATTCTCCAAAGCTTCTTTCTTTCAGAAACGTCGTCGCTTATTAGGCACATTGATGTATGTTAACCGTTCAAAGGCAGACAGTCTCGACTTAGGCGCACAACATTGGCATTTTGAGAGGACTGCAGAAATAAGTCACTCACATTGACACGAATGAGCAACTTGTTGCGTTGATCTTCCTCTTGACAACAGTTCTCTCAAATTAGAAACTTGAGGAACATTGACCACTGAATCGGTGTTTTGACAAGGAGCCATCCTCTCATCATTTGATTGGGTTGGCTTTGAATTAACGTGAACCTTAAATCCACGTTCGTTTTTCTGAACACAACGACTCTCATCACGTCTTGTGGTGTAAACGCGAGGGTCGTGTTCTGTTTGGTTAACTCGGACTTGAGGTTCGCGTTTTAATGGTGAAACGCACCCTTGAGGGCTGCGTTCTGTTGAAGGAACGCAGCCTTGAGAGCTGTGTTCTGTTTGTGAAACGTGACCTTGAGAGCTGCGTTCTGCTGAAGGAACGTGGCTATGGTGCCCGCGTTTTATGTTGGAAACGCTTCCCTAAGGGTCACGTTTTATTGCTAAAACGCTCCTTTGAGGGTCGCGTTTTGATTGCTGAATGCGGATTTAGGATCCGCATTTCTTTTGTACAATGTGCCATTGAAGGCTGCATTCCATTTGGCCGTCGTGATGTCTGTGAGGCTCATGTTTCAGCTCAGAAACATGAAGTTCACGTTGATTAAGATATCAGCTCTCTCGAATTTGTGCACGTCGCTAGGATCTTCTCCTTCGTCACGCAGCGTTCTTCTTAGCCAGTTTCAAGGCTCTTAAAGCAGTGTCATCCCCCGTGATGGCTATGTTTGTTGCCTCAAAGGCCCTCTTATGACCCAAGCTCTTTGATTTTGGCTCGGGTGTAGAGTTCTTAACTCGATCAACGAGTTTCTCTGAGACAGAACGCTCTCCTTTGGAGGAGAGACGGTCCAAGCAATCTATCTTAAGGGAGTCTCCCTTCGATGAATTGGCCGCACTTGGGGCCTTAGCCTCTTTCAAGACTTTACGGATCTTGCGCATAGCCTCAGGGCTAAGGGATCCAGAAGAAAGCAATTTTTCATACCTTGCTTGATCAAACTCTATAGTTAGAGTTTCCATCGTTGTTCCGATGAGCTGGACGTCGGATTGTGCCACCACTTCTCGTCAGTGAAGGAAGTCGTCCCCAGTGGAGTTGCCATCTTATGTTTGTTAGAAAATTGAAGAGAAAATAGATGAAAAATGAGTTGTATTAATTCTTTTAATGAAGAAAGACTTACAATCTCTCTCGCAAACTCTCTCCTATCGGGTATCCCGATTTACAAAAGAAGAAAAGATTTACAGAGATCTTTCCTTTTGTTTAAATCTAGGGTCTTAACGGCAGCAGTGGGAGCTTGAACCTTGTATCCTGTTGACGATCCGACCGTCTTGGCTCGTAGAATGATGTGGAAATGAACCCACGAAGCAAGTTTTGAAAATTGACCAATCGGGAGCAAAGAATGCTAAAAGCCGATCTCAAGAAGCGAAGAGTCTAAGAAGAACCAGCCCCTATTCAGTTGATTTTTCAGCTTATTATAGGGGTTTTAGGGGTGTAACTGACCCCTCAAATCTCTCCTAAATGAGGGTTAGTTACCCTCAGATCGTGCAAAACGGTTTCGGAACTATTTACATTGTGTTTGAACAAGTCAAACCCCATTTTCGGGTCCTGGAGCGACCTTTGCGTCCTTAACTCAAAACTAGAATGCGGAGTTGCGACTCTCGCGTTTTGGATTTGAGCACGAGGGTGTCCTTCACATTCTTGACTTCAAACGCGAAGATGAGCCTCTCGTTTTGATCTTAGACGCGGTGCTGAGTCCCGCGCTTTGAGTTTGGACACGCGGTGGTGGGCCACGCGTTTTACCTGACTTTTTAGCTATTTTAAGGGGTTTAACTGACCCCTTAAATCTCTCCATAAATCATGTAAAATAGTTTAGGAACTGTTTACAGCGTGTTTGAACGGGTCAGACGTGAGGTCCGCGTTCCTACGAGGTCTGCGTTCTCATAATGACCTCTGCGTTTTGACTTGATGAGCTCTGCGTTTTGAGCTGGAGACACGGTTGTGAGCCACGCATCCTGAACTTATGAATGCGGTGATGAGCTCCGTGTTTTGAGCCTGTAAACGAGAGTATGAGCCCCACGTTTTTAGCTTATGAACACGGTGATGAGCTTCACGTTTTGAGCTTGGAAACGCGTGGGTGAGCCCCGCGTTTTTAATCAAAGAGGTAATTGATTTGTGATCTCTTCTCAAAGATCATCTTGTGATCTTTTTTATGTTTTTTTAAGCCTGGGAGTCATTGACTGTAACTCCTATCGGTGCTTGTGAAGATTGTTAAGATTGGGATTTTCATTGATTAGTGTGAAGGTTATTAAATTGTACTCTTCGTTGATTGCTGTAGAAAATCCTCAAATTGTGGTCTCCTGAAAGTCGTTATGTCGTGACTTCTATTATTTGTACTTGATGAGGATTGTCTATCTGCAGTGATTTTTAGACAGCCTACAACTGCTGACCCCCGCACAATGGAGGATGACGAGGAGATGTCAACAGGGGAAGACCCGTGAATTCATCACTTCAACATGCAGTACAGGGACCAGTTCGAGCAAAGAGAACCCCCCACTAAAGACATAGTTGTTCAGGTCAACAAGGGCAACAAAGCTAATCCAAAGTCCATCTTCATGAGCAGCAGTCTTCCCCCAAACGAAAAGGAGGAATTAATCACTCTTGTTAAAGAATATATCGATGTTTCACTTGGAATTATGAAGATATGCTGGGGCTTGACCCAAATGTGGCAACCCACAGCCTCAATATCAAGGTGGATGCCAGACCTGTCAAGCAACAACAAAGATGATTTCGTCTGCAAATTATAGAGGCGATTGTGATAGAAGTGAAAAGGCTTATCGAGTCAGGCTTTATCACGGGGATACAACATCTAGATTGGGTGGTAAATATTATCCCAGTACAGAAAAAGAATGAAACAATCAGGATCTGCGTCGATTACAGAGACTTGAATGCCGCATGCCCTAAAGATGATTTCCCCCTCCCAATCACCAATGTCATTCTCAACAATACGTGTGGATTTGAGAGGATATCCTTCATGGATAGCTTTTCGGGTTATAATCAGATCAAGATGCACCCGGATGATGCCAAACACATGTCATTCAGAATGCCTCTCGGCATTTTCTACTACACAGTCATGCTGTTTGGTTTGAAGAACGCAGGCGCGACGTATCAGCGAGCGGTGACGAAGATTTTCTAGGATCATCTTCTGAAAACGTTCAAGTGCTACATAGATGATTTAGTTGTGAAGAGCCACGATAAGAATGATCACATCAAAGACCTCAGGATAGTGTTCGAGCTCATGCGAGCTCATCAGATGAAGATAAACTCTACCAAGTCCTTCCTTGAGATGTCTAGCGGCAAGTTCCTTAGATTCGTTGTCACCAATAAGGGTATCCATGTTGACCTTGATAAAGTGAAGGCGATACAAGAGTTGCAGCCTCTGAGAAATCTAAGAGAACTCAGGGGATTACAAGGGCGATTGGCATATATCTGGCAATTCATCTCGAATCTATCCGGGAAGTGCCAGCCATTCTCCAAGCTAAACAAGAAGGGCATGTCATTTATTTGGGACGACGCTTGTCAGAAGGCATTCGAAGATATCAAAATGTATCTAGCAAAGCCTCCTGTTCTTGTAACACTTCAGTCAGGTAAACTGTTCTTGATTTACACCAAGGCATGGGAACACTCGTTAAGCACCTTACTCGTCCAAGACAACGACAGCAGTCACAAACAGGCAGTGTATTACCGAGCCAAACTCTAGTCGATGCTGACTCTCGTTATCCGATGATCAAAAAGCAGTGCCTAGCATTAATGTTTGCGATTCAGAAGATGCTGCACTACTTGGTCGGATAGACGATTTATGTCTCATTGATGGTGAGTCTACAAAAATTTTCTGGTCTAATCCACAAAAATGTCCTCTTGATTCTTTCCATGAATAAGAGGCCCACTTAAAATCTCCCTCACGTTGGAGATAGGACAAATATCTTTCCTCTCCAACGTTGGAGATATGAGACAAGATCCTCCTTCCCCTCCACCAATAAGAGATAGCATACAAAACCTTCCTCTCTTGTTTCATCTTCACTGAAGACAGGACAAAAATCCTTCCTCTCCACGGGCAAGAGATAGGATACAAAACTTTTCTTTCTTGTCTCAAGCTAGATCAGGTAACAAAATGTGAAAGTTATCTGAATCTTTCCGATTCTCAGAGTGAAAACCCTACTCTTAGTTTTACCTTTCAAGATTCTCGAAGTAGAGATCCCACTTAGTTTCTTTTGCACTGGAAACAGGACAAAAATCCTTCCTTTCCAGCACCGGAGATAGGATACAAAACCTTCCTCTCCACTAGCAAGAGATAAGATACAAGACCTTCCTCTCTTATTTTGAATTCGTGAGCTTCCAGAGATAGGATACAAAACCTTCATCTCCACTGGCAAGAGATAGGATACAGAATCTTTCTCTCTTGTTTCGAATTCACCCCTTACCCGGATATAGGAGACAAGATCCTCCTTCCTCTCTACCAGTAAGGGAGAGGATACAAAACCTTCCTCTCTTGTTTTGAACTAATCTCTTTTCCGAAGATAGGAGACAATATCCTCCTTCCTCTCCACGAGCAAGTGATAGGAGACAAGATCCTCCTTCTCTTGTTTTGAACTCATCTTCATTTAGAGACAAGATAAAAATCCTTTCTCTCCATCAACGTGAAATAGAATATAAAATTATTTCTTTCCCACATCAATATTTCTACTCCTTGAATTCATGATTCATCTTGGGGAATTTGATCCTAAATCCTAAGCAGGAATAAGCTGACGCCTCACACGTGTCGCCGGGTTAGTCTTCCCGTGAAAAAGATAAAGTCTACGTATTCAATATCGTAGCATAAAGTCTAAGAGAGTTTCATTCTTTTAGCACACTGTTACATGCAGAATGGATTTAAATAATCCGCATGCTAGCCTATTCAAACAGTGATCGGTAAAGGCACACTAAATCCGTTGAGGGCTAGGGGCTGGCCAATAACCCCAAAGTCGACACCTAACACGCAACGTCGTTTAGTCTCTTATCCGTAAAAGTGCATGAAGTCTATGTATTCAATATCATAGCACCAAGTCTAACAGAGTTTCATTCTTTTAGCATAATGTCACATGCGGAATGAGTTTTGATAATTCACATGGCTAGCCCAATTCAAACGGTAATCGGTAAAGGCTCATCAAATCCATTGATGGCTGGGGGTTTGCTAAAAATCCTATGAGTATTATGGTTAATTATTTCAAATAAAATGAAAGAATTATAATAAATCATGACATATTTTACTGATAAAGACTGAAGTTACAGTTCCTTAGACACTAAATTTGTGACAGCAAATTTGTTGTCTTAATTTGGACACTTCATTAAGAAAAGCTTGTTAAAATTCCTCTTGTAACTCAGCCTTGAAGGACTCCTCGCTGGTGTTCAGTGTCGTCGCAGCTTCCTTTTCAATCTTGGCCAGTTCTGCTTCGAAAGCTCAAACTTCTCAGACATGACGACAAGAGTTTCTACTTTGTTAGCCTTCGTTAGTTCCAAAACATTTCGGTTCTCTTCCTATGCCTGAAGCTCCTGCTTGAGCTGTGCTATCTTGGCATCGCTCGCGGTGATGCAAGACTGCAGGTGGCCCAGAGACGACGAAGCTTCAGCAACAGCTACCTCAACATGATGCATCTGGTCCCGCTGCATTTGGACCTCAAGTTCAGCAAAAACGCGAGCATCACACCAATCCGTCAAGTGAGCTTCTGTTTGCGCGGCTGTATATGAAGAAATGCCTGCTGCCTCCAGCTCTTGTAATCTCTGAAGCTTAGGCTCTAGGTAGTCGAGGTCATCGGCAATAGCTTGAGCTAGCTCTAAGTAGCCCGCATCCCGTATCAAGGCTATCCTAGGGTCAAGATATAGCCTAAACTGATGAAGAGAAAGTCTGCTGCTGAGGAGCGTGACTACCACCATGGCTACAAAGGAGAGGAATGAGCAGACCTCCATGCGAATGATAAGCCGAGATCAATCATTGTCCGACATCAGCGCTCTCACTAAGTCACGAAGCTTCACTGTAGGCCCTGCAAGCAAAAAGAGGAGAGTTAAACACTTCCAAACCTTAAGTTAGAGATCGGTATGGGTACTCTCAGCTGAACAATCCGTACCTTCTTCTATTGGGACGGCTCCTTGATCTAATGGGGCCATCGAAAGAGCATCAATCGGTGGTACATTGACTGCTGTAGTCAGTCCCTCGATGTGCACGTCTGGCATGACATTAGCTGTAGCAACCAGTTTTGGAGGAGAAGCGAAATGAGGAGTTCCTGTCACCGAGAAAGAGATTTTTTCAATTTCATTGAATCATAGTTGTACTAGTAAAGGCTGGCTGGTCCATTGGTTAATGAAAAAGAGAACCCATACCTTTAGAGGAACTAGACTCGGTATTCCCAGGAATTGCTAGCTCAGGCTGAATGTCACTAGAAGAATAATCATCTTTGGGCAAGCCATGTATCAAGTCATCTAGGGGTATGTCCACGAGCAAGCCATCCTCATCGAAGTCCTGAATCGAATAGTCTGACATAAGAGGACAAAAGTGGAAGAAGAGAAAACATGAACTTGCCGTCGGCTAAGATAACTTACCTTCTACGGCAGAGTTGGTCTCTCTAAGCCCCGCATCCATGTAGCTTCCTACTATTTTTCTAAAAGAGCAAGAAGCGTAGAGGCAATTAGGGGAGGCACAAATTTCAAGTCATTCAATTCCCGTGTTTGTAGTCTAAATGTGGGATTACCAATATTAGATGTACTTAGATTTGCCAAATTATGTCCTATGTTGGTGATATCAGGCTCCCCAGTCATGGCTCCGTGCACCTACTGAGTGAAATTGGCCTCCGCAAAATCGGGAAGGGGGAAATCAAAGTTGGTGTCACCACCACCGCATTCAACCTTTTGTTGAACCCCCAGTTCACCAATGCACTTATAACATTGATAAATGGGATGATCAAGTTGGAATGGATCCATGGTTGTTTGAGGAGAAGGTTGTAGGGTGCTTCGACATTAATAATATAACAAGTCACTTCTGTCCTCAAATTACCGATCTGACATCTAAGTCATATCTTCGAAAGCGATCGATCAGGTTAGAATGGATCCATGGTTGTAGAGATTCTTTTCAACATCAACCTTTTGTTGAACCCCCAGTTCATCAATGCACTTATAACATTGATAAATGGGATGATCAGGTTAGAATAGATCCATGGTTGTTCGAGGAGAAGGTTGTTGGGTGCTTCGACATTAGTAATATAACAAGTCACTTCTATCCTCAAATTACCAATCTGACATCTAAGTCATATCTTCAAAAGCGATCGGCTATTGCTAGAGTTATATTTTCATGGCTATAGTGTTTGAGAGTTTGTGAAGGGGAGTACCTAAAAATCTCACGAGTCTACATAGAATTATGCTCAATGCAGAGCCTAGGTCGACACGAACCCTTTCAGCCATCACTGACCCTACATATCTAGTATAGTAAAGGGGTAAGTTATGATGGTGGTCTTTGATGAGCATGTCATCTAGAGTGAAGGTAATGCAAGGCGCCTACCGTTGGTAATGATAACATTGCTCGTTTTCTTCGTCTTCAGGAGGCTTGAGCATGTGGGTGAGGAACAGCTCGTTGTAGTCTAGAGCTTCTCTCAAAGCCCCTCTCATTTCTTGAGACAAATGTAGGAGTTAGAATAAGGTTATATGAGCCGGGATATTTCCTAATTGGGCTATGATATCATATCAGAATGGGGCTTTTGAATCATCTGAGGGGCGCTGCAACACTTTGTCGAACCGTGTCTCCTTTTGCTTGGTCAGTTCGGATTGATTGGAGGGTCCTGGCTGATCATAATTCCTCAAATAATCTCAGCCAGACATTGTCCCCGCCATGACAATTTTGTCTTCCTCTGAATCAGTGAGTGAAGAGACTGGTAGAGATTCCTCTCCAATGATTGCGAAGATGACGTTGTAGGACTTAATTTTACGCTTGCTCTTTGTCTTGGACTTTGCAAAAGTCCAATGTTCATCTTGGAGAAGGTCAGATGTACCCACATCATTTATCCTCTAATTGTAGTAAGAGGGATTGAGTCTTAGTTTTGTCAGTTTTGTTGGTCATGATTGACCACTTCCATCCTTGGACTCGAATTTTTGGCATGGAGCCAAATTGGAGAGTTACCATATTAGTAGTGACTTTCTTTTCTCATGCTTGAGCTTGAGGATTCCTGACTCAACGAAGGTATGTATCTTATCTTTAAGGATGTAATAGTTCTTCATCGGGTGTCCCAACATTCTATGGTAAAGACATTCTATGGTAAAGACAATAGTTAGAATGATCAGTCTTTCGAATTTCTTCAGGGCGTCATGCTTAAGGAAGCTTTAGCCGATCACCCTTGTTGAGGACATGGAAGATAGACACCGTATGTTCATCTTTGAATGAGTAATCGTGCTTAACATTATTCCTTAGTTCCCTTTTTTGGTTGTTGGTATTCTGGACCTCAACTGCGAAAGTCTCTTTAGCTTTTGGTTGGGAGCACTGCTCTTGCTTTCCTTTATTGCCCTTGAAGTTGGTGTGGGCTTCAAACTTGTTGAAATGCTCTAATGATTTCTCTACCATCTCAGCTTGTTCCATCAAATCCTTCCATATGTAGGCGATGAAAGCACCCATATGAGCTTCAATACGACCCACGAAATTATGCTAATAAGTTTGGAGTAGTATCGGCAAAGGCATATCTCGACATCACGATGTCAGATTGTAGAATCTCTCGATGAATTCCTTGACTGTCTCATTTCCTTTTTGCTTTTCAAAGAGGATTTTGGCCATGGTGACATCTGATTGTTCCTCACGGAATTGTGAGAGAAACTTTGATTCTAGATCAGCTTAGGATTTGATTGAGCCCTTAGGCAAATTTTGAAACTAATCGAAGCTACCCCCTTAAGGATGCCAATGAAAAGTCACATCTTAATGGCATCATTACGCACTACATTTCCAATTTATTGTTGGAAGTAGTAGATGTGTTGGTTCGGAGAACCTTTGCCATCAAACATATGTAACGTTGGCGGCTTAAATTTCATCGGATAGGAACCATGTCCCACTCGATGGGATAAGGTTAGCTAATTCTAATATGTTTGAGCTCAGTTCATTGAGAAAGAGTGTTGAATTATTTCTGGATGTCCTCCAGGGCCTTTGCTTCCTTGCTTGGCTTTGGAGACACTGATGTTTTTGATCCTAAGTGGTTAGAATCTGCGTCTTTTTGATGCGATTGTTCTTCTTCTTGGGAGAATTCAATGATTAGTCGTCTCCCCTTCAAAGAACTTGGACGAGGCTGAGAGGATGATAGGAGTTGTTTGAACATTTTCTCCAAACGCTCAAATCATTCATTTGAAGCTTTCTTTTGAGCTGCCATCTAGGCGAGAAGATCCTCTCGGTCCGTCATATCTACCACCCATTGTTTCTCTTGACTTGAGCTAGGGGTTACATTCAATGCTATGACAGAGTTAGCATTAGTGGAAGTAGGTTGGTCCACTTGAGGTAGAGCCTACGTCACTCGTGTTTGGAGGAGGGTGTAGTTGAATGGGATTGCTACTCTATTCCTCGATATGGTATGACGATAAACACCATCAGTCTCTAGCAATATGCCTCCAATGCCAGGCAAGTATCTCGGGTCACACGGACTATCCATGCCTTCTTCCTCATCATTTCTAGAAACTACACTAGTCATGTTGACAGTGAATTCTTGGATTTTACTCTTTTGGATACATTGTCATCTTTTGGTCGAAACATCTGA
Organism: Asparagus racemosus; assembly: GCA_037177215.1. Taxonomy (NCBI): domain Eukaryota; kingdom Viridiplantae; phylum Streptophyta; class Magnoliopsida; order Asparagales; family Asparagaceae; genus Asparagus; species Asparagus racemosus. The sequence goes on from JBAKGM010000139.1 coordinate 35,284,867, forward strand.
AGGATCAGCATTGTGCCTAAGATGACTGAAAATTAATGCCTTTTTAGAAATAGCTTTAAATTGGCAATTCTTCTGAACTGCCTTGACTACTTCTCCCAGGGTCACACAATGCTGGCATTGGTGAGCTTTCTTCAGAGATAGGAACTCTATCAGATCACCAATAGTTCCAACATCACAATTTTGGGTTTGGCATGCGAGTGTTGCTTATGGTGATGTTGACGAGACTTTCACTTAGTGAAGATAGATGGATCTCCCTTAGCAATGTTATTCCCTTGTGGGATTTGGACAAGGGATTATCCCCATTCTTCACATCTATGAAAGAAGCATAGCGAGCATCGCGAGATGCTTTAAATTAAACCCCCAAGGGAGTTATGGATTGATATCTAAAATCAGAAGATGTGAGAATGTCTTGACCTTCGCTCGAGGTGAGGGTCAATGTTTTTTCCCTCTGGGCGAAGTTTGTTTGGCTTGTGGCGAAGCTCAAACCATCTTCGGTAAAGGTTGCCTTTACATACGTGGGGGTCAATTTGGACCTTAAGTTCACACTACAGCAAATTTTACAGCAACTTCTCATAGTTCCCGCTGATGATTGGTTTGAGGAAATGAATTCGTCGAACTTCGCTTGGTCAAATTCTATGACCAGCAACACGGGAAAAGACCCGAGGGTCTTAGTATCGGACCACGACACAATTTTCTCGTTGGAGAAGGAATTAGTCCTTAGTAGTGTCGCCATCTTGATTTGGGTGTTTTATATTACAATTGACGCAGATTACAATAAAAGAGAAACAAGAAAATTTATATTTAATTGGGTTCTTTGCCACTTAAAGGCACTGTACTCAAAGGGGTATTTTGATAATATATCCCATAAATCTGCCACTTAAAGGCACTCCATGTAACTATACTGGTATTTAAACTTCAGACAAATTTGGTTAGGTAAAAGAGATGTAATTACTTTCAAAAATGTTATTAGTTTCTAGCTAAATTACACAAGTGCTGTGCCCATGCATGCAAGGGTAGGTATGCTATGTATTTTTTTATTGAAGTTAGAGTAGTTAGCAAAGTTGAGGGAATAAAATAATTTTTGAGGCAAATTTACATTTATCATGATTTGGGGTCAAATATAAAAAATACCTACAATATAGAGGTACATTTTGATAAAATCCAAAATAAAAATATTTGCAAATTTCGCTAAACCCCCCAATAAGTCTAGTGTTTGGACTAAATCCCCAATATCTTTACAACTATCATTAAACCCCCAATAACTTTCACAAGAAAACCCTCAAAATTAACATCATTAGTTCATGCTTAATAAGATAACCAAATACACAGCAATAAATTTTGGCCGAAACCCCAATAAGTTTTACATTTTTTACTTAACCCCTAATAGTTTTCAGCAAAAAAATAATGAATGTTTAACATTTTTAGAGTTTTTAGAGGTTTAGTTGTAATTATTGGGATTTTTAAGATGTTGATACTAACTTTTGGATTTTAAAGGGGTGTTTTTTTTCTAAGTTTAGATTTTTTTTGGGAGGTCGTTTGTGCTTTCAACGTTTTTGAGTTTTTACAATACTTTTTAGGCTTTCTTCATAATTTTCTAATTTAATGGGTCTATTTAAGTTTATTTTATAGATTTTTAGGAGCATGTTTGAAGTTTAAATTTTTTAGGGTGCTATTTGTGATTATTACTTTTTATTTTTTTAATTTTCAGGGTTTTCATGTGTTTGTTTGAATTTTTTAATTTGTAGGCGGTTTTTTATAACTTTAACGTTTAAAAAGGGGTTGTTCGTACTTTATAGATTTTTTAAGAGGTTGCTTGTAATTATGTATTTTTGGGGGTCATTTATAATTTAGAATTTTAAAAGTCTTTTTGCAATTTTTATATTTTTATGGTTTTTTTTATAATTTTAGATTTTTTAGGGGTTGATGTAAAATTTTGGGGTAATGCCATTATGGAAGTTAAGTGCAAAAAATTAAAATATTTAATTTATTAATAATTGTGGAGACACACAAGACATTTTTTTTGATATTTAATTTATTAATAATTACCCTTTTAAGGATTTTTTTACTTATGGATAATTACAATCATTTTAGAATTAACAAAGATTTGATAACATCTCTAATTAGATGAAACTTATCTTATAAAATCCTACAAGAAATACCGACTATTTTTTAGTTGTGATTATAAGATTTTTCCTTACCCACTATTGGAAGTCTTTTCATATTAGATTTTGGTTGAAGTTTACCTTTAAAATATTCAGATATATATTTTTCTTTCTTAGGGTAGGATTACAAGTAGTATCCAAAGACTTAACATTAATATTGACTATTGTTATGGTCATAACCACTAATAAGTGATTAAAAAGAGAAATAGAGCATTAGCGTGGATGAGCACATTCGCTTGCCGACTTGAAGCGACATAAACCCCCACGTACGGCCTGTAAAACGACCTACGTTCACTGCCCTTTGTTGTTGAAAAATAACGAGTGTTACCTCCAAAGTTGCAAGTATACAACTAACAAGTTATAGTATAAAAGTTATCGATCCCACGAGGAACGTGAAGTAGGAGTTATTCGTCAAATTCGGTTCTTTTTAGATTATGCGTGACAATTAGGAGTTTATTCGAAATAAAATGAAAACATGGTGAAAGTG
>JBAKGM010000139.1:35294342-35309279 GCA_037177215.1 Asparagus racemosus
CCCGCGGCCCAAACACCACCACACAAACCCCCAAATTATATAGTCTATCATCATCTTCATCACACACTCATTCTTCACATAACCCCTCACTACCTATTATATCGTGTTTGTAGCTTTATCTCTGTGATATAAGCATGCGTAAGAGAGAGGAACCTATGTTATATAAAAAAAATTTGTTCATATTGTAGTGATTCAGTTGGTTTATAATGCTTACAATAGAGTTAGATTTTGATTTTTTTTTCCCCTTATATATTTTATTTCTTCATTTTTTAGGCGAAATGAATATCTTTTTCCAAGAGTATAAATGTACAATTATTGGCTTCCAAGTGTATTATTTGTGCACCAAGCTGAGGAATTTTCAGGCATCCAATATGAAGAGAAGACTCTCCTTTTTTTTGAACTCTTTGATATTCTTTAAACATCATCCTACAAACAAGCCGAACTTTTTACATATTTTGTTTCTTCAATTGTTTGGTGAAATGAAGATTTTTTTTTTTCTGGAGTACGATTATTGGCTTTGAAGTGTATTATTTGTGCACCAAGGTAAGGAACTTTCAGGCATCCATGAAGAGAATACCCTCTCTTTTGTAACTCTTTGATTTGATATTATTTAAACATCATGCTACAAGTGTTGTTTTTTTACATAGCTTCGTGCTTTGTGTACCTTTATTGAGCATCATGGTATGCATTATTACACTGTATCAAATTTATATATTTTTTGCTAGGAAAGTTTTCAAGCATTTCACTTACTTTGTGTTTTTAATTTTTTTTTTTTTTCATTTTAGGATGATCGATAAAACAAAACAAACAAAGAAAAAGAGAATTAAAGCCAAACTCAACTCCTATTCAAACCAGTAAAAATTACTTAATAAGAGCTTCTTTAATTGCTAAGAACAAAAACCATCAAACCTCTAAAAACAAATATAATTCTATACATAACAACCTGTAAACAAAAGAAAAAAAAACAAGCAGACTAATTCATTTCACATCCTCTATCAAACATCAAGTTTTGTCATCCTTTTGATAGTTGTTTCTCGGGATCATCTTTCCTTTAGAACCGAGATTTTTTTTATTTTCAATAACTTCTGTTTTGAGGAACATAAAACCCAATCAAGCACTACGAAAAATCATAATTTATTAAAATGTTTTTACTTAAATTAGTTATTAATTTTAAATAATTCAATTTATATTTTAAATTGTTTTATTTCAAATATTTTAATAGTAATATAAAGTTATATTAATATTTACGAAGTTCTTATCCAAAATATGTACACTAAAATGAAATGCAAGATCTACTGCCTCATTCAAACTCATTGTACAATGCCCTTATTAGTTATCCATAAATATTAAATCTTTCTTTTTTTAATTCTCTCCACCCAAACCATTAATTCCATCAATCTACTCATATTCCAGATCATAAACCCATTCACTATAACTTATAATCTTCGTTATCAGACATTCATTCTCTACGCAACAAATCACTACTCATACACTAAAAGAAATTCTACAATTACCTAAACCCGCCTCAATCCAAGGCGTCAAAACACAATAGAGCACCGAAATGTCTATAATTCAATACAATATATTTTAATTCATAATAATGTAAGACTAATTCAATTAACATAAACAACAAAAATATAATTTATTTAAATAATTTAATTTAATTTAATAACCTAAAATTGACCCACCACTTTCGATAATTTTTAAGTTAAATATTTTAATTAAAAATGCTCATAAATAGGGTTTTCCCATGTTAGTCCCTTAAATCTTTCTTATTATAAATTAGTCCTCAAATCATTGAAATGGGTATGAGGTCCCCCAACTCTTAAGTTCTTTGCAAACTAGTCCATCAAATATTTGAAATTGCTATTAGGTCCCCCAATTCTCACCAGGTACGTGTTTCACACTAATCTCTTTAATTGCTGCTTCTATTCTTGATTGGAGGGTTTAATTTCAAAATAACTTAAGATTTGAGAGATCTAATAGAAATTTCAAAGTTTTGAGGGACCAATTTCAACATAACTTAGGAATTTAGGGACCTAATAGTAAGTTCAATGGTTTGAGGGACCAATTCCACATGTGAAAGATTTACGGGACTAATATTGAAAAACCCTTATAAATTAGTAAATATAATATTATTAAATATGGTTAAAATATTAAAATTTTATTTAAATTAATTAATTTGAAAAGAATATTATTAAATGCTATACTATTAAAAGTTAATATTAATAGTAAAAAGAAACAATATTTAATTTTCTAAATTAATTCTTGATTTTCCAAGCAACTAATGAATAGATAGAGGATAATAGCAAGACGTTGCATTAATATAACCACAATTCTACTCATCTTTGCCGCAAAAGTCAAGAACAACGACTAAGTCACCCAATCATCCATCCTAATTTACTAAATTGTACTATCTTTTATATGTAAACTCTAAAAAATGTCCTTTCAAAACTTTACTTAAAATTTTAAATGCCTTCAAAGTCAATTCCTTATTTTCCTGTCTAAATAACATATTGATAACATAAAATAGGAATGCCTACGTGCAACACACGTGTACTGTTCTAGTGTTGAAAAAAGTAAAAAGATACTTCCTCAGTAGTCAGTACTAACTTCCGCCTGCAACTTTGTTGTTCCTTTTACCTTACAAAATTGGAATTGGAAAATTGTTTAGTAGCAGTAAACACCCTTGCTCTCTGCTCTCGCTACAATCTTTCACTATGACCGTCTACTTATCTGTTTTTGTGAACTTTCTCTTTTGTGTTTTCACTTGTATATTCAAATTATATGTTCTCAAGTAGGGTTAATTACAGAAAATCCACCTAAACTTTGGGGGAGTTGCACTAAACACCCTTAACTTTTTTTTTTCCTCCCTTCATCCTCATACTAACACCATCAACTCTAACATGACACTGGATAAGCATATCCCAATTTAAAAAAAGCTAAAAATTCCTTCTTAGTCCTAAAATATACTCTTTCATTAAAAAGAAAAAATAGGTAGTTTTTGTGATTAAGGGACTATTTTCATTCTTTTTTCTTGGCACATGCTCACCATATGAGATGATAGAATCGATTGTGCTAATTTCGAGATTGAATGAGAAATTTTCATGTGAAATTAAGTAAATGACAGGGTTTAGGGGGGTTATGTACAATAACTCCTATAGTTTAGGGGGTTTAGTGGAATAATAAAGTTTAGTGAAACTACCTCAAAGTTCAGGGGGGTTTCTGTAATTAACCCTCTCAAGTATCTATTTCATGCACGGACAATCCAGCAACCAAAAATATACAAAACAGCAGATGTGTTGGTACCTCAAAACAAGTCTATGAATAACGTACAACTTTTTTTTTTTTTTAAATAATGAATAACTTACAATTTTAATCAATTCACATTTCCCGATGATGCTAATTAATATTTTTTTCTAAATTTGCACATAACCCTTTAATACTTTTGTTGTGAACATTAAAATGAAATACTTGTGAAAATGTCCGTCCTTATGAGACTATCATATCTCGGATAGTCACTTTAGCTCATGCACTTTAAATAAATTTCCTTAGACAACTTTCGTGTTTCTTACCTTTATATAGAAGTAATAAATATGGATAGAGAACCAATAACGCTGAAATTAGGTGGAAATTCTCGAAAGGCGGTAGAATTTCACTATAATTTTATTTGTTGGCTCAGTATTTATTTGTCAATTTTAGGTAATATATGCTTAGAAAAAAATCATTTTTGTTGGCTATCATTTTTTATTTTTTTTAAATAATATGAAATATTGGAGTTAACCAACATTCTTTAAGAAAACAAAAAAAAAGAAAGTTAAAAAGGATACCCAATTAAAATATTTGGGTGATCCATCAGTGATAAGGAATACACCTTTTTGCGAATAGCTCATCGCCTCAAATCCCAATGAAGGAATTGAAATTGAGAGCCATAAAATATTGCCCTAAGAGAGCTAAGAGAGCCATAAAATATCGCCTCAAACCGAATTGGATCCAAAATTGACGGGTTAGTGTGAGCTTATCCATGCGGTTATGCACTCTTCAAATAGGAATCCATTTTCTGAAAGATCCTGGCTTTCGTGCTTTGGTGAGTCGTCCGAGATCCTTTCGATGACCTATGTTGTGTTGAAGGGATATCTATATGATCCGATCGATTGCGTAAGGCCCGCGGTAGCAACGGAATGGGGGAAAGTATACAGAGAACACAGTTCTTTTCTATTATATTAGTATTAGTTAGTGATCTCGGCTCGGTGAGTGACTTCTTCCATGATGAACTGTTGGCACTAGTCCTACATTTTATCTTACAAATGCTAAGTTGGACTTTGGTTTTCAGTTAAATTTTAAATTTTTTATAAAATTGTGTAGTTTTTATTACATTGTGTTGATTTTTTTTTCCTGAATTATGTTTGAATTGAAGTATAATTAGGAGTTTTACGATACACTCTCAACAAAACAAACACACTCCAACAGACAATATCAAAGTGAAATAGGTAAGAAAATTTGAGGTAATAAAATGTTAAAAGTATATTGGGGGTACCAAAGTGATGAAAGGGGTAACTTTTGGGTACCAAAGTGAAAATAAATGCCTTTTTCCCATTTCGACGCAACGTGAATACAACTTCATCACATTTGATAACCTTGTGCCACTCCGGCAAGTCTCACTTAATTCACGGATCTAATAAGGCTTTTAGAAGAAACAAGAACAGAAGTATATATGTGGTACTTCACAATTACTATGCCATTCTAAATAACATTGCTCGATATTCTTGCAACATCCTAATTTCATAACAAAAACATTAGGCCAATGTAAACTTGCTCACAAACATTACATTTTCTTACTTAAATCCTAACATTCATCACATAAACTACACATCAAAACCAGAATACACCCCACTATCCCTCAAAAGCCTCTTCTCCTCCTCCACGTAGTTCTTCCCCCTGCTCGCTTGCCCGAGATCTCTCTTCTTCTTCTCCTTCTGCGAAAATGACTTGCTCTTCTCTTTCTTCCCAAAGGGGGAGTTACTAGTCTGCATGTTGAGAATCTTCTCGCCTTGGCTTATGGCTCGAGTTCTTTCCCTCTCTTCATAGGACTCCTTTGCTTCTTCTTCTTCTTTGCTGCTTCGCTTACCGGTGGACCACGACCAGTCTTGATCTTTCTCTTCAACTCTTGGTGGGGGTACTTTCAGAATTGAGGGTCCTCCGTGATAGCCATGCCTGCTTAAAGCTTCGAAATCCATGCCTCCAATTTTCTTTTTCCTGGAATTCGATTCTGTTCGTAGAGCTACAACCACATCAGGACATATTCTTGTTACTTGTAAGCGGTAGAGTTTAGCAGCATAGGAAGAGACACACGCATAATGTAAAACTAATAGAAATGCAATCATTTACATCGCTATCATGTACCCAACTTGATGATACATCATTTATGCCATCATCAATATTGGAATTGGAAAAGTAAATAGGAAGCAGGACCGTAGTTGTCTGGGACGTGGGACGCTATAGCAAACCACGACTAGGTTCTATCGTCCCAAAACAGGGGACCTTAGCGAACCGGGATGGCGATGGAACGTGACCCAGTCGGCAAACTACCGGCAAACCCGATTTAGACCTAAAACTAGTCAAATTTTTGAAAACATAATTATCAAAAAATAAACAAAAAAGAAAGAGAGACAAATTGAGAAAATAAAGTAAGCATAATCTTTAACAACATGATTTTCAAGGTTCTACTACCATTACTGATATCAACTAACATACTTCTTAAATTTGACTCTCGCAGAACCTGAGATTCCTCTATTGAAAACCGAATCTAAAGTGTACCATGTCCCTTACCATATGGCATAAGCCTACTTCCCTCATTCCCGATTCCACATAAGTGGCGTACCACACTCCCGTTCCCGTCCCATTAATCAAAACGAATCACGTTTCAGGCAACTATGAGCGGGACAAATAGTAGAAAGTGGCTGCACTTTCAAGATTTCTCCTTCTTGGCATTGGAAAGTAACTGAGAAGTGACTGATACCACATAAACATTTTAATCTATTTCACTTTCCCCAAATGTCTGTGGCTGTTAAATAAAGAGGAAATCGACTTACAGAAGCAAATATGGTAGCCAGATTTATATTTCCAATGTTTTTTTAGAAACATTGTTATTTAAAAAGGTAAGTGAAATTACAATTTGGAGTGAAAAGTGCAGTAAATGCTCCATTCAATTAGGTCCCGACAAATGTTGCAAATTCTCAAAAAGAAATTAAAACATAAAAAACAATGCCAGCTAATAAAAAGGCTTTACAATTCCAAATCTTGGGAGTTTTTGCATCAATTGTTTTTCAATCTAACACCAAATTCGTAATGAAAATACATTTGCCACAAGAAAATTGCAGATACCCAAACAATGAAGAATTTGAAGTAGAATTTCTGCAACTAATGGTACATGCTGCGACACTTGCTTCTCGATTAACACTGCTAACTTGAAGTTAGAGTACCACTTTTCTTTAGGATATACTACTGAGACTGAGATCACGGTACAAGTGAGGACTTTAAAACTTTGCAACTCCCAGTATGAGATAAAAAAAGAGGGGAAAAAGGATCATTTAAAATTTCATATCCTCCACAACATCAACAATGAACAACCCCAATAAGTGAATCGAATCAAACTAAGGGATGTCATGAAGATGGAATGATGGAATCTATGTAGGCCTCATACATGGGGTCCGAAGCCCATAATTTGGCTAAGTGATGATGTGAAGAGGTGAGTCTATGGACTTCTTCTGCAACCCAAATCGTGGCCTCAGCCTTAACCGGATGAATAAGAGAGTCTAATGGCTGGTGCTCGGTTTCACTCCCTATCCGAGCTCGGTCCCATTGGATGAGAAGGGTATTTGTGAGATAATGAAGTGGTTGGTGATATAAGAGCTTCAATGATGCAGCCAATCCCTGCCATGATGTGAAGGGGATAAGGGAGGCACGGCGGTTAGGAACAGGAATTTGCTTCATGTATTCTTGGTACATCTTTGCCCTTCTGATCAGTGCACCTGCAGTATTTGGAGCACCTTTTCGACGTCAGAAGAGGTTTTGGTGAGGGAGAGGAACGAAAGTGATGGAAAATGTAAGGCAAGAAACTTTGCTGAGTCGTAGAACGTAGGAGGTTTTGTTCGGTGTCCACAAACATATGGGATGCCAAAACATAGAAACTTAACTGACCAATATAACTGGATAAAACTAGTATGTCAAACAAACTTGGGCTTCAATAGTTAGTGAATTACAGAGTCAACTTTGACTGTTTGGAATCAGCAAAGACACTCTCTATTTATGCTGCAGCTTAGAATCTGAGTGACTTCTTTGTCTGGTTATACTCAAGTACATATGAACTTCTACACAGGATGTTCTAAAAGTTGAATTCTCTATGTGCATACACAGACATCTCCAGTGTTAGAACATAAAATTATAATAACACTCAACGTCCTCGTCACAAATTTGGAGTTTAGCGTAGTGGGACTTTATTGTCAGAATATAAAATAATAACCCTCAACTTTCACCTTAACTTCAGAATTTTGGTGCAGTGACAGGATCTTTAAAATGGTATAAGAGCAACCTAGGTTCAAATCCCAGTAGCCACGAATTTAATCAGGATTTTTAAGAAAAAAATAGATACCACTGTGTGAGTCCAATTTTCGGCCCATAAAGAGGATGCTCAACCTGCAGGGGGCGTGTTAGAATATAAAATTATAATCCTCACCATAACTTTGAAGTTTTGGTGCAGAAGCAAGGTCTCGAACAATGATATCAACAAAAATGATATCAGAGTAATCCGGGTTCAAATCCATTTGACTAAATATTTAAAGAGGATTTAGAAAAATAGCACTGTGTGATTCCAAGTTCCTACTCATGAAAAGTAAGCTCAACATGCAGGAGCATGTTAGAATAAAATTATAATCCTCATCATAACTTCAGAGCTATGCTACAGCGAACGAGAGATATCATCATCATCATCATCATCATCATTATCCAGACTTTCTCCCATCAAAGTGAGATCTGTGAAATAGATGTTGCAATGAAAAATGTACAGATTTCACCATCTAGTGTGAATTTAATTATCTTCAAGTAACCCTTGCACTTGGAGGACCATGTCCTTCAAGTATCTTGCAGGTGTCATTATCCATTACAGCATAATATCCAAAGTGAGAAACAGATTGTAGAACTGCTGTAAAATACCAAAATGGCATCATATCCAAATCTTTAGAATTGCATCTGGTTCTGATTTCTAACTTGTAGAAAAACAACTATTTCTCTTCTAAATCTGTAATGGAGCTACCGAAACCCTATTAACTACCAGGACAGCTTGTCTTTACGTTTTCTTTAAAAAATGACCAGGACATGTGTGAATATTTCAACCCGCTAACGAAAAAATAAATAAAGAGGAGAAATGCAGTAACAAAATAACGCACCTTCAGACATGATACCCTTGGATAATGATCGAGAACCTCCTTTCTTAACAGACAGTGGATCACCATCAGAGTCTGAATCAGAAGAATCAGAAGAAGATATAGTTAAGGCTTCTTCCCATGGGGCTGCTCTCTTCATTTCAAAACTGCAATTTAGTACATAAAATAGATTTTAAAAAACATTTCACTACGAAGATCAAATATACATAAATAAATAAAAATCGTCTACTTCGTTCCACACAACCACTAAATTTTAATTATATTTTCAAGTGAAAATATTAGATAAATTTCACAAAACTAAAGTGAACTATTAGGGGATTTGCACCCCATATATTATTATATTTAGAGAATATATTACAAAGCTATTTTAACTAAATATCACGACTAGCAGACATTTAACGTAAATCTACACATGATACAAACATATTTGACAGTTTTTAACATTATTTACTTCATATTTGACTAGCAGACATTTAACGTAAAGATTTGAGAATTCTTTGGCATTTATATCTAATCAAAACAGTTTATGGTAAATTTTTTCCCCCTCAGAACCCCAAGTATTGAGAGATTTACCCAGATGAAATTACGCTAGACAAATGTAGAGTACAAATTAGGATGAATGTAAAGATAATCCAAGAGTTCATCGGCATCTTTGCAGCGCAAGCAAAGGCAAACCTAAAAATAGTAGCAATTACAAGTGCCAAAATTAGACTAATTTCATGCGAATCTACAGCCACCAGAGCTCAAAAAGGTCGGCACGAACTACGCAAAGCAAAAATATATAAATCAAAATTAAATTAATTATAGAATTCATGGGTTTCTCATACCTTTGATCAGGATTCTCTTCAGAGCTGAAGAAAAGAGCTCTGGTTTCTTCTCTCTCTCTCTCTCTCTCGCGGTCGATTCCTTTAATTTTGGAGCAGCTCGGTCCTGACCACTGACGTGGGTCGGGCTGTCCATTTAACCCGACCCGTTAACTAGATGTAGGGGAGGTGGGTCTAGAATTTTGTTATAATTTAGAAATTTTAGAGAGATAGGACTATTGGTACATATATAATACAAGCTCTCTTTATTTCTGGGGAAGTTCTGGGATTAGATTCAATTATATTATAAAATTTAATTTACTCTTAAAGTAGTCAAAAAAGGTTTTGAGGAGACAGATAGACACGCAATCGATAATTTTTTTGACTTGTAAAGTCGAAAGAGTTCATAAAGGAATGTATTCATATTTGGGGGTTGGGCCGATACTATGTTGGGGTTGGGGGGGGGGAGGCATGGGTTCATACTTGGGCGGTTGGGTCAATACTATGTTGGGTGGTGGGGTTGGGGGTGCCCAACAAATATAACTATAGGGGTCTATTTACAATTGGGCAGCGTAAGGTCTAGTCGCAATTAACCCATATTAATTCAATATAAACTTTTTATCTTATTGTCTTTGGTAAATAATCATTATTATATAATTAATTATAAGCTATATATAAGTTTATTTTATTTTATTTTAAGAAAGTATTTTTGCCCTTCATTTGGGCATAGCATGCGCTATGAAACTAATAGAAAAAAATACACATCCTACGCTTGTAACAGATCCAAACCATTTCCATGTTATTAAAGAAAAAGAAGAATAAATAAATAATTTTAAAGGTGGGTAAGAATTCAATGACCATCCACCCAAATATGTTTAACTATTAATAATACACCTTTACTACAAAAGCATTAGTTTAATAATGCTGAAAATATTTCCTCTTTCAGTTAGTAATATCTGACATTTTTTTAACACTCTGCACATTTTAACTTGAGAATCTAGGTGTGAAAACGCACCAAATAATTAACAAAATGGTTGGTTATTGCTCGGGTAACTATTCAATTACTTACAATTTGATAGTTCATTTAACACTAAATAAATAATTTTTAGTATTCAAATTTATTAATGAATTATGTATATTCAATTTGTTTGTTTATCAATATTCATTTAATAGTTGATCGCTTATAATTGTATAATTACGCACATGATGTTATATTTTTAACTCACTTATCATTTCTACTTAAGTTCTATATACTAGTTTGAGAGACTTAAATAATCTTAAATCAATTTTCTAATGAAATAATTGAATTAAAATATATATACATCATAATTATTAAGGAATAATTTTCATTTATAAATTTAAATGCTATTTTAAAATCAACTTTTTTAGCAAAATGAATATATACTTTGATATTTGATTGATATTGATGAATGTTTATCGAATATCAAAGTATTCGAGTTCAAATTCAAATAATACCAGATATGGTTATTCGAATTTAGGTTTGAATTCGGTAATCTTAAACAAATACAAATATGAAGACCTTAGTATTCGATTCGATCGTTTACCACCCTGCTTGAGAGCTCCAACAATAAAACCTCTCTCTTTATCAGTGAGTGACTATTAAATATTCTTAAAAACTTTGAGATGATAGTAGACTTGATTTAAAATATTACATTAATTGATTTGAAACCAAAAAAAACTATTTACTTAACATGAATGATGTAATTATGTAAATACACGATTCATGATATTTTTTGGAAATACGCCTAAAAAATAAATACAACTTCTCATTCCATCATGGTCAATGCTATACAGGGATACAAGAACTGTTGTGCTGTGGAGCAAACATAGAGAGGGCATAAACTTTTGCTGTATTGCTTATGTTACACAATCAGATACTTTCCACCAAATTAGAAGTGAATCTCATCACACCCAGTAAAAAGAGGGGGAAAAATAAATGAATAAATTGCCTTAACTATTAAGACAATGGTTTGATTAACAGAACGCATCTTGCCATTGAATCAACCTAGTTTCTTTGGATCTTCGTATCACCTCGTATATATTCTTTGTACAAATAATATACTTTTGAATAATAGAGCACCTTGCCCTATTTTTCCCGAAAAAGAATTGTTTGATTAACAAAATATCTGTACACTAAATCTTGCATCAAATAATTAGCAGCAATAAGAAAGCTTCCACTTTGATGTCATGGAATCTAGTCGCCCCGCCGTAAAATACCCTGAAAGAGTAGCATCTGCTTGGTTGAGGAGATGAATGATTACACTGTAAGTTTTCATTACTGATCTGTAGCTTTTTGAGGATACCTGCAACAGACATGCCCATAATACACTTAGATTCAAAACTGCATTTGGTAAGGTTGCTCTTTTTAAGAATAAAGTGAGAAAGAACTGGTTTGATCATCAATTAAATAGTGTGAGCCTAAGTGAAAGCAATTAAAAGGGATATGATAATAATTCACTTAACGAAGGAGATAACCCTTAGCAGAACAGAATGTTAAAGAATTGGATTCATGCATTCGACCCTAAAATTTTAGTATAAAGGATTTACTGTTGTTTACTATGGCAGACTAAGATTCTATCAAAACAACCTATAGCATAACAATGACAACGACAAAGCCACTATCCTAGACCTTTTGGAGTCAGGTATGTGAATCTCTTTTCTCCATTCAGATGTATTTCAGCCTAAAGACGTATCCTTTATCTCCTGACCTTGAAAAATAATTCAAACTACCTATAGTAGGGACTTATCTATTCATTAGTACATGCTATGCCTTACTGTTGTTGATCTCAATGAGAAACTAAAAAGATGGCTGGATTTTGTTTCATCAGTAGATGTTCATCAATGATTTTTTAAAGTGGTTATGGTATCTAAGGATTTTTCATTTGAAAACAGGTAAAACATTTGGTTTTTTGTCATATTAGACCCTCAAATCTTTGTTACTTGTACAGTCGATTCTCAAATCATCATATTCCTAAATTAGACCCCCTGAATCTTTACATAGGTTCGAATTTGGGTCTTCTTTAAAACAACTTAATAAATTTGAGGGTCTTATTTAAAACAACATAATGGATTTGGGGGTCTAATTTAAAACAACTTAATGAATTTGGGGGAAATTAAAAAATATGAAGAGTTGGGGCTCTAATATAGAATTAACAAAGACTTGGGTCTATTATAACAAAAAACCAAAACATTTTTTAATACTAATTTATTCAAGAGTGTTATGGTGTCTTTATCCAAAATTTCACATGTATTTATTCTTCACTTAAACTAAAGATCTTACTGTAATATGGCCTGATACTGCTGTTGCAAATGTTGCTGACTTCGTTGATAGCTTGCCCTTCCCGGCTTCTGCCATCCTAGTCTCTCTAAAAACTCTTCAATCAATCTATATATCATTAAAAATGAAATCAGACACTTATTATTTGGGGAAAAAGAACAGTTATTGCGGGTAGACACCCAGTAGTATCGCCCAATTTCGGATAGACCTCCTGCAGTCGTACTATCATTGCGGAAAGACCCCAGTGCTATCACCCTATTGAAGATAGACCCCCACTCGTGAAATTCTTTTACCTCTTTACCCTCGGCTTCAAGAGGTCTATTTGTCGAAAATCAATTTTCTCATTTTCTGAGGGTAAAAGAGTCAGTTTCACTCGGGCGATCTATCTGCAACAATATAGCTACAGGGGCTCTATCTGCAATTGCGCGATAGTAAAGGGGTCTATACATAACTAACCCAAAAAGGGTCACGAAAGGTTAAATTAGCAGACACTCACAAGCTGCAGGCTGCTTTCTGAGAGGAAGCCAACTCACGGTCCGGGAAAGATTCTTCCAGTCTGAAGCTCAACCATACATAGAGATCCAGCACCTTATTTATGACAATGTGAGGAGAACGATAAAATTTCATGAATAATGCTGGCGAAATTGATTAGCAAACATAATTTTAGTTAAAACGACAGAGATCTATATATTTTTTTAATTATATCAAATGTACCAACTTATTTTTCTTTACATACATTATATAGATTTGAATATAATAATAATCAAATTTGAGTTTCTATGAGATCAAGAAGTCAAGAGCATAAGGTTGAGTATGTCCAATTTCAAATATTATACCCAGAGATGTAAACACTGAGATTTGAATATAATAAGAATTAAATGTACCAACTTATTTTTCTTTACATACCTTATTTACATTTCAACTGCATCATTTCAGGAAATTTTAAGGTTCACTCTACCAAGCCAACACATTTTCTTTGAAGAGAGATTTCTTTATTTTAAATACTGATAAAACATAAAAACTGTGATTTGGTTGCTTGTCACGAGGAGTCTTAAATTAATGTCTTTTTGGTGAAAGATGACACTCCAAAAGGTGTCATTTATACCATTGCATTTAGAGCAGATGTTACCTACTCTAATGGTTTTCCATTTGTCAACAGTTGGAATCTCTTAGATATACTCGAAAAAGTCCCCTACATAAACAGATTTAGACCCAGAATGATTACCTTGTGAATAGATTCAAGCTCTTCAAGTGCACTTTGTGATTTAGGAACTTGAAGAGATCCAGGTGTAAATATTTCTCTAAGACGAACCAGGCCCGTCTTTGCATAGTTTCCTGCAAACTGATCACTCTCATACATCAGACATCTCATTCGATTCATCAAATCAGCAAACAAGTACAACATGATGAAACCAACCGAAAGCTATTACCTGCACCAGAGCCTGAGCAGAAATGTCATCAGTCATATCAACAGGACTGCAAAAATAGAATCAGAACTTGGGTCTTACAAAAAGATCTTCCATGATAAATATGAGGCATGTTAGATAAGGAAAAGAGGGTTACCTTATACAGAAAAGGTACTTATCATGCAAGCCAAGTGGGAAGTCATCAACAACGGCTGCAACCTTCTGTTGTCAATAAAGAAACATTTTTTTTATCAATATATGCTGTGAATTAATATAATTCCTTGAACTAAGGCATTGAAAGAAAGAAGCAAAACCTATAATCAAAAAATACTTTTCTTTAAACTTTGGTAAAACAACTTAGGATGATCTAAACCTTCAAGTTTTAATCGGTTAACCTTATGCTCCCACATTGGCCTCACTGGCCACTGCTATCTTATTGTGCATCCCTTATCTATGAAAGATTTATAAGCAAATGTAGCTTCATTAGGTACCTCAAGCTTACCCTGTAAAAAAATTATCCTTCAAAGTTATAAAACAGGGCAACCAATTCCATTCTTGATAATGAACATTTTACCCCTCTAGACTCATCTACTCTAAGTTACCATTGATCTAAAATCAACATTAATCTGTTTGATCAAAATTATATAAGCAAAACTGGACTACCATTATGGAAATCTTTAACTTTATCCACTATTATTCTACTTTAGAAATTCTCCAGGTTAAATTAGCAGCCAGCTAAAGTTAAAAAATGCTAAGATATGTTTGCATTTCTCCCTACACAAACAATACTTACCATCATTGTGCCTTACTTTTCCTAAAGACTGCATAAAACAAAATGTACTTTTCATAATAAGATTATAATAAATACTTTCTTAAGGTTCTAGACAGATTTTAATTTCATGATGGAAATAAAGAACATATAATTTATAAATAACAGAGCACTCTCCCTATCCAATCCTAACATATTTGTTAAATATACTTTATATATA
>JBAKGM010000139.1:35309379-35326068 GCA_037177215.1 Asparagus racemosus
ATAGATATAGATATATATATATAACCAAGTAGAGATTTATTTTCAATTAGACTACACTTAATATTGATCATTTTCAGAAAACTTCAATCTTCAAGAAGTATACTAGTCAAGCAGTCAAGCTTAACAAAACCTTACTATTTCTGGATGTAATATTCTATACCAAAGATTATTTTTAATTTTATATGAAAAATCATGATATAAGAAGTTTCCATGTTTATATCATGGTTCAGTCTGTTACTAATCAGAGTTTTCATATATTGCTCATGTGGACATCACTGTCATATATATTTTTAAGAATTCTAGTTATTAAGCAATAGAAGTGCCTCCTGATCTAGATTACATATTAGACAGATTATCTAAATCTATCTTTCCTGCGTACATCTAATCTGAAACTGCACCCACGCCTGACATTTACCCTTACTTGTACCCGCACCCAAACTCCCCGGACACTCCTTGGATATATGCATACATTTATTCTGGCATGTACTCTATTATACAATACATGTTTTAATTTAAAACACTTGTTATACATTTTTTGGATACATATCTGACACTTCATATTCACTTCTTGAAACTTATTGGACATCAGGTTCCAAATTATGATTTTGAAGGGTCGTCTGGATGTCTAGTTCAAACACGGATGATTTTCCAAGTTATAATCCACATACTAAAAGAAACATGAAAATGGTATAGGAAATTTAAATCTTCATATAAATTATTAACTCCAATATATAATATGTGTATATAAATATATATCTAGCCGTGTCCCCGTACGCTATCTTTTACAAATTTTTCGTGTCTCGTAACCGTACCAGTACCTATGCAACGTAGATGTGAATAAATAGTTGCATTAATAATTTGTTTTCCTTTCTTAAAGGGATAAAATAATTTTTAAAATTTTAATTGAATATAAAATATTTTAAAATTTAACAAATTAAGTTATCAAATATTTATTATTTTAAAAATTCATTACCAAGCATACCTTTTATAATAGTCAGCTATATCCAAGCCTTCCTTTAAATAGGGTTTGTCTTCTAAGACTAAATATTTTTCCCATAAAAATTATAATTAATATTTTCTAATCTAGTTACTCACCAGAAAAGACTTATAACAACTAAAAGAAGTTCATTATCTATAGAAAAGATTGAGATTTAATCAAATTTGACACTAAAAATTAATATGAGTTTTGCAGTAAAAACTATGGACAAAATGAGTAACTCCCGCTTAAAGTATGATTGAACTCCCAACGGGTCTCTAAAGTATCAATTTGTATATTTTCCTCCTTATAAAATGTCTTCTCGTGCAATGTAGTCCTTTTGTGAAGTCATCATCAAATACTTAACGGATGATGACATGGCATATCAATTTTTTATGTTTTTTAACGAACTCCAAAAAAATTAAAAATTACAAATGACACCCTTAAAATTTTGAAATTACAAAAAACACCCCGAAAATTTATAACCCTTGAAAATCTGATATTTACAAACCTTGAAAATTCCAAAATTTACAAAAAAACACCCTACAAAATTCAAAGTTTTGAAAAACACCCCAAAAAATTTTTAAAATTACAAACAGGCCCTTTAGAATCTGAAAACTGCAAAAGAGCATGAAAAATTCAACACTTGCAAAAAAAACAGCCTGATAACTTTTTGAAATTGCATCCCCAAAATTGCAAAATTACTAACAGCCCCAAATTTGGGTCTGTTTGTAATTTTGGATTTTTAAAGGTTATTTTTTGTAATTTCCTGAAAGCTTCAAGGTCTTTTCTGCAAATTTTGAAATTTTCAAGGTCTATTTGTAATTTTCATATATTTAGAGGGTTGTTTGTAAATTTCTTAGTTCAGGGCGTTTTTTGTAATTTCAAGTTTTCTTGAAAATTTTGAATTTTTCAGTAGTTGTTTGTAATTTCAGATATCCATGGGCTATATAAATTTTGAAAGTTTCAGAGTGTTTTTTGTAATTTTTTATTTTTCAAGGTGGTTTTTTGTAAATTTTAAATCATTTGGGGGTTGATTGAAAATTTTGAAATTTATGTTAAGTATTTGACGGTCGCTCCACAAAAGGATCGCATTGGACAAGAAAACATAGCGAGGGGGGAAATAGAAAATTTGATACTTTAGGAGGCATGTTTGGATTCCAACAATACTTTAAAGGGTGTTTGACATTTTGTCCAAAACTATATCCATTTGATTTTTCTAATCATCAATCTGATTACACCATGTGCATTTCGCGTGCAAATAATTGTACACTCAGAACATCATTTGTAGAGCAGATTTTTTAAGTAAACACATATACCTGTTGCATGCTACATCAAAATTATCCATTGTGAGAAATGGATCACTCAATCATCACAATAAGCTAGCTTAAATAATACAATCATTCATTGAAATATTTGTTCTCTCTAACCATTGCATAAATTCTAAGATTTGCTTTGAACTAGTTTGAGGCCTATGGGGAATTTTGACAGTTTGCATTGGCTTGAAAAGTGAGACCGCTAAGATAGATTTTTCTTTGTTTCTGCTTATAGCACTCTTCGTGAAAAACACTTCACAGTCCTCCTTCACCATATAGTGGGCACTAATTCTCAGGTGATTTTTATGCTAAGGTGAAAACTGGCTGTAACCTGTTAGATTCTGTTGAAAACTGGCTGTAACCTGTTAGATTCTGATGAAACATGCTATTATAACTCAAGTGTAAATACAGGACAATGCTGACATCAGTCAAAAATTTGCTTGCACAGTTCAGACGTCACAGGTTTCATGGTCATGGGATATTACTGGTAAAGCATATCATTTTGGTAAAATACTCAAATATGAATTACCACATACCAGAATATCTTCACAATCAGCAATGAAGTAATTGGAGGAGAGTTTGGCGCACTCCAAAAAATTTTCCTTCATGAGAGAAAGAGGCAATTTAGTATAAAGAAAATATGGAACGTGTATTTCATCCATAATAAAAATTCTGAAGGAAATACATAGTAATACGTACATGAATTTAAATAAATATACAGCCTACATTGGAGATATGAGTCCTAAGAAAACTAGAAAGAACTAAAAAATATTAATGGAAGAAAGTTTTAAGTAAATGTCTACTTTGATATACCAGGGCCTGCATGAACAAGAACAATGAATTGCTACACAAACATCTTTTGAAAATTATTCAAACACACAGATTTACTTTCTATTGAATCACTGATTAACCGGTTGCCAGCTACAAAAGAGAAAACTGACAAGCTACCTCATGGGGCTCACCAGGTGAGAAGAAAAAGCTAATAGAACTGAACAGCAGGCCAGTTAAGAAGGATGTCAGTTTTAACTAGCCCATTATAGAACACAAGTAAAATCTGAGGATGCTGCTAACTAACAAAACAGCCTTTCAGTCACTTTACATGCCAGAATACTTGTGAAGTGATGAAGATATGGAAATCACTTGAAGAACTATTGAGAGAACTCAATTGTACACAATAATAGAAAGATGTTTAATTTATTTCTGAATTGTGTATGATAAAGGGGGATTGGAGAATGGGCTGTGCATAGCAAATTTACCGTGGAAAGATGTAAATATTTGTCAATCATGTTTATTGACTTCACTCTTGTATATTAGATATTTCGATTACATTAATTGTATGTCTTTTTAGGTACAGTAATCATATGTTTTGAGATGGATATATTAAAATAAATAAAAATTTTATTATTACACAGATATTTTATGGTTTATACCATTTACCAAAGTTTTTACATTAATTAGCAAATTTACTTGTACATATTTGACATAGTATAATTGCTGATGCGAACAAATGTATTGTTCACTTCAGCGTCGCTGAATAAATTTATAGTTACAAATTTTATGTTACACAGTTCAACTTCCCTTTAAAACGTGATCACTCTGTCCTTTATGCAACACCCTTCTGGATTCTGTTAGGTTATTGTATAATTTAGAGTCCTTGACAGTTCTCCTAGTTGAATTCTTTGTAAATTAGAGTTATGGGCAATATTGTTAATGATGGTGCGAGTTCTGGTATTTGATTGTTATTCTTATGAAGCAGCATCTAATAGTAATAGCAGAATATCAACAAATAAAATTGAGATTAATTATTAGTTAGTGAAGGTACTTCATTTGAATTCAATACTATAGGTAATTGTGTGAAACTACTTAATAAGTTGTGTCACTCATTCCGAAGTTTTCAGTATTTGTCAGGTAGCATTTGGATCCAGAATTCATGGGTAATAACTTAATAAGAGACAAATTCTTCAACAAGCTGCAAAACATTTTCTGTTAATTTATTTATCTTGAGGTGTATGCTTTATTTTATTATTAGCTTTTTGGGTTGACCTAGAAAATTATGCATCTGTGGCTGAGAGATGGAGAAAAGCTTGCTGGAGTTGCTTGTAATTTACATTTTACAATAGTTCTTCACTTTTGTTATGGATTCCATTAGGGAAGTTGGATGTTGCTAATAGTAATGTTAACTCCATATTCTGGATTAATGTTTAAATCTGATTGACTAAAGCTTACTTATTATTATGGTCATATCTCCCAAAATTTAGGATGTCGGGGATTGTTGAAAAATTCATGCATGCATCTCGACATGTGTCTGTGTGGTTATATTTTCCTCTTCTTTTTTGGGGTTAGAGGTGTTATTGATTACTCCATGACATCGGGAAACAAGAGTGTCTAGCTGGAAAAATGTTAGAAATATTCTTCACAGATCTTCAAAGACATTACAAGTGCTGTATCATGAAGTTGGCCATTTTGGCACGATGTACAGCTAGATCTATCAAGCACCCTCTAGAGATCTCTAGAGTGGTTAAATACTTACGAGGACCCCTTAATTGATTGTCTGATGGAAGGAACTATGGTTGACTTGGACAAAATAAATGAGTTCTTATAAGAAGATTCAGCAACCAGCTAGTTTCAATGAAAAGTTAATTCTGAAAGTTTACACTAATGTTAGTTCTGGAAGCTAAATGCTAATGTTCGAGTAGTACTGAATGGGAATGGTCCTCTTCTCTTAAGAGGCCTGCTTCTGATCAAACTTGATACTGATCAAAGATTCGCTGATTGATGGCAAACAAGTTTGGCAACATCCCTCGTAGTCATAGTATATGAAAGGAAGATAAAAGTTATTAGTCATTAAAACAATGATTAGCGGAAAAAAACTAGACGATGTTGAGAACTCTGGTTTCAGAGTATCCTCTCTCAAAATTAATTAGAGCCATACTAAAATGTAAAAAACAAAGCATGTTAGTTGTAGATTGCAAAATGTTGAGCAAACCTATATCTCACTGTAAGCCTATCAACCTGATCTGAAACCAAGTAGAACCATCTACTAAACTTACCAATCCACGACAATGCAAGAAGCTACTTAACCGTTGAATCCAAATTATACAAGGCAAACAATTCAAATGCAGTTAAGTTAATGAGAATTGACTGATTCAGAATATTTTAACCAGTTTGACAAATTTATCAAAAGAAGCGAGATGACAAAGATTTTGCACACCAGTATAGAATGGAAACTAGTTGTTGACTGAAGTCTTGAGTACAGTGCCAGAAGATCAAAGGTAGGAAAGAGTCCAGCACGCTGCATGAGAAAGGAAAATTTCTGTTAAAGCAATTTAATATGACACTAAAAGGTAATAATATGCTATTATGTAGAAAAAATTGAAACTACTTCTAATAATGTCTGATCATGCATGTAATCTATCATAAATAAACTTAATCGAGAAAGTTTTTTAGTTTTTCCTTTGGTTCTGCTCCCCTGGAGTTCAATCGTTTATGTACAGGGTAAAGATTCTGAGGTTGTTCCAGTCGAGTAATTGGCATTGAAACTATTGTGTTGGATGTGAGGCCTAGCTCAGTGGCAAAGCGCCTGGGAAGGGTTATGGAGGTACCAGGTTCTAGACTGAGCGATGGCCTTTGCCCAAAAAGAGAAGGAAAAAAACACTTGATAGTTTAATAAAAAGGAAGGAAAAAAAACAATTTTGGTGGGGACTTTGTGGAACCGAAATATAGTTTAGTTGAATATCATTTCTTTCATGAACTTAGACATCAGCTAATTTGTATGATGAACTCACTAATGTTTATAAATGACCATAGTCATGAAAAACTATCCTGTAGAGGTCAATAGAAGTGTATATATTTTCCTTTAAAAGAGAATATCAGCTTGTCATTTTGAAAGACAGGGATGTCAAATGCCCTACACAAGCACATAATATAACTGTTTTACATATTACATTTGAACTTAGCTTATTGGTGAATGGTGAGTACATGGGGTATGTAAACAATGTCCCATAATTTCAGACATGGATAAGGACACAATAATCTATTATTGGTGTACTTTGGTTGATTATATTCTAGGGTAAAAGGATGGTTGATTATTTATAATTTCAGACAATGATAAGGCAAGCCGCAAGCATATTAAGGAACAACATCTAGACCTTTTTAAATACCCAACTGAGAGCTTGCTTGAAATTTATGGAAATGTCAAATTGTTTGGTGCTACTGGATAAGTCATAAATGTAGACAAGTGAAAGACCGCATCATCTATACTCATTGACAAACAAACTGGACATTGATTTCAATATCTTTTATTTTCATGAAACAGTTGGTTACAAGCATACAAAGGGGCAACATGTATACTTGTTTAAATACCCAACCTAGAGGTTCTGCATGAAATGTATAGAAACGTTGAACTCCCTTATATTGTTAGAGAGTCAGAAATGTAGAATATGTGAAGGATAGCATCATCTATATTCACTGACAAATTGAACACTAATCTAAATATTTTTATTGCGTGAAACAGTTGACCACAAGCGATTTGTGAGGCACTATGGTAGGTTATCGTAGGATACTAGGTAAAAAACCAATAAGAGATGAAGAAAAATATATTAATCGCCATCCATAGGCATCACATGATGTGCTATGAAAGATGGGCGTGATCAAATGATTTTAACAATATTTAAGAAAAAGCCATAATCCAAGTCAAAATCATCAAATAACAGATGCATGCTAAATTAAATGGCCTCAAAAAACCACCAACATGATTAAATATGAACAATCTACAAAAATTATGACCATTAAATTGTTGTTCAGTATAAATTTATTCAATTCTCAGAGTTCTCCTGGCACCTCTAGAAAATTGTTTCGAGTTTATCAACACTCCCTCCCCAAACACTAGGCCATCCCCCTCATCCTCTTTTTCAGCTTTCTTCCTATTTATCTTATTGCATTTTCAGGTAAACACATGTAATTCCAATTATTTTCTTTATCTTTTTTATTATTGACTCTCATTTTTCTGAAATGTTTCAATACTTGCGTTTGTTAACTCTTTGTGCACCTGTATTGAACTCATATCTGATGTATCACCCTCGTATCACATAGTTTCAGTTGTATCACTCTGATACAAACTGCAATTAAAGTAATATTGCTGAAACAAAACCTGAATCAACCAGACCCGATATTCTATGAATTGTTTCAGTATGAGAACCTAAATTTCTGATCCAATATCTGCAATCTATACCCGTATCAGCTGATTTGCGACCTTGATGCTATGGTTTTCCCTCAAAAATTATAAATAAAGAAATGAGATAAGGAAATAAATAAGAGCACATCTCAAGTACACAAGACATTATACAGTTGTTATAAAATAAAACTATAACTCTTAACCCTCACCACAACTTCGGAGTTTTTGTTTTGTTAGAAACTAAAAAAAATTTACATGGTATTATAGCAACCCAAGTTTGAATCTCACTGGCCATGAATTTAATGTGGTTTTGAAAAAAATAGATACCACAAAATATTTACCATTAAAATCACATGATGTTCAACCTGTGGGAGCATGTTATAATATAAAACTATAACTATTAACCCTCACCATAACTTTGGAGTTTTTGTGTGGTTAAAGACTACAAAATATTTACAATGATCAACGGGAAAGTCGATCTCACAGAATGCAAAAAAAAAAAGAATTCGGCCTTGTGCACGAGGCTCCCACTATTGTGGGATCTGGGGTGGGTCAGATGGGCACAGCCTTACCTCCGCATGCAAAGATGTTGTTTTCGTGATTCGAACCCAGTGAAACAGAGAATTTATTAATTAACAAGTTGGCATGTTTAATCCCATGATTTGTAGGATACTTACCCCAAATCTAAAATTGGCATGTCTAACTCGGCAGAGTAACACATGCAATGGCATCATGCACAAATAAACATGTAAACATCATTCTATCAAACAAAAAAATTTAACATGTATACATCATCCTAAAATCTATTACTTGACAAAGTACACTACATCCCTTTCATCTTGTTATTGATCATTTTTACATCTGTAAATCCTTTCATACATCAAAATAATTCAATATATATTTACATGTGTAACACATATAATTAAAAGTTCAATTATACACAATAGTCTTTGACTAGATTCTCAAAAAGCGTCATGTCAAACACTCCATATATCTGTTCACGTTCAAAATCTTCCGAAACTTGTTTCATACATTATACAAGAGATCGGTTGTCATCATTATAGGATCGACATGATAAAATGTATTTAACAAAAATTGAGAATAGGTCATAAGCAAAGTCAAAACCATGGGAAACAAAAAGATGAATGCTTAATTAAATATCCTAAAAAAAAAACCAACATGATTAAAGATCACAAATCCACAAACTTACGACCACTAAATTGTTGTTGCTACATTTTTTTTACATGTCAAAGAACCCTACCACTACACTAAAACTCTAAAGTTCTGGTGAGGGTTGAGGGTTATAAACTTAATTTATATTCTTACATGCCCCGCAAGTTGAATGACCTTTTTATGGGCTGAAACATGGACTCACACAGCGGTGTCGATTTTTCTCAAATTCTACATTAAATTTGTGGCCAGTGGAATTCTCACCTAGGATTGCTCTGATGATACCATGTGAAAGGACCCTCCCAATATAACAAAACTTCGAAATTGTAGTGAGGATTGAGGGTAATAATTTTGGGTTATTTTGATATTAGCCCCCCAAAATTGTAGTATGTCGATATTAGCCTCCCAAATCTTTGAAATTGATCTCAGATCCCCCCAATCTTCAATATTTCGATATTAGCCCCCCAAATCTTTAAAATTGATCCCAGCCCCACCAAATCCTATAAGTATGTTGAAATAAGCCCCTTAGTTAAAATCTACCCAAAATGAGGGGAATTTTCTATTTACTTTAACTTTTTCCATGTTTTGCCAGTTATACCCTTTCACACAAACAGTTATACCTCTCTCGCACAAACCCAACCCCATAACCACTTTAACTTATACTCATTAAGTTCTCCAAATCTATTTAATAAAACCCTAACTCAAACCCATTTTCCATTTCATCTTCTCTAATGTCTTCTCCAATGTCTTTCCCAATAGGAATCTGTCCATTGCAAATTTGGGATCAGGGCTGAGAGAGTCATTGTGGAAGACGTTGGAGAAGATGAAGTGGAAAATGGTTTTGGGTTAGTGTTTTATTAAACAAATTTGGGGAGCTTAACAGGTACAAGTTAAAGTGGTTAATGGGCTTGGGTTTGTGTGAGCGGGGTATAACCAGCAAATCACCAAACAAGTTAAAGTAAATAGAATATTCACCTCATTTCGACCAGACTTTAACTAGTCGGGCTTATTTCAACATATTAATAGGATTTGGAGTGCTTGAGATCAATTTCAAAGATTTGGGGGGTCAATATCTTTTGAAGTTTTGCTTGGGGGGAGGGGGGCTAAGAGCAATTTCAAGGATTTGGGGGGTTAATATCGAAATATGGAAGATTTAGGGGCTAATATAGATATAACCCAATAATTTTATATCTAACATTTACTTTTTGAAGCTCTCCAATAACTTTTATAAAAATCAGTCTTAGCTGACAGAAAGCTTCAGATCAAAACCCAACCGATTGAATGCGCACCAGAAAACAAAGAATGTGCTTTTTTTTTATTCAAACAATGATATTTCCATTCAATATAAAAATAATTGCCATGATATCTGGATCAAATAATGGTAGTTGGTCTCCACGTTATAGTAAATTGTGTTTCACACGCATAAAATGAAGTAACAGGCAAACGACATCAAATAATGGTAGTTGGTCTCCACGTTATCCAGAGATTTTTTTTCTTCCCTTATTGACATAATTTTCCAAAGAATGCATTATCGCAATAAGATAAATAAATCAGCCAGCACACTTTAAGCGTTACAGAAAAAGAATAAACATTTATAGATGCATGCTTTTTGACATTATTACAGAAAAGACTCACCTCTAACACAGGAGAGGAGGATCCCAGAGCTGAATGAAGCAGAGCTAGATCTCCACCTTTCAAACATGTTACTTCTCCAACAGGAAATTTTGATCCATATCTTCCAGCCCTCCCTATAACAGAAGTGCAAATAGACTCATTGAGCTTTGATGTATTAATACTTCCTGATAAGTTCAAGTACTGTGAAGTTAATGTAGTAACAGTTGTACCAGTTAGTATGAAGTTACAAAGTAACAGGTATAAATTTTACAGTTACACTTTTTTGTACCCTTTTTTTGTAGATTATAAATTAGAATCGTTCATTTTTTAACTAGACACCCAAATGACCATCTAAATCTTATTAATAAATGAGTATGGACTAAAACAAACCCGATTCACGTCCAACAAGACTTAGAAAGTGGATGTGAAGTGTAGGATAGACGCTCTAGAAGTGTATAACAAGTGTTCTAAGTTAAAACATACAGAATTGTATACAAGTCTGAATAAATGTATGCTTATGTTTAATAAGTGTCGGCATCCAGTACGAATACAGCAAGTGTCGGGTACGGATACAACTACAGGCTCATGATGGAAGTAGCCATGCAACATAGGTGACAGTCAACACTGCACTAGTAAGTAAAAGAAAAAAAATGCACTAATTAACTCGGCTTATTCAATGAATTGCAGTTCTAGAGATTGAAGAGAACATAACATATAAACATATCCACTATGTTCTTCCCTTTAAAGGAATATTGGATGAACAAGAATTCTATGCAAGGATGATATTGCAAAGAATCCAATCATATGCTGAAACTTTGGCACTAGCAGAAATTAGTCATATAGTTAGAATGGGAATATGTGCTTTCAAACATTAAATAATAATTTAAGAAAATTACACTTTCTCTATATGTGAGTGGAATTTTAAACTTTCACAAGTCTGATCATTTGAATACTTCTGTCATAATTCTGTACATGTGTTAAAAACAATTGTGCTTTTTCTTCAATTATTTAAGAGGCTAAATTTATGACTATACTCCACAAAATTGATAGAATTTTGCTAAGAAAAATCTACCCTGTGAGTCTCATTTTACATATTTAGAGTGTTAGGAACAATTAAAACTCATATTCCCTTACTGTAACAAAACCAAATAACTGGAGTGCAGATAAAACACATTCCAAACTTAGTTATGAACTATGCCAAGGACAGAAGAATTAGCATGAAAAACAAAGAAAATTCACTTTGAGTTGACTTGAAGAAAATAAAGATCAATAACTGCCATAACTAATTCTACAATGGCATGGAAGAAATGCTAAGTGACAAATGCTTTTAGCAACAGATAGAACACCTGCAATCTGCTTAATTTCAGGCACTGTAAGATCTCTCATCTGCATGCCATCAAATTTCTTCAATGTTGAAAAGATGATTCTAGAAATGTTCAGATTGAGACCCATTCCAATAGCATCACTTGCTACAAGAACATCAAATTCACTGCTTTCATCATTAAACTTTGAAGCCTGCAAGCTTAAAAGTGAAGATTCACTCGGTTTATTCTGTACAAGGAAATATAAGGATCTGCAAACCATATGATGAATGCAATGTTGGAAAGACTCTTTAACCCCAGGCATGCATCTGCAGTTCTCCACAAGATTCCTATGTCTTCCACATAAAATCATACAGCAATTGCAAATCATACTCTAGGACCTCGGACTGAGCATTTAGTGTAAGATTTGTCACTTCATGGATAAAGTAAAATATGGCATATTAGATGCTTACTTGACATCCAAACTGTTTATGTGTAAAGCTTTTGAAAACTAAATAAGTAAAAGCTGCAGTTGATGACTCTTCTTCCTCTCATCGTTAGTACACCTCTCTTTTATTGTTGATGTTTCTCTATACCTCGGCTATTATGTTCAATGCTACCATCATTGATGCACCTAATTTTTCCTTTTATTGACTTTTTGGCAGTTTTTATATAAATTGTATGAAAATAAAAAGGAAATAATCATTGTTTAAGCAGCACTTAAGCAGCTAGGTGCGAAGTAGTAGGCCCGTCACCCGTCACCTTCTGCTTAAGGTTTTTTTTTTCCCTTGTTAACATGGATTGCAATAACGAAGAGGATGTGAGTTCATAAAACTTACACCCAATATTATTCGACCTCATACATTTACCTTCTCTATTTGGTTTTTTCATTTGTCCTCTCTCCCAAGTCATTTCAAAATATCTCCAAAAAAAGCTCTTCTCAAATCCACTCACAAATCAGAAACCCTCCATTAGTGCAACTCCATAACCACATCCATGACTGAGGAAGAAAAATAAAGACTGGCATGTCACAATGGTTTTCGTTCTGAGACTTGACACGTCACCATTTCTCTAAAAATGGTAACATAATTCGATGGAATCAACATAACCTTAGTATGCCCCTGGTTGTTCTTGGGTGTTAAGAATTAATGTTGTCTTACGTGACTTTTAACTGAGTACAAGAGCACATTAAGTGTGCGAGATTCTTTCAAAAGGTTAGAGTGTCTCCACATGATCCAAGAAATCTCACGTGTTAAAAAATTGTTAACTTTAGCTTGCTATCAATTATTATCACTAATCCTATAATTTAAAGTTTTTGGATAGTATTTTTTGGCATTTGAAACTTAACTATAACCACCTGATCCTCCAACATCAACATCCTCCGACCAGCAACACCCATGACTCAGAAATGTCTTCATGCATAGAGAGACAAACTCCCATTTGCTCTTGACCTCTAATAAGTGTGCTTGAACATCAATGAGCAAAGGGCATCAATAAATATAACAGGAGAATATGAGATAAAGTTCTTCTTTCACTAGTTAAGAATTTGAACAAAGAGATAATCTGGGTATACATTAAACTTGATCCCCTACATCTTCTCATCCATTCACTAAGTATTTATGTTTGTAGTAAAGCTTCTCAAGTAGATTTTTACCAGACCATTCTCCTCTCATCTTTCATGTGAGAGAGAGAACAATCAGCATGCATGTCTTACCCCGATCCTTCATGTGAGTAAGAATAATAATTATTTCACGAGAAAAAAGTGTATGAAACAAAGAAAAGGAAAGAACATCATATAGGGTACTAAGTCAAATCAACTGGGATGACAAATAAACTAGAATCCATAATGAGACATGTACAGAATACGATAGGAAAGAAAAAAAGTGAAAATGCAGAAGATAGAAACTGTTGACAGAACTATATGAAATACCACACTTTTATGCAAATGTTAGTTAGGATGATGAACTATAAACCGCACAAAAACAACAAAATCTTTATCCCAAAACGTTTGTGTGCAATTCATGAGTATATTCTTCCATCAGTTCGAATAAGGGACATCTGTGTTAACTATTATCATATCCTTCTTAATTTCTTTTAACTAGTTCTTTTACGTCTACTTCTAGTCTTCTTTGGCCCAGAAACGATAATCTTATCACCTCTCCTAACACGTGCATAATTATAGAGCACAGAACTTAAATGTTACACACATAAGAGAATTTTTAAAACAGATGGAAATACCTGTTTAGTTCGAGTTTCAGGTGGTAGTGAGCCATATACGACAGAACAAAGATGCTTCTCTTCCTTTTCAATTCTTTTCTACAGAAATTAAAAAGAAATGTATGTGAGGAAAAAAAAAAAAGAAGACATACGCTAGCATATCAAATAAACAGACCAACAAACAACTTGTTGGTCATTATTCAGCAAGTCATCTGCACAAGAAAGAGTAGCGTAAGCATGAGTTGCTAAACAATTGTACTTCTATTTTAGTGGACAAGATTGATCTAGACACTTGATAAAGAAAAAGTTGCTCCAAAAGAAAGATGGAATAAATAGCTTATTATAATACGTGGCTATTAACTTAACTCCAATAATTTCTGCTTCGGAGCCTACAGCATTAGCTTCATTTAAGCAGACAGCAATCAAAGCTGGGATGCAAACAAGCTTGACTCTTTTATAAGCTCTAAACCCCATGTTTGTCCGACGAATCTTATCCCCATAATTTATCCAGGTAGATGCTCCTTGTATTAGTCATCATTTAGGTATTACCAACATAGAGCCGACGAGGTTCTGTGGTTTACATACCTTTTATATGGACCTCATTCAGAAAAAGCCATACTAGGCATCGCCAAGTCATAATAAATCCTCTAAAGATGTAATATATCAACACTAAAGGCTTTTAATTCTGATAAAAAGTAGACTGACATTTTAATTTTACTTCCCAAGGCATGACAAAAGATGAAAGCAGAACCAGCTAAAGGTTACATATACCTGTGATGACGTTGTTCATAATAAATATTACCTAGTCACAAATACAACATGAAAAGGTTGAGATGGTATCTAGTGTGAAGGGAGACGGTATCTAGTGTGAAGTACTAGGTTACACGGAATCACGGACAGGGGTACAGGTATAAGAATAGGGCAAGGAATATTTGTAAAAGGTAGGGTAAGAATTACTATGCTTCTAAGAGGAGGAAGCATCTTCTCCTCTCATAGTAATGAGCATGCCCAAAATTGTGCATTCTTTCTATTATATATATCAAGCTCGCAATAACTGGTTAGCTCCAAGCCTAGAAATATTAAGCTGAAACAAACTATTATCATATGGGATGGGTAAGGTTACATGAGCAAGATGATGAAAGGATTATTAATATCTCAAATTATCAGCACAGTGGGCATGTGCAGAGACAAATAATAAGCAACCATATTCATTTTTTTCTTAATAATATAACAATAAAAATATGCATTAGAAAACTTAGCAGACCTTCAGCTTATATATCCCACGCCTCGAGAAAGTAACAATGCAATCACCAGTTCTAATGTTAGAAAAGGACCCTAGTGGAGTTTTTGAGGGAACCAGAGGGGACAATCTCTCATAATATTGAACCTACATAGAAATAAGAACAGATTATGACATGTTAAAATATATGAAACAGGTTACAGAAAATAACCATATACCTCTATGCTCAGAAATCGCATGATGGTAATGCAAAGTTTGAAGTGTGAGAAAATTTGAAAGAGCCAGAGAGGAATCTTTCATAACATGGAACCTAAGTAAAAGATATAAGTGTGCCAAATTAAAATATACAAAAAAGGTTACAGTACATTCTCAGATAATAGAGAGATGGCAAAACTATGTACACATCGAGTGATTTCAAAAACAAGCATTTATTGTATATATCTCAAGAGAGCAGGCATTCAGAGTCATTTTTCCTCAGTTTGGGTGATAACTTTGCTTGGGTTTTAGGGAAAATTTTTTGTGGTTATTGGTTGATTTTTTTTATTTATTTTAGGCTTCGCTTCGTAGACCGGTTTCCCAGCCGTTGCAAAGACTTCGCGAGAACGGTAAGGGACGGCGCGGGGATGCGATTCGCCAAGCTGGGACGAACAAAGCCGTCCGGCCCTACCGGATTAGGAATGCGAAGGCCTTTCCTTCGAAAGGAGACCCGGGAAAGAAAGAGCTATGCTATTGACCGACCCTTTCGTAGTTACTTCGAATCAAGAGGCCTCTCATTTTTCATGAGGCGGGCCAAATAGAGAATGAAATGCAGAAATAGGGGAAGGGGGGATGGTCGCGCCTTTGATTTTGTTTAAGGCGATGTAATCCCTACTTAAGTACCAAAGGCTTTCGGGGCCCCCAGTAGCGCCCTTAGAATCTAAGCCCTTTGAAGCGCCGGTAGTTGTAGCTGTGGGTAGGGCTTTCGTTCAACTCGCTCCGGGTTCCGATCTATATGACTGACCTCCGGGCGGTACAAAGTAAACCTCTTCCGTAGAGGCAGGTAGTAACCTAACCTTTAAGAGTCGGGGGAGCCCTCCACTCTATCAATGGAAAGATCTCCGTGCGTGGCGTGAGTTGGAATCCTAGAAAAGATCGATTGAGACTCCCTCCCCGGTCCCACGAAGATCTCCACGTACTTGTCCAGTCCAGGACAACTGAGATCTTCCGGTCTGCGTGCGTGGGAGCAGCTGAAACAAAGAGGAGTCTGGTCCGCTCTGAATTCAGGCCCGGCCCGCCCGTCTGCTGCTAGGTCCGGGAATGGCGCCGGGCGAGGGCGCCGCTATGCCCCGCTGCTTTGCAGCGGCCGGCCTCCGGACTATGCAAAAGAATCGAGGCCGGGAGGTGTCGTCCATAGTGGTTCCCCCCCTCCCGCCTTTGGTGATTGACCGAACAAATAGGCTAGGCCGTCCCCCTTAATGAATCGAATGGTCCTTCGACCTTCGTTTGATTCCGACGGCCGGCATAGATTAGATCTCATGAGACCCGCCCACTATTACTACGAAAAAGCCCTGCCCTGGCACCTTCGCTAGACGGAGAGTACGCTACTTCTCTCCGCGCCGGACCGTCGAGTCGAATTGATCGTGTCATGTGCAACGTCCATCAATGATGGTTCATTAATGTCCATTGATTTAGACTCCTTCCCC
>JBAKGM010000139.1:35327316-35337670 GCA_037177215.1 Asparagus racemosus
CCGATCTTTTTATTTTTACCTACAGCCCAAACTCCCATTTATTTTTTTAGGCCCATCCACTTTCAACATTAGGTTTTATTGCCTACAGACGCAAGCCTTCTTTCCCCATTAATTTTTAAACCCACTTCTAAAATTCCATTGTAGTTGTTGCCTATAAGTCTAAAATTTTACCCCAATTTATTTTTAAACCCACCAACTTCTCAAGAAGTCTTTTGCCTATAAACCCAAAGTTTTATCTTCGTTTATTATTTATGCACACTTCGAAGAAGAATTCTTAGATATGAACAGAGTTTTGTCCCCCATTTATTTTGAACCCACACACTTACAAAATCACACTTAGTCTTCGATTTCTGCTATATACCTAAATTTTTGTAAATTTTTTATTTTTTATCTAAAAATCGAATGTTTACTCCAATTTATTTTTAGACCCACTCATTTCCAAGATAGGATTAATGTCTATAAACCCAAAGCCTTACTCTTCATTAATCTTTAAACCTACTTATGTTTAAAGTTTTACTATGTTTTTTCCCCTCTAAGCTCAAAGACTTACTCATGATTTACTCTTAAGTTCTACTTCCAAAGAGTCTTTTGCCTATAAACCTAAATTTTAAAGTCAATTTGTATAACATCAGCCTATGAACCCAAAGGTTTGCCCCCATCCATTTTTTAACTCAATCAACCAAAGTCACTCTTAGGCCTAAAACACTCGACGTAAATAATTTTAAACTTACTTTATATAGCATCACTTTGTTATACCATATAAGGTGATATATTGGTGTAACGTTATATACGTTTGTTCTAAGTGATTAGGTATCTAGTATATTTTTAAATAAAATACTCAAATTATTATTTTCTTAAATTTTTTCACACTATTATCGCTTCATCGCTAACTGTAGATTGATTCTTTGTTTATAAACTCAAAATTTTACCCCTATGTATTTGTAAACTCTCCCATTTCCAAAAGAAATTATTTTTCTATAAACTAAATACTCCCATTATTTTAAACCCTTCCACTTTCAAAATTACTCTTAGATCTATAATGGTTGATCAAATTAATTTTAAACTCACTTGATATATGGTATAAGTTGCTACATTTTGGTGCAATTTGGTATATTTTTTCTAAGTGGTTTGCAGTACGATGTACTTTTGAACCAACTACTTAAACCGTTACTTATTGTAATTTTTTCAAGCTAATGTTGTGGCATCGGGTGGACTAATTTTGCTCGTTAATTCGGAAAACTATGAACTTTGCTATTATGTTGGATGCGTTAGAATTATGAATCAAGTCTTTATTTTGTGATTTGGCCATACATATTATTTATCTTGACACATTTTTATGTGAAAATTCAAAAACATGTTCTTTTGTGCTTGATTATCTATCTTGAAGAATTGTGTTTGCGGTGTGCGCCTTGTTCACTCGGGCGCATGCATCGCAACGCACTTGTGCACGTAAAGGGACTTTACGCAATGATAACACTATTCATAATCACTAACAATGTATGAAAAGATGCCTATCCCTTCAATTCAATTAGGATTAGTATTCAAATATTAAATCCATTGCAATAAAAACTAGTGTATATACATAACAAAAAGTTCCTATAAACTTAAAATGGACCGAGGGCTCAATCCACAAACTTTTTTATCCCTTAGAGCTGCTTTGAGTATCTTGATGTGTGATACACATTAAGGCACCCATCTCAAAAATAGATTGATATTGTATCACACATCAACACAAAATTTAAAGAAAATCCAAGGGACAAAAAATTGGTTGATGGAACTCTCAGTCCACCTAGACTTTGGTTTGGTAGAGGGTGAGATGAGAAGAGGGGAGGGAGTTAAGGGACAAAAGTAAGTTGTGTTAGGTAAGGGTTTTAGAGAGGGGGATTAGTGAGGGGAGGGGAGGATCAACTTAAATTGAATTAGAAATGAGGAGAGAGAAGAATCTCTCTAAATTAGAGGGATTCACGAGAGAGAAAATGAACTACCAAGTGGCACAGCTCCGCTCCCCTCCGCTCCAACCAAATAAGAAGAGAGATCGGTATGTCCTTCTTTACACCTCATTGTACCTCACCCTCATCTCGCCTCTTCATACCTCTTATGCAATCATGTCTTAAGTTTACATGAGCTATACTATGCATGTGCGTACGTATGCATGCATGTACATATATACATGTGTATACATATATGACTTGCTTTTAGTTGATAATAATAGTAATGCTTCAAAGAGTTTATATGCAAAATGATTGATCTAGGCGTGAAACCAAACCCTCCCTCTCGTTCCTGCTATAAGCTCTAATCTCTATCATCACTTCCTTCCACGATAACCCTAGATGCCTAACATCCAAACCCTAACACCTAGCGGCACATATCCAACCTGAGTCCATGCTTCGACAACCTAATTTTGCCTTCAAAACCCAAACCAAGCCCAAAATCTTAGCCGAACACCCCAAGCCTCTACACCCTATATCCTGCGACTACCAGCTTATAATTTACCTTCAAAACTCATCATATCCCTCCTTCAAACCATGCCCAATCGTTCCTAAATACTTCCATCCTTTTCCTTTCTTCCTAAACATTAAAACCACATAAAATCTCTAGTGAACCCTCCCCATTCTGCTCCCTTCAGTCTTATCTCTACAATTCCCAAAACTGAAATTTCAGTGCCCCAAAAACCCAAAGAAAACCATCTTGGATTAGGTTTATTACAATTGACAGAAATTGATTGCAGTTCTAGCAGTTTTCTAGGATAATAATAAGAAAACAATTGATTATGTGCTAGCTTCTTGCTTTACACGTTTGAACTCAAAGCTTTGTCCTAATTAAAAGGTGACACATTAGTGTTGTTAATGCGTGAGGAGCAATGCGGGGCGCAAAGTATCTTTACGCGCACATGCGCAAGGCGCAACGCGATGTGCATGCCCGAGTGATGCGAGGCGCACACCGCACACATAATTTTTCAAGATAGATAATCAAGCACGAAAGAACATTTTTAGTAATTCACATAAAAAATATATCAAGCACGAAAGAACATGTTTACGAATTCACACAAAAAATATGTAAGGATATATAATATCTTACTACCAAATCACAATATAAGCTCCTAATTTTTAATGCTAACACATCCAAAGTTCATAATTTTTCAAATCAAATGTCTAATCAAGACTAATATCCAAGCAAAATCAAATAGCAAACGATGATTAGTTAGGGTCCTCAATTGAAGGCTAATAAAAAAGGCCTAATGGAATTATTTTTCTTTTTGGGATATGGGTTATCAAGTATAAAGACTTGATTGAAATGTTACGAACAAAAATATACGAGTCTCTGTACTAAATGCACCCTGCACTAAGTCAGGATACTTGAGAGGTGCAAAAGGCGCTGCTGCATCAGATGCGGGGCGCTTCGCCACAGCCCCGCATCACAGGGTGCATGAGGCGTAGTGAAGCACACTCCTTTGAAAACACTGTGACACATTAACTGAATATGGAAAATGGAAATGAGCAAAGTTTGTCTGCAAAGTTGAGTTGCAATCCTCTCTAGAATTCTAAAGTGCTTTGCATTGCATCATAGGTTTAATCCTGTTTATACTAGTCGTTCTTAAAGGATCTATAGCTAGTGCATGCATATAGATTTCTAACTTTAGGATTTATCTAGATATGTCATTGTCATAGCTTGCATATGGTTTGTGTTATTTGTTTGCCATTTGATTACTAATTCATCATCCAACTTACCTTGCCATGAACACTATTACAGATTTTATAAAAATGTTTGGAAAAGCTTTCTGAAACTAGCTTCGAAACTTTTTGAGGGAAAATCTCTTTGAAACCCATATACGAAGCTATTTATCCCTTGAAGCTTTCACCTCATTACTTCAAGCATAACTTAAGTGTGTGTTTCACACTCCATCAAGCATTTCTCTTTTGAAGCGCAACTTTATAGACATGATAGGAGGATGTAAAAGAATATTTGACTATAATTAAAATACCCCTAGTTCTCATTTTCTTTTCCTCTCAAAGATTTCCCCTTTAATAAGGAAATTCAACTTATATCATGTGTCTTCAATATGACCATGTAACTATGTGTGTGTACATACATATGTGCTGTGTGTGTGTGCATGTGTGTGTGTGCATGTATATATGTGTGTATTTATGTGTATGTGTGTGTATTACACATGTAGATTAGTTTATTATGATTTGCGTCTATACCTGGCATGTTTAATTATTATTTACTAATAAAAACCTTAATGAATCTATTGTAATTTTTGTAGCATTGTATATTATATATTTATAACATTTATATACTTTAAAATTAAAAAAACTTAATTCGTGAAGCTTATGCCTCACACTTTGAAACTTACGCCTTGCTTAGTAAGAAGGTCTAATGCTTCGCCTTCTGCTTCTGCTTTTTTAAACATAATATAATTTTTTTCCTTGGTGGTCAAAATTTTTAGTTTAAGCTTAAATTTAGAAAGAAAAGAAAATGTCAGGTACAGGATGTTATTTGAATTACTTGAATTTCATCTATAACAGCACATTGGTAATCTCCGAGCACATCAGCCATTTCAACAGTCACTGCACTGTGCTTTGCGCCATCTATTTCCTCTCTTTCTTGTCCAGTCATCAAGTTACATGGAACATTTGCCTTGTTCAATCTTTTGGCGACCTCCCACGCCAATAGTCTTAAAGGTCCACAATATATTCCTTTATCAGATGGTAATAATAAAAATATTAGTACAGATATGCAGATCGTTTTTGAAAATTTATCTGCAACATTTATCATGAAGTTAACCTGAGGAGCTCGATTCCAATCGCTTGAGTGCATTATATGTCTTTCCACTGTTTGTAGGTCCAACATGCAAGAACACGTTTCGCTTCTTCCTCCGAGCATTTGGGTACCATGTATGAGGACAGCTACAATCAATATAAACTTAGAGGAGCTAGGAAAATATTTTAAGAACCGATTAGTTAATTACCGATACATGCATTTATAAAGAAAAAAGGGTCAAAATATTCACTCTTTCTACCAGCATACTCTTCCCCTATTACTAATTTACTATCAAGAAAACCAAGAATATATTCAGGGCTGACCCAGGCATAAGTTTCTTAGAATTCAACAAATGTCAATCATGGGATTGAGACTTTTGAAACTCTGAGAAATCAAATATTTATCATCAAATCATTGAGGAAATCTATTGAATCTTTAATAATGGTGAATGCCAAAGAATAATTAAAGCTTAAAAACAAGCAAGGTCTACATTTTTAAGGTAAACAAGCAAAGCAGGAGCATGCATAACCTGGAATTTTTATTTTTTTTTTACTAAAAGAACAAGAAGAGGATGTGCACTAGAAATGAGAAATGATTTCTTGCATCGCTTAACAAAGCTGTTAAAGAATTGATTTCTTACGTTAGATCAGTCAAGTCAAACTTTCCTGTGCCACGATAGCTGCTTAGACACCTTAAACCATGCCAAAGATGTAAACCAGAATCGCATTTCTGCTTCAAGAGAATTGAGAAAATCGTTTTATCTGCAAGGAATTTTATAGGTGAAATAAAACTCATTCGACTTAAAACATTATGACACTCGAATTTCAGAATCGCTCCACGGACCAGATAATGCAAGCCTAGCATATAAGAATAAGCATGTGCATAGAAAATTATGTTGATTTGAGATCTTCAAGTCAAAGAAAACCATCTGCTTTTCTAACTTTCTAGCAAGATTTAAGATACATAAGTAGCATTTTAGTTTATATAAAGTATGTTGATTTGAGATCTTCCAGTCAAAGAAAACCATCTGCTTTTCTAACTTTCTAGCATTTTAGTTTATTAAAAAAGTGGACTGAAAAAATCAGTGACGTTTATTTGGTTTTGTAGCGTGTGACAGTAAAAAAGTGGACTGAAAAAATCAGTGATGTATATTTGGTTTTGTAGTGTGTGACACCAAAGGGGTTATAATCGGGATTGTCGTGTTCGATAGGGACTAGACTAGTGACAAACCAGCATCTATGAACTGCAAAAATGTGATGGTATGCTAGGATCCAATTAGTCTCATGGAACCGTGATGGTATCTTATGGTGTATTTGGTCCCACACTAACTAAACACAGAGTCAAATGCTGGTTTATAAAAGATTTTTTGTTCTCTTCATTCCTTTGAAAACACAGAGTCAAATGCCAGGCATAACATCAAACATTTTCTGGGCAAGCACCAATATGCATCAAAAGAATCCATACACAACCCAAAAAAAAATAAAAACTAATAAAAATAATAACTCCAAAAATCACTTATCAATTGAGAGCTCATGAAATACCCAGTATAAATCCAGCCATTTCTTTGAGGCATAACATCAAACACTTTAAGGGCATCGAGTAAAGCAAAATAGTAAATCAAAATAGGTTACCATTAAGAATCTGCGAGGCCCATGATGAGGATAACTTCTTGAGGACAAGGAATCGAGCCATTGTTGGGTTCTTCTTCCTTCAACTTTTTCTTTTTTTTTATTTTCTTTTTGTCTTTTGAAATGGGTTTGAAGTCATGAAGACATTGAGAGGAGAAGAAAGAGGGAGAACGATTCAAAGCCCTGAAAATTTGTGAGGAGAAACTGCCGCAGTTTGCTGCCAAGTGCTTCGAATTGTTTGAAGGAAGTAGGGCTGTAAACGCGTCGGGTTTGGGTGCTCCAAAGAGAGCGGGTGACGGTCCCGCTATTGTGCGGGTTGTAAATCCTGTCTAGCCCGAACCCGCTAAACACAAAGTGCTCGTTGATTTTTTTTATTTTTTTTTTTTTAAGGGCCTGTTTGCGTTTTACAATATAATAGGGCATTTATCAAAATATAATAATGGGTTATCACTGTATAATGGTGATAACGTTGTATGGATAATTTTTTCAAAGTCATTAGCAGCTGGGATAGGGTAATTTGGGGTCTGCACCACATAGGAATTTGGACTTGGGCTATTTTCTTTTATAGTGTTTGTTTGGGTTTGTTGCTGAGAGAAATTGGATGTTGGTAACCTACGCCACATAGGATTTTTTTCTCAGCCCATTTCCTCCCGTCAAGCTTTGAAATCGCCTCAGAAATCTGATTAAAAACCCTATAAAATGGGGGTCGGTGCTGTGTCGGGAAAATTGGTTGGAAATGGTTCAGCCCTAAAAATCACCGCCTCTCCCCAAAACTTCCATCCTCTCATTTTCCTTCCCGCCTCTCTCGCCGATTATCCTCTTTTGCCGCCTCTCTTGATGAAAAGCTCTTGAGATTTGAGCTTCACTGCTCCTTTCTGACGACATCATCGATGATTTTTATGAGATTAACTTAAAAGGAGGTTTCGCCGCTCCTTTCTCACGACAAATCGGTGATTTTCTCAAGGCAAATCGGTGATTTCTCACGACAAAGGAGGTATCTTTCTCCTTCAGATCTAGCATTCGCTGCTCGATCAGCCTTGATCTCATCCCTTGCAGTGTTGTAGCTTAAAAATTAAAGGTAAAATACATTGGTTATTTTTCTGATTTTATTAGTTTTGCCATAATTGTTTTATTCAAATTTGACCTCCACTAAACTGGACAAATTTTCAAATTCAACCTCTACGTCATTGAATTGGGTAAAATTTCAAATCTGACCACTATATCGTTAAACTAAAGACAAATATCAAATTTCACCACTACGTTGTTAAACTAGAGCAAAATATCAAATTTGAACTCTATATCGTTAAACTGAGATAAATTCCAAATTTGACCTCTACGTCACATAAATTGGAAAATATCAAATTTGATCACTACGTCGTTAAATTGGACAAAACTCCAAATTGGACCTCTATGTCATTAAACTGGAGAAAACTCCAAATTGGACCTCTACGTCATCAAACTGGATTTAAAATCAAATTTGACCTCAACGTCACTAAACTGGGCCAAATCAAAATTGACATCTACGTCGTTAAACTGGATCTAAAATCAAATTTGACCTCCACGTCATTAAACTGAACCGGACTCCAAATTTGTCCACCACATTGCTAAATTGGGTTCAAAATCCAAATTCTATTTCATGTCTCCAAGTCAAACCCAAATTTCAATCGCCACATCTCTAGTCTAGGATTTTACATAAAAATTTATACATTGGGGGTGTGCCCCCTGGTTAAGCCATGTATGTGATCATTTAAAGAAATAATAATGAGATTATTGTATCTTCTTGCTTTGCGAGTTTTCTCTTATTTTTTATGACTTTTATTCACTCTTAATCGAAGGTTCCTTTCATTAGTAAGGGTAATTAACAATAGACTCTTGAGTCTACTGGAAACCATGAACTCACATAAAAATAAAACCCTCTCCCGTAGGGTGAATTGACGGGATTGATAAACAAGACAAAGATATCTATCTTAATTGGATGCACTTATATGCAAACTAATTTTGATAGACAAGTTTGACTGCACAATAACCTCCAAATCTTAGTATCTGAAAAAGTACCCCTCAAATCAAGAATTTTGGAAAAAATTACTCTCAAAGCAATTAATCATAAGTTTTAATAAAATAATTTATAATTACAATGTAAAAATTATCAATAAAATAGTCAAAATTTTAGCACCAAGTTGATGATTAGTTGATTTTAGGGATATGTTTTTCACATATTTGATGATTTGAGGGGCATTTTTTAGATACTAAGATTTGGGGGATATTTTTATAAATACCCATGATTTAAGAGTTATATATGCAAATAACCCTTTAAAGTAATATTAGTAATATATAGTATAAATTTTTAGGAAATTTATGAATAGTTTGAGTTGTTTTAAAATCATAATTTTCAAATGTGTGAAGATTTGAATTAAGATTAGCTAACGAAATCTA
Source organism: Asparagus racemosus (assembly GCA_037177215.1). Taxonomy (NCBI): domain Eukaryota; kingdom Viridiplantae; phylum Streptophyta; class Magnoliopsida; order Asparagales; family Asparagaceae; genus Asparagus; species Asparagus racemosus. The sequence continues at coordinate 35,336,139 of JBAKGM010000139.1, forward strand.
CAACAATTTTTTGCTTTGTCTTTATAATAATATCAATGATAATCATACAAATAAAAGAGATGTGTTAGAAAAAGTAAGCTTATTTTTAAAATCGAGGTGTCAAAATTGGGAGGTATGTCCGTGCATCGAATGGGCAAGATAGATATTCGAAGAGGAAAATATGTTTTCAATGGTCTTCTTTTAATCTAGAGATCGAAACAAAGAGGTAAGATCGTGCTTAACATCGACTAAAACGCTAGTATTTATAATAAAAAAAATATATGCGAGCTATAATGAAACAAACAATTACAACTAGTAAAAAGAATTTACACTTGCATGCACCTATAGTTGCAAAAACCTATACTTGTGACACAAGTTAAGAAACTCCTTGGTCAAAAATGATGAAACTAGGATTTTTGTCTTGCACAGTACTCCCCAAAGTTGTTTAGCTCAATCCAATAATCATAATTGTTCATTAGTATGGCCAAGAGAATGGATGTAGCCTTTGTAAATGTAAAGTATATTCTCTTTTATAACATTGTTAGAAACCAATTAGGTTCAAAAAGTTTAAATTGGTGAAAACTATTCGTGGGTTTTTAATCTAAGTCTATCATTTTCTTTACTTATTTTTTAAATGTTATACTAGATTAACGTGAGTGCCAACATCCTCCCTCTTCAATCATTAGACTCTTTTGGTTTCTCTTTTTTCTCTTTCAAGGTTCTATGCTATTCGTGGCTGTTAACTTTATAGACATGTGCACTACCACTTTCTCACTATGCATACAATAATAGTACGTTATTGCTTGAGCACTAGCACAATCTTATTGTACAAATAGATTTTTCATTGTTAAATACAAAAGCATTTAAATACCTTCCCTCCTATATCATATTATCCATTCTCTCCAATCATTGTTAAGGCACGTGCCTCATAAAATGCTTTACAAGTAGGGATGCAAAAATATATCAGTATCCTAGGGAATATTAGTCAGAATATGGATATGGTTATTTAAATATATATCCAATAGAATATAGTCACTACATATAGACATGTAGCTAAATATCCGCATCCGTATCCGAAATATCTGAACATATGTTGATCATATAATTGCAACAGTTTAATCCTTAGATTTTGTATTTGAGATCAATTTGCATGATCAAGCGATCTAATCTTAGCTTTTTAGATGTAACAAATATATTAATAAACTCTAATGTATCATGAACTATATTCTTTTCATTATTATCTAGTTTTCTCATATTTGTTTTGTATTCGCCCGCTCAGTGGTGAATGCATAATTTTTTTTGGGTGGGGGGGGGGGGGGGAGGACAACAAGTGTCCATTTCCCTAGAAATAAGAACATAACATGATAAAACTATAATACGTAATGAGAATGCATTCAATAAAACTTTTATAGAAATTTAAGTGGTATTTTACTTTCCAATGAATTAATTTAAATTATTACTAATTTATTTAGTTTTTTGGGCTTTGAGGTGCAATTTTATAATTTATGGGGTGCAGATGTAAAATTTTTCATGAGTGTACATGCAAATTTGTA
>JBAKGM010000139.1:35352690-35369600 GCA_037177215.1 Asparagus racemosus
CCCAAACAAAAAAAATGTAAGCATTTCACAAAATCATCACTGTAACAGGGTGAGCAAATTGTCGGCTCGGTTGCTTTTTACTATTTTTTATCATATCGAATGAGTGGAAATCGAACCAAACCAAATCAAATCGGTTCAGTATGGTGCAATTTGGTTCGGTTTTGTTCTGATTGGGCATAGACATGTGAAGTTAGAGAACTTTTAGCTAAAATACTACACTCTTACTCGTTCAACCCTCTCACTCATCTTATATCTAAAGTTGAGGAGCAAATTCATCAAATCAACTACTTTACAAACTAAACCCGAACCTATATCAATTAAAATATATAAAATATTAGTATATTTATTTTTGGGTTATTTTCATATATACCCCTTAAATCATGGGCATTTGCAAAGCTACCCCACAAATAATCAATTATGGAAAAAAATACCCTAAAATCAAGAAGTCATCAACTTGGTGAGGAAAAATTAGACAATTTTATTGATATTTTTACATTCCAGCTATAAATTAGCCTATTAAAGTTGGTGATTGATTCATTTGGAGATATTTTTTTAAAATTGATTATTTGAGGGGTAGTTTTGCAAATACTAAAATTTGAGGTGGTTTTGCATATATTCATGACTTAAGGGGCATATATACAAATAACCCTTTATCTTTTCACCTAGGAAAAGTGAAAGTATTTATAAAATTAAGTTGAAATTGGTCAGTTTAGTTATTTCGGCTATAAATATTTCAAAACCGAACTGAACCGAACCGAAGTTTTTCTAAAACTGAACCAAATTGTAGAAGTTTGGTCGGTTCAATGAGTTTGCACTGATTAATGCTCAAACTTAGTTTGAAATCTTTTTTAGCATTCACCACTAACGGCATAATGAGGGGTTTTTTGAAACTTTATCACAAGTTCATGGGGGTTCGTCAAAAATAATGTTGGAAATTTGTGGGTTCTCGGAAATAATATTAAATTTTAGACGGGTGTTTTGAAAAAATTTGGGGAGATTGCAACGTTTGGAGAGTAGTAAAAAAGAAACTTAAAAAGTTATGGGAGTTTTTGTAGAGGATTCAAAAGAAGAGGTTGAAAATCGAACAACACAAATCTTATTTTGTTGGACCTCATACGATGGACAAATACGCTAATACCGCATCAAGTGTTAAATTGGTTTTTTTATTACTTGCTAATATTTGAGTTAATCTGATCTCCGACTCCCAAAGAAACCTGATGACCTCCAAGAATTTCCTATGCCTATGCAGAGATAAATATTTGTTGCATACAAAATCATCTAATTTTAATATATACTTGGCCCATGCCAGTGCTTTGATTTGTTGATAATTTTCCTACCTGTGTTTATGCCAGGATATAAGTTCAGGAAACACGACATAAATTTCTTTTATAGATCGCAATACATTATGTAAATTCATGACAGTATATGATCACACCACAACATAAATTTTTGATAGATTGGCAACTGATTATTATCTCCATGCTTCATTCCTTCGAACAGAACAAAATTCTGTAAATAATTACTCGACATCTCACTTATATTCGAGCCTATTGTGGAAGAATCTTCTGACGAAACATGACACATGACTTTGTAACTATCGAAGTAAGCAAACATGACACGTATTTTTGTATCTGATTCTATTTTTGAGAGATTTGAAAAGAACTCATCTCACTGACAGGTTCCACAGCTTGTGAATCTTTATGTGTATGATTTCTGTAACTCTCTGCACATCCAAAACACAAATCTATTCAGATTACTTCTACTCAATAATATCCCTTTTTCTGCAGCTATACGCATATGCAGGCCTAGACTGTGAAAAAGAGATCAATTCAGTAGCAAAACTGACAGACTGGCTCATCGACAATATAGCTCCAGCCCTGCCAGGCATCAAACCAAACCTAAACAAGCTCGTAATCTCTGGCCACAGCCGCGGCGGGAAAGACGCTTTCGCCCTCGCCTTAGGCCGAGCCAAAACCAAGCTCAAATTCTCAGCACTAATCGGCATCTGTCCAGTCGATGGACCGAACGAATCCTCAAACCCTCAAATCCTCACTCACAAGCCTCACTCATTGCATCTTAACATGGCGACATTGGTAATTGGTTCAGGCCTTGGTGGGGTGAAGAGGAACCCATGTTTTCCTCCTTGTGCACCAAAGGGGCTGAGTCATGAGGATTTCTTTAACGAGTGTCGAGCTCCTTCATGGTATTTTGTTGGGAAGGAGTATGGGCACATGGATATGTTGGATGATAAGACTGAGGGACTTAGAGGGATAATATCTAACTGTACTTGTAAGAATGGGGAGGAGAGGAAGCCAATGAGGTTGTTTGTGGGTGGAGTTATGGTTGCGTTTATGAGAGGGTATTTGGATGGTGACAAGAAGGATTTGGAGGCTATTAGGGATGACCCAACGCTTGCGCGTATTGAGTTTTCAGTGGCTACTTTTCTTGAAGAGGAGACCACACGATACAGTTTGCAGTGCTAATGTCCCTATAAATGATGTACATCACTATATCATCACTTCAGAGGAGCATATTTAAACTAGTATATGGCAGATATTATAATTTGTAACGGATCTCGCTTTTCAATCTATATCGCTATGATACCGATTGTAAGGGATTTACTTTAGATCCGAAACAACAACTACAGGGTTTTGCGGATAACCTTAACCTTATGGAGAAATGATCAGGCAAATAAAAACTTACAAGAAGACGCAATAGATAGTAAAAAATGTCAGACTGTTGATCAAGCAGCTCAGATGATGCATGGGACCCACCAATGGCAAAATGGTCATCTGACATAGAGAAAAGGAGAAAAGAGGTTCATAAAAATGTTATGATTCCCCAATTGACTAAAGATTACAATCTGCTAAGTCCTAAGTCAAGGCGGAGTAAGAATAAATATTTCTTGCAAAAAAAATAATCTAATTGCAATACATGGCATTACTATGCCTGTGCTTTGGTTTGTTGAGAATTTTCCTGACTGTATTTATGTCAGGATGTAACTTTAGGAAACACGATGTAATTTAGAGTGATCGATGAACATCATAACTTTTGATCTATTGGCAACAAATAATTATTTCCATAAGTCATTTCTTCGGATATAATAAGATTCTGTAAATACTTACTCGAAATCTCACTTATACTAGAGCCCACTGTGGAGATATCATAAAACTGTTAGTATGATGTGCCCTAGAAACTAATCATAGAGATGATTATGTTTAGTTTATATTTATGTAACTTCTATAAATAATGTGTTATTCGGCCACTTGAATAAATCACTTGTTATGGATCATTAAGTATGTGACTTGAATGTAAAACACTGTAATTAGATTGTGATATTATTCTAAATAGTCTTTGTCTTTTATCATCGATGGGATGCTAATGATTTTATAGGCAGCATGTGGATTGATTGATGATCATATTTCGCGGATCATGGATATAAGATATCAAGTCAATCATATGGGTATATGTTGAACATGATATTGGACCGACCCACTATGAAGCGTTGCATGGATTATTTGTGTCATCAATATGTTTCATACAGTGGTTATGTTCAGTATTTTGACCTGAAACCATCATGGTTTCCTACATGAGGATTATATACTTTAGTGTTACCAAATATTTTCCTCGACCGGACAACAATAAAGGTATTAGTCGGGTATGCTATGAATCATGCAGAGGGATGTGAATGGTCAAGATGGAATTTGTCCTTCTTGTATAAATGAGAGTATGATATCTCTGGGCCCCTTGAAGAAGATAAACGGAGAAAGTGCATGGCCATGCCTAATTTGTTGATAGTCAACTATTGAGAAGTTAGTCTAATTTCAGGCGCGAGAAATTAAAAGTTGAACTGTACAAGGGTGACACGTTTCTTACCTTGAGTTCAATCAAAATATCCAGTGATGAAGAGACCAACATATGTCCATTATGGACTAGGTTTCGTCTGAGATGACATTTACGTAATTTGGGTAGTCATAATATTCTGTTATGGTCTGCTCATGACTTGTGGGCCAAAAAGTATTTTGGCCCACTGCCAACATCATATAAACCTAATGGGTCGCACACAAGAACATGCTGGAACGTTATTGAGAAAGCTCACATAAATTAAGTCATATAGAGATATGATTAGATGTGAGGCAATCGGGTAATTAGATAATAAATGATTTGATAAATCTCAGTTAATTGATCTCAATCGAGTAATTAGATAATGAATGATTTGACAAATTTTAGTTAATTGATCTGAATTGATTTGAGATCAATCACGTTTAGAAAAAATACTGACCAAGTTCAATGAACCTATCTCCTAACAATCAATTGATATGATCAATCACAATTTAAAGATATGGTTTGATTTGAACAAATCTTTTTGAGAAACCGCCGATTAGAAACTTGATCTCTTTCCGGTTTGAGAAACCACCTCACAGCCCTATAAAAGAGAGTATAAGACGGACCTTTGGGATTACCCCAATCCAGCTTATGAAATCGTGAGGGAGAGAGAGGAAACTCCAGAGGCCACCGTCTTCGAAGTGCTAGCACACCGACGAGCGGAGTTCCAACAAGTTCTTGTGGATACCAGTAGAGGCGTCGCTACGATTGCTGCGCAACATCTCCACAAGTACACAAGTTTTTGTTACTTATCTGCACGCTTCAGGTAATCTTTTATCTTGGATATTCTTCTACGTATGGATATTAGGATGTAGGTGGATAAAAATCTATTTTTTAATGCTCGTTAGCCCTCCTATTTCTCTTCAAAAACATGACACATAAATTTGTTACTTATTCTACTTTGAGAGATTTGAAAAGAAAATATCTCATTGACAGATTCTACAGTGTGATGTCTGAGCTAGACTCAAATAATTATATGCTTGTGAATCTGTGTTTACACTCGATATTTGGAATTATGTATATTGGCCAAGATGTGTAGGGAGACTTAACAAAGAAAGAAAGTTGGGTCATTGGGTCGATGTGCAAAGGCAATCCCATTTCAAGATCACTGATCGAGGGAGAACATGGAAGGAAAAGCTGCTCCTCGAGTAAAACTGCAAGTTAGTGGGTTGTTAGATTCCGCTAAACAAGATCAGTGGAATAGGCAACTACTATATATTTGATAATATCAACTTATAACGGGCTCCTACAACCAAACCAAAATCTTTGTATTCTTTGTATTTATTCTGATGCCCTTACTTCCTGTTGTTGTTTAGTTCCTTGTGTTTTTGCTACTTTAAAGTTGTAATTCGGACTTACAAGTTAATTTCTTTACTTTAAATGCAGCTTTACTTTCCTGCAATTTACTATTTTTCAATCAGTTTGGCTCCAAGGGTAAACCCCTATCAGATAGGAGTAACTTAATCTTTACTTAATTGTCTTTGAGTTCCTTTTTTACAACAATTTCATTTAAATTGATGCTACAGCAATAAGGCTAGATTTACAGCAGAGTAGTGTAGGTAATTAGAGTCGGTTTAATAGTGAAACGACTGCACTTTGACAAATCATTATTATAAGTTGCGTTCCTATCTATTGGGTGTGTTCTTTTATAAGAAACATATTGGCTTTCTAATTAAGAGGAGTTTTCTCTCTTTAGAATGCATTCCCAACTACCCACAGTACTGAACCTTAAGCACCATGCAGCCGATTTTAGAACAATCACTATGCATATGATTTCCATAAAACGTTGCACATCTAAAACACAAATCTATTCCAATTACTTCTAATCAATGATACCTATTGAGTGGAGGAAATAGAGAAAGAGTCTACGGAAACGTGAAAACTTTCCATGCTGTAATCAGTCAATGGAATATAATGGTATCATGTGTTGTTTACATGAGGATAAGTATAACTTTGTTACATACAAATATTCAAATGACTAAGGAAAAATTGTGTCAAGGTTCCAAAAGTAAAAACTTCATGTCGCCCGGGGCCCCCTAACTATTTCTATTGTGAAATGGCCCCAAAAATTATATTTTATCCAAGTTACCCATTTTACCCCTCTTTTATTCTCCACCCATTAAAAATCATCATCATCTCCTCCCTCCCTCCCTCCTCTCTCCTAACTCACTATGTTGCTGCTCCTCCCTCCTCTCCTCCTTCTCTCTCCTAACTCTAACCTTCATACTGCTCCTCCCTCCTCTCTTCCTACTCTCTCCTAACTCCAACCCTAACCCTCGTCCTCTCCCTCTTCATCTTTCCCTCCGACTCCGTCATCTCTCTCCCGCCTCCCCCTTCGTCACCATCGGTCTTTCTCTCACCCTTCTTCCTCATCACCATCACCTCCTACGTGGTCTCTCGCTGCCACTGCATCCTACGCCGTCTATCGCCGTTATCACTTTTCACTACCCCTCAACAAGAAAAGCTCTAGGGTGATTCTCCCACTCTCTTCCTCTTTCATTATTTTTATTACCGCCTCCATTATTCTCTTCACTTTGCCCCCTTCATCAGAAGACCCTAAAAGTTTAGATATTGCGACAAAATTGATGTGGATTTCTTCAATTTAAGTATGTGTGTTGGAGAGTGAATGACAGTGAGCTTGATTTTTGGGGTAAAATCAGTGGGGTTTTATTTGTGTGCTTCACTCTTAAGATCGCTTTTAGCGAGATATGCTCTTTACAACTTCATAATTCCATTGCAATTTGCCATCACAATCCCTACCCATAGTCAATTCAATGAAATTATAAACATTTCTGTTGTTAAGTAGAAGTATTTTAGTAGTTGAAAGACTCGGGGATATTAGAGCTAACGTGACCATATATAAAAATATTTAATAGGTACTGGATATACTTAACAAGTACTTGCTAAAGTTAACAGATACTGGGCATAGTAAATAAGTACTGGTTAAAGTTAAAAGGTATTGTGTATAGTTAACATGTACTGGCTAAAATTAACAAGTACTAGATATAGTTAACAAGTAATGACTAAAGTAAACATGTATCGAATATAGTTAATAGATATTGGTTAAAGTTAACAGATATCAGATATAGTTAATAGGTAATGACTAAAGTTAATAGATAGTGAATATAGTTAATAGGTACTAGCTAAAGTTAATATGTACTAGATATAGCTAATAAGTATTAGCTAAAGTTAACAGGTACCGGTTATAGTTAATATATAATGTGTAAACGTAACATTAAGGGGATAAATTTAACATGTGACTAATCAACTTAATACGTTGTTACAGAAGTCATGAGGCAGCTTGAAGGAGCATATGCGCTTATCTTTAAAAGTCCACACTATCTATCCTAACGAGCTTGTTGCATACAAGCGTGGTAGTACACTGATACTGGGAGTCAAAGTAAGTGTTATTAATGATTTCTCATCTTTATTTAATTTTTTTTCTCATCTTTATTTGGGTAAAGCAAAGATTGGATTGTCTAATTGAACATCATTGTGCATTTAAAATCAGAACTTTGCACTCTCCTTTGCATTTAAATGACAAGATAACTCGCATAGCATTAGTATGAGGCACAAAATCCAAATTCAATACAGTTGTGTATTATAAAAACTAAACTTTCTTTCCAAATCAAAGCTTTAAACTTGCAGAGACCTCACACATCTCTCTTTGGAATTTCATCAAACACTTTGCAAGCAATCTCCAAACTGCCACATATCATATACCCACTTAACATACTACTCTTAAAAACCAAGTTGAGGATGGCAGCGAGCTCAGAGAGGAGATACTACTCTAAATAACCTGTTCTTGTTAAGTATCACAAGTACATGTTTACTATACCATGTAACTGTTATAACCGGTTCTTATTAAGTATCACATGTATATGTTAACTATAAAATGTACATGTTAACTGTAAACTGTTTTGGTTAAGTATCACATATAACTATTAATCGTAATCTGTACATGTTAAAAGTAACTTATAATTCACATATTGGATAATCTCTTATCACCTGTTAGTTAATAAGCAAACATATATTAGAGCTAACGTGACCATATATAAAAATGTTTAACTTATACTGGATATAATTAATAGGTACTAGAAAAGTTAACAGGTACTGGGTATAGTTAACAAGTTCTAGAAATAGTTAACCAGTACTTGATATGTTTAATAGGTAATGACTAAAGTTAACAAGTATCGAATATAGTTAACAGGTTATGGTTAAAGTTAACAAATATCAAATATAGTTAAAAGGTACTGGCTAAAGTTAATAGGTAGTGAATATAGTTAATAGGTACTGGCTAAAGTTAACACGTATTGGATATGACACTAAAATGTAACAAAATGAGGTTAATAGATAGTCATCTCAATTGATTTCTACTTTAATTTTATTTTATTTGTATAGTTATAAACAATTCTATGATTTTTCATAATGAGATTAACATATTTTTTAACCTTTGAATTCAACATAGAACAAGTTCTCTAGTTGAAGTAAAGTTTCGAACACATTGTGTGCGGTTCTAAAAGAACACAATCATAACACATAAAAATCAAATTTGAAGCAACAAAAAGTAGAAATTGGGATTAAACTACCCTGTTGATCTCGTTGACATACAGGGATGTCGTCGCTTGGCTTTCGGTTACCAAAGAAAGAGATGGAGTCTGAGTAGAGTAAGGAGAGGATGTAGATGATGCCGCTAGCAACAGAGGAGGTTGGGGTTAGGGTTTGGGTAGCATTGTTGATGTCGCATGTTGATAGCAGTTATCAAACAGGGGGTTTATTAGTGGATTAAGGGGGTGTTAGGGTCCTCAAACTCCTTCAGATGACTTGTTCTGAAGCCTGTTGTTCTTCCCTGCTCATGAAGAACTCGTGAGAGGCCGGCGTTGGGTTCTCTAATTGTTCCTCTGACGATCAAGTTAGTAGTTGTACTTGAGTGGGAATTTAAAAGGTGAGTAGTGAAAATATACTCAGAGTTGCATGAGTGCCGAGAGAGTTACCCCATGCAGTGTAAGTTCCTTTTATAGTAGATCAGAAGGGCACACATACAACTTTGGCTAACTCTAGACAGGCAACTTTGGCCAAGCCCAGACAGGAAGTTGAGTCGGTAGACACCATACAGATGTTGGCCGCTGAAGAAGGTGAGTCATCTAGTCATTTAATGCGGGGACCACAGTAGGTTCTTGGAGCTAATTGGGTCTGATGAGTCATAAAGACTATGGAAGCTAGAGCAATGATGACTTTGTTAGAGCAGTTAATGCAAGGGCAGTCGGCTGTCAGCGAGGGGTTCGTGGAAACTACCACCTTTTCAGTCGTCTGGTTGAAGGTCGACAAGCCCCACCTTTTTAGTTTGTTATGCAAGTTGTTAGCTGAAATAGTAGACTAGGTGCGAGTTGCTTGTGCAGTTGATCTGGTGGGTAGGCTGACAAGTACCACATTTCTAGTTGGATATGCAAGTTGTCAGCCTATTGAGTCATCTGTGGGAGTAGCTTGAGTTGTCTGGGCTCTGAATACGTCTGATTAGGCACGGAGCGGGACACGTGTTGGCTTCCCAAAGAAGATTAAGACTTAGCTTATTTGTAGGCTATAACAATGGCCCCCTTTCGCTTGAACTCAGCTGGTCAAGTACGGCTAGAATTTCAAATAGCTGTCGGCTGGCGACTCTCGACGTGCATTTATGATGAAAGTGACAGGTTGCTGTTGAAGTGACCTTTTGATGTTAGTAGATATGGTGCGCCATCATCTCTTCGAGTTCAGAGCTAGGTAGCACATTGATCAAAGGGCAGCACTTCGTCTTTTGTATAGTCCATTCGAATTCTGAGATCAATCTCAGCCATCCATTTTGATTGAGTCAGTCGTTCTGATCTTGACACGTGTCCAAATTTGGGCCTATATATATTTCATCTCTGAGAAGGAGTCCGTTTATAAGCATTCTGAATAGTTTTCTAAAAACCTAACTCTGTGTGTTCACGCGATTTTCTGACCAGTTCTCTATCGATCTGTTATGGCTTCCACCCTTTCTACTTCTGGCCGCAATGAGATGAGGATCAATCTCCTCAGGCTGTTTCGCTCGAAGGTCTGTGCAATGGAGTTTGAAGCCTATTACAATCGCTTCAATCTCCCTCAAGCTTTCACATTGTCAGCGCCAGAGTGGTCTGAGGCCGTATACCATCACGGCGATGATAGAGCACCACTCTACCTAAAGCATCTGGAGTATGGGCTTCGGCTACCACTCCACCCTTTCCTGTGTTAGGTATGCAAAGCTCTAAGGGTGTCCCCTGTGCATATCAGGATGAACTCCATTGCTACATTGGTGGGGTTCATCGTGATCTACCATCAGTTCGACGTTGACCCAAGCCTACGTATACTCAGCCATCATGCCAGCGTCAAGATGGAAAAGGAGGGGCATTTTTATTTGCAGAATTTGGGCGGGTTTAAACTCATCTCGAATGCACTTGACTCCAATAAAGATTGGAAAGAGAGGCTCATATGGATCTTCTAGGCCAATCCCATTCTATTGTGCCCGACTTGGCTCGAGATCAAAAGAGACGTGCTTAAGCTAGGTTTGCTCACTAATGAGGAGAGGCAGGGGCTCAACAAGATTCAAGCTTATGCTGGGTCTCGTGAGATTAGCAATCTCTTTGAGTCAGCTGTGCTTCGAGTGGTCAGCATATCCCACTTCTCGCTGACAGAGGAGGACACCATCCGTTCTGTGGCCTTGGCTCTTCCACTAAAAGAGTGGGAGGATGCATAGCCGGGGTCAGCTGTTAGGCCCTAAAAATGTCTGAGAGCCGAGTTGGCCCCCACAGAGGTCGAGATGGTGGCGGCAAGTACTACCGAGAAAGCTGCTCGGCTAGCAGGACTGAGTGCTACTGCTCAGGCAAAGATGCACGAGAAGAACAAGGGGAGGAAGGTGAGTGGTCGAGGTCCCCATGGGAGCCCCGGGCTAGCTAGAAATGGCTGGTGGGGAGTGGTAGAGGCAAGTGTTCCCATCCAGATCCAGGGAGTTAGCCAAGATCGCCCGACCCCCAACGTCTCCTACATCGAGCCACCAGAAGTTGTTGTTCTTGATGCAGCATCCCCTGAAAATAGCTCTTAAATGGTTATCAAGCAGCCTTCGTGACCTTAGCGAGGTCTACTAAAGGCATAGGCAAAGTTCGCTACAGTTGCGGGTGAAGGTCATTGTGAATATGGATGCGCCTTCTTCGGAAGTGGATGACTCGGTCCACTTGATCAGATGTGGGCAGATTTCATCAATGAACCTCACTATTAGGCTCGAATTTAACACAGATTTTGGCTCTTGGCAGGGCTCACTTAGGTGACATTCGCTATAGTCCATCATGGGCTTGACTTTGGGCCTGTTCGAAGTGTTTAGCCCATAGGTGTTCACTACTTGGATCCAAGTTAATCATCAGCCTTAGTGAAAATATATTTTGATGGTCTACAAGATCCCCAAAACGTTTTTAAGATCCTGTATTCAACCTTGTAATAGGGATTGAAATACTTTGGGTAAATAGCCAGAAGTGTACTGTTCAACATGGCTCGAGTTGTCTTGATTGGGTAAAACTTGTCTTCATCTGTCTACTTGGTTGCGAGAGGTGTACTGTTGAATGTAGATTCCTTGGTTGCAGACTTATATCGAAGGTTTGATGATGCTTGTGCTCATCCAAATCCATATTTGGAACGGAACTCGCCTTCTTTGTTGTTGGCGCGATGTTGGAGAAATCAGCAAAGTTTAGCTAATTTTTAAGTGTGAGCGAAGGTTGCTCATTTCTGTCTTACTGAGCGAAGCTCGTTGATTGGTGATGTTTGCTGGCTGGCGAAGCTCAACGCATTTTGAGCTTTCGTTGGCAAAGTATGTCGTCTAGTGACTTGTGCCGTGATTTGTCTGATTTGCTATCTTGGAGAAGTTTGTTCTGATTTGTCTCTAGATTTGTGCCGTGATTTGTGGCTAAGATCTCTTGATTGAAGATCCTATGAGATCCGCTACATATTTGATCGCGTTTTAGGCTAAGTCAAAGCCTCTTTGTTTAGTCCAATCAGATCTCAGAAAGATACGATTGCCTCGGGAGTTAAGATTTGAAATTAGCTATAAATAGTAGCCATCCTCATCCATTATCATTGCTCCTTCCATCTTTTTTCTTCTTGTTCTCCATGTCTGCGCCAACGTCGCATAGACCAGAAATGCTTCTCGATAGAGGAGCTGAAATCAAAAGACTTCAACAGGAGTTAGCCCAAGTTCAGGGCAATCAAGTGGATGAACTCTGCATACTCCGCTGCTTGGCGGAGTTGTTGGTGGCCAAGAAGGAGATGCTCGAGGGGGTCATCCATAATCAGTCAACAGCCTAGCACAAACTAGACCGCCATCGGAATGTGTGGAGCCTCGAGTGCTGTGCTCTTTGTAATGCCATGAGATGTTCGAGGTGTCTCATTTACCAATGGGAAGTCGCCCATACGAGGAGGTTTTCCCCACAAATGAAGAGTTGAGTCCTCCAAATCACATTGCCCAGGTGACGGAGGCATTTCGAGAGCTGGTGCGCCATTTCCTCATCTGCCAAAGTGTTACTAGGAATGCCTGACACGATCTCACTATGCTTCGTGTTCCTTGGGCGGACTATTTGTTTCCTCATGTCAGTAAAAGGATAGGGGTGTGAATTCAATCCCTTTGGTTGAGGCCAAGGATGTTGGAACTTTTATCTTCGATGATGGTTATGTGCTTCACACTGTGGACTCGGATGTGTGTGGGTTCCATGCTGGTGACAAATTTGAAAGCTTCCATCATCAGGCGAGGGAACCAATATCTGAGCAGGCATTACTCGCAGGCTTCTTTTCCATTTGGCTAAAGGGGTGTGTTGTTCCTTCTCGGCTGAAGGACCGTATCTCGATCAAGGTGCTGCATTCTACCATGTTGCTAGCTTGTGGGTATAATTTAGCCCTTTTACCTATGATAGTGAGCTGCATTCATCATGGCCTAAGGGAGTTGGCTACCGAATATCTGAAGCAGGAGGAAAAGTGTCCGAGAAATCAAGTGCCTATTCGCAAGGAAAGTTGATGGATTGATTTTCATTGCTGAATTCATTACACCTTTATGGGATTACAAATGAATTCAATAAAAGACCGCCTTTTTATAAGGCTTACAAATGAAAAATCAAAAAAAGATTACAACTTTATCACCCTGGTTGAACAAACACAGGATCCATTTATCGGATCCTTGCTTGCGTGGGTGTCTTTTCTTGTGCCTGGGACTTTTTGTGTCCATGGACCACCACGTAATTCGATCTAAGTATAGATCTATAGGATTGAGAGGACTATTTCACGAAGGAAATAGATCGCCTAAAGCAGGAGAAATCGACCAAGCGATTTCACGGCTCTTCTTAGGACTAAGACCAAGCTTAGCTCTGGAAGGATACATCGTAGATCTGATGTAGATCTGCTCTTGATCTTCCTCTTGTCGACGAGATCTAAAATTGAAGGCGTTCTTGGCTTGCTTGAGATCTAGATCTGTCCTTTTGATTTTGCAAGCGCTCGGATCTGTGTAAAAGCTCGCGTAGATCTCGCCCGAAGCTGTAATTTTTCCAACTCTCAGAGTTCTGATAGTAAAAAATCTAACTCTCAGAACTGAACCCCCTTGGCCTATTTATAGGCAAATGAATCAGGGGGGAGATTTTGGCCGGGCACCATTGGTGCCTTGGCACTGTGGTCGAGGCACCTAATGGTGCCTTGGCCGTGCCGAGGTGCTCATTTGGAGCCTTCTTTCCTATTCCAGCATTCGTCTATTCGTCCACCATTCTGTTCGAGCTCGTTTACGTCTAGTTGCACCGAATCAAAAACTCGGTTGATCGTTCTGTTGATTCTAGAATCTGATTGGCGTAGCTCCGTCATCGCTTGAGTCTGGTTAATTTCGTCTCGTCGACATTTGAGTCTGGTAGACTCGCTTTGTCAAATCTCACTGACCTGAAGCTTCGTCGCTAGATTTATTCCACAATATGTCGCTTTGTTGACTTATGTGCCTTGCCGACTCACTCATACGTTCATCGACTCACTTTTTTGTGGTGCAATTACGTCGTCAGTGGTTCTTGGTCACATCACTTGATGGGTCGTATGCTGTCAACCCACCATCACGAGTCTCGTTCGGGCACTGATAAGCAATTTTCAACACCTACAGATACCCCCTCTAAAGTGTCTCAGTCTCAATTTTTTAACGAGCCTGGGATACTTTGGATATGATAGGCCCCAACCTTCAGTCGGTGTGATGGGACCTATGAATGGCTTCGGTGTTTGATCTCTCCGATCTTTTCAGACTCTCTAGTTCTTTGTATGATCGCTGAAGGCATTACGGTACTGCACTTTTGGTCTGACCGTTGTTGAGATCTTGACCTGAAGTCGATAAATGAATTTCTTCTGAGATTAGCTTCCAAATTTGATTCCTCCAATCCTTTTAGATTCTCCAGCTCTTTGTAGGATAGCTGAAGGCATCACGGTGTTGTATTTATTGCCTGACCATTGTCGAAATCTTGAATTGAAGCTGATTGAGTTCGTTTGAATTTGACTCGTGTTGGTGAGTTATCGTTCGACTGACCATCAAACTTTTTTACGAGACTCCTCCATTGATCGGGGAATTCTTCGTTGCGACGTGTTGATTGGTGTCAAAATATGTGGAGTTTAGCCCTTAATTGGCGAGTGCGACGCGTTGACCGGCGTCCAATTTTACTTGGATTTGAACCATTGATCAGCGAATCCTACGGCGGCGACGCGTTGCCTGGCGTTAACACAATTTATACTCGTGTGTTTATTACAGTTTTTCAGCGAGTTATCCTTAAGAAAATTTGACGAAAATAATCTCCAGGGAACTTCTCTGCCAAAATAGGAACCAGTTTATACTTGTGTAGCTTTTTGGAGTATCGGCGAGTTTCTTGTTGGCGACGCATTGACTGACGTCGATATAATTTTCATGCTTCATTGGCATTCATCGAGTTATCCCTAAGAATATTTCTTTTTTTTAAGAAATATCCTCTAAGAACTTGTCGACAAAATAGGAAACAGTTTAAACTCGTATACTTTATTGGAGTATTTCCAGAGCTTGTATCAATTGAACCGGATGTGAAGCAGCCTTCATGCGGCGATAACTTCGCTGAATAATTGTCCGAGATCCCTCAGATGTGAGGGGGAGAGGAGGAGCCAATTAACGGGCTGATTTGACACTGTTTTGGCATCGGAATAAGGCTCTAATTAGGATTCCTAATTAGGGACTGATTAGAGTCCTAATTGGAACTGGTTTGGGCCCATTAGGGACTGTTATAAATACCCCTCTCCTCTCTTTTCTTTTGACCTAGGCCGCCCCTCCTTGAGCTTTTTCTTCTCTTGTTTTCTTCTCGCCTGGCGTCGTCTCATCTCTTTCAACTCGAGGTAAGAGTACAAGGGTTTACAACTAGGGTTTACAAAAGAAAATATAGGGTTTTCTTAAAAACAATCACTTTTTTCCCTTCTTTTATTTTCTTTTTTCTTTTTCTTTTCTCTTTTTCTTTTCTTTTGTTGCGCACGCAGCCACATGGCTGGTCTCGGCCTTGGCCTAGACTCGCTGGTCTTGGCCTTGGCCAAGAACTAGTCTCGGCTTTGGCTGAGACTCAGTCTCGGCCTTGGCTGAGACTTGCAGGTCTTGGCCGAGGCTAAAGCCTGCATGCCTGAGCTCCTTTTTTCTTGTTTTTTTGATTTATTTACCTGCATCTGATACATTTCGTTTTGTGCAGGTTAACATGTCGTCGGGAAGATCACGAGCTCTGAGTAGCCAGCCTCTACCCCTTCACGTGAGGGCGTACCCCCGTCATTTGCCGGTGAGCTATTCACGTCCTTTTGTACACTCCCAATTTGCATTTGCATATTGCATCCCCGATTCGTTCTCCTTGGTGAGGTAATTGGGAAGAGCCTTGATTCCTCCTTGGTGAGGATTGATGCTTACACAGCCTTGACTCCTCCTTGGTAAGGATCAACGCTTATATTTCGGTCATTGACGGGAGCGATTCTATGATGTACCACAGTCGGCAGGATAGGATATCCCGTTACTTTATGTGATGGGGTATATTGTCCTACGATCATGTAGTCCATCCGACATCGAATTTCCCGTCACAAAGTCGTGACTCTATCTCACGGGTTTGCGAGATGAGTTCAACGCCTCATTTTTTTTATCTAAGTTTGACCTGCCCTGATTTTTTTATTTCAGTCAAGTATCCCTCTAGAGCGTTCCCTTCTCATGCGGTTGACGGGCGTCGTGGTGAGGACTATTCCACATGTGACAATCCTGCCATTTTTACTTTACCTCAGTTCGCAGCGGAGTTGCACACTCCTCAACCTCAGTACAAGCCTGGTTTCCCTGATTCGGCTAGCGTCGGAGGTTACAGATGGAACTCGCTGTTGACCACGACGGGCTCCTCCCTCAGATTCAACCTCTCGCATTGATTGTTCTGGGTCAGGGGTTTGTTGACCCTGACTCTAGTATCGTGAGGGGCATCCTTCAGCGGTTGGAGGATGCTTTAAAATAGGTGATCCCCATTATTGGTATTAAGTGGGGGTTCTACACGGACTTCTACCCGTTCTTAGTAAGCTGCTTGAAGGAGGTTCAGCGTGGAGGTGGTACTCAGCTAGCCTTGCGCTGTGACCGGAAGCTTGTTCACTGGGAGGGTCTCATGCTCCGTGCAGAAACGCTGGCCTTCTTCAAACCATGCAACAAGGATGGCGCTTCATAGGTGAAGCTCGAGTCAAGATAATGCAAGAACGTGAAGCTCGAGCACAACGCATACTGGAGCAAGAGGCGATTGCCACGAATCTGCATGAGCGGCAACATCTTTTACAACGTGCGATTGACTCTTACACTCCTACCGCTGCCCGCATGAGCGCTCATCCTTCCAAGAGGCGGTCAACCTTGGAGGACCTCAAGTGTAAGAGCACCGACTGTGGGATTTAATATTCTCAAGTTATAGTTTTGATGATAACAATATGTGTGTATTGTGTATATTCTAACTTGTTGATGCAGATAT
>JBAKGM010000139.1:35388363-35416780 GCA_037177215.1 Asparagus racemosus
GTCTTCACTCTTCTGTAGGGGCACCACCCCGTTTTCTCCCCCCCCCCCCCCCCCCTTTCTAGGGTTTGCCAATTTCGGACTACATTAGGGTTTTTGCAGCAAAATCTAACTAATTAGGGTAAATTTGGCTGATTTGTGGAGGTTTATGGGATGTTTACCATAAATTTTTGGTTATTTTTTAGGAACGTTTGTTTGATTAGGGGTTCTAGGTCAAGGAGATGATTTTAGAACGTGTGTTGATGTGGTCAGCGAAATTTTCCCAAAGATATCATCTTTGAAATGGTAAGAGAACGTGGGCAACTGGGAAAAATAGTTTGAGCTAGAAGAAAAATAGGGTTTTGTACCGTTTTCGTACCACATTAGGGATTTGTACCAATATTGGACCGCTTTGGCTAAATTGGGCTAAATTGATTCTCATGTTGGAATGGGACAGCTTTTTCTCTAGCAGTATGGTGTTTTATCAATTGAGTTTGTGGGGGTTAGGGATTTGGTTGTCTGTCATAGTTATTTGGCTATTTCCTGCAGGTACAACACACCGCTCTCTCCTATTTCTATATATAAGGGTTTCCAATTTCGGATCACATTAGTGTTTTTGTACAAAAATCAGATCACTTAGCGCAGATTCGACTGTTCGTACTCTCTTATGTTGGAGAAGGGTGTTTTTTTAAAAGTAATAATATGTTTTATCAATTGGGTAACATTTGGGTTTGTGGGCGTATAGGGATTTAGCGCTCTATTATTACTATTGGTTATATGTTTTGGAATATTTGTCCTTATTTGGTTTCTAGGTTAAAGAGGGAGATTTTAGACTAGTGTTTGTTATTGGCAAGAAAATCTGTGATGGAGATATTGGAGAACTCACCTAAGAAGCTAGTTGTTAGAGAAAAAGAATCCAAATATCTAATAAACCCATAATGATTCCCCATTTAAACAAATGTTGGGTAAATGAACCCTAATTTAGGGTTTTCCAGTTTCATGTTGCATTAGGGTTTTTGTACCAGAATCTAATGACTTGGGCAAACTAGACTAATGAGGCTACCTTATGTTGCCAACAATGGGGTATTTCAAGTAGTGTGGCGTTTTGTCAATTTGGTTCATGGGGGTTCAAGGATTTGGCCTTCTGTCATAATTATTTGGTTACTTGTTTGGTAATTTTTCCTTTTATTTGGTTTCTATGTTAAAGAAGAGATTTTGAAACAAGTTTTGTTGTTGGTAGCAAAAATTTCTGTCCAGTTGTTAGAGTGATCGAATCCAAATCTCAAATTAGCCTATAAGGATTCCCTATTTAGTCTATGTTGGACTAAATGTACCTAATATACTACCACACTTCCACAATCCTGACACCCATACTGGCTGGTTTTGCACTAGTCTAGTATTGGTCAAACACTGCAATTCGGGCCCTTTGGCTTTTTACTAGACAAATACTGTAATATGAGCATCACCATTTGCTCCACATTGCAATCCTAGACAAATACTGTAATATGACCGTCACCATTCGCTCCACTTATTTGCAACTGGGAAGGTGCGGTTAGCACTACTACTGCTTACCTAAACATAGGAGAAGCCACCCCTAAAAGTTAGTTGTTAGATGGGAGCAACTGAGATCTCTAATAAACCCACATGTTGTTCCCATTAGTCACTATATTGCAACTAGGTGGACGAGGCTAGCTCCGGGATTGTAAAGACCTAGTATAAGTCATCCCTAAAAGCTAGTTGTTAGCAGTGTTCTAAATATCAAATTGGGGCATCTCATAGGGAAGAAAATTCATATGATTGGTGGATATCAGAGATTTGGATATAATTAGTAAATATTGGGGTGACTATCAGATAGTGTGTTCATGCATTCGCTGTGCGGGGGTGTTGGGGGTGGGTGTGTCTGCAGATGCGCACGTGTTCCATGTGTAGGTGTTTGCATGCGCGTTTGTGTGTGGTCTTGTGGGTGGGTGTATATGCATATGCACACATGTGTACGTTTCTGTGCATGTGGGTGTGTGTGAGCAAGTTTATGTGTATTATAAATGTTTTTCTTGTTGCAATTGGGGATGGAGTTAGTTTATGTGTATTATAGATTTTGATACTTGATGCAATTGGGGATGGAGTTGTGGAAAGTTGGTATCATTTTTTCATGTTTATTGAGGAAAGTTTTTGAAAGATGGTATCGTTTTCATGTTTAAACCCTTAGGCCATGTTTGGATTGGGCAATATATTGATGTAATAAGCCTTTACCCCTAAACTAATATAGTGGAATGATTGGGTCAAAATTTTGGGAGGGATTAGGCCAGGCTACTTAGTCCAATAAAATTAAGTTGTCCAGGGACTTTTGAAAACAAGGGAAGGGAGGGGTGTTATTGTAGTCTCGGGAATATTTCCCACTTGGGATTAGACCTAAAAATACCAACTTACCCCTTTCCTAAAAATTACTTAAGGTTTCCTCTCCAATTATTTAGCTCACCCACTTATGTGAATCACAATTCGTGAATGGAACTCATGAATAGCGTGGAGCAGGTTGTGTCACTAGAGCAATTGAGAATGTAGAACACAACTCCTTGGATTAATTCTTATAACTTTAATGAATCCAAAACAGAGTAATGCATCAATTTTTATCTAATATAGAATTTGCATCAGTTTTAATCTAATATAGACTTTTTCTTATGAAATCATGAGTGTTGGGTATTTGCTTTTGGTGCCTGAATGTGGTCCATTATAAAAATACCTCATTTAGCATATTTCTCAAACAAATAGCTAGGTTACAACTATTTTACTTCATATTTGGTTGGGTTATATTCTGTGCATATTGGACTTTGTAGTACTTTCTTTTGTCATATTCTATAGAATTATGTATTGGTATGTGTATTAGTTTATAGTATTGTTCAATCAAATAGTTTTGCATTGGGCAACATGACAATCTAACACGCTTCCAAACTCTGTCAAAATTCCTTCAGACTTGCATAGTTGCTAGGCATAAGATCGTTGTGGACATTTGTTGTTATGCCCTAATCCTATACCACCGTATAATGATAAGTACGTAAGTATTAGAGGTGTTTATAATACATTGAACCCAACAGATTATTGAAAATTTAATTCACTATACTACTATAGTTTATTCGATTATTATATCCCTAGACTATAATGAGTTTAGTTAATCCCAGAATAAAATAAATCCCCAATCCAAACATGGTCTTAAATTATTGAAAAAGTTACTAATATTTCCAAAGGCATATTGCTAAAACTTGATCTATTTTGTATATAACTTGAAGTTATGACTCTTTGTCATCTTGTATGCTAAAGCTTAAATAGCATCAACGATGATTTTTTTGGGGGTTGGGGGGGGGGTGGGTGGGGGTTTAAATGGTGAGAGATCTACACTCTACAAAGAAAGAAACTTATTAACAAGCAATAAAAAAAGAGAAGGGTTATTGGTAGCAACAATTAGTGATGAATGCTTGGTTGGCGCAGTGTTGCTGGAGTATTATATAGTTAAAATTAAAAGTTTAACTCACTATAGTCTACTGGATTATTATATCCGAAGACTATAATGAGTGAAATTGATCCCAGAACATAATGAATCCCCAATCCAAACATGGTCTTAAATTATTAAAAAAGTTACTAATATTTCCAAATGTACACTGCTAGAACTAGATCTATTTTGTATATAACTACAAGTTATGACTTTATTTCATTTTCTAAGCTAAAGCTTACATATCATCAATGATGAAATTGAAGAGAGGGGTTTAAATGACGAGAGATCTAGGGAGAGAGAAACTTATCAACAAGCAATTACAAAAAGATGACGGCTTATCGGTAGCAACAATGAGTGATGAATGCATGTGGGACAGTGCTGCAACATAGTCCACCTTAAGGCAACACAATCCACCTTAATGAAAATTGTCGGGTATATACAAAGCAATAGAACTTTTGCAAAAATAATTTGGTCTTAGTTAAACCCTAATTTTCTTCTTTAACTTACCTATATAAGTAGACATTTGTTTGGGTTTAGACCTCAATAGAGCCATAAATCCAGATTTGATCCTAAATACAAATAAAAGCATATCGTTTTTTTGCAACCAAAATGCCACCCACTATACTGTGAATATCCCAATATATTGCCAAAAATTGCTAAAAGCAATAAATGATAGTGAAGCCATATTGTTTGCGTAAAGCCTTATAAGGGACTCATTGGTGATTGGCCATGTTGGTCGATATTGAAAATAATGGTTGTTGGACAAAGGGGACCTGCATCTGTAATATATTCATGCTTGACTCCCCTTTTGTCAATGTGGGAGTAAATGTACTCTTGATAATTTTCCTTTTCATATTTGAAAGGGTAGGAGAATGTGGACAACTAATACGAAGAGCGTGAGTTAGGAACAAACTTACAACTTGAAGTGCCTAGCTAGTAGCTATCACCACTTGACCTTTTCTCCCTTCAAATGGGCCATGGATTTGGATATGACTTGAAGAAGAATAGATCAAGGTCCGTTGGCTGGCTGTCTACATGATCTTATTAGCTAGTGTCTGAGGTGGAAAACTAGCTATTGGAGAATCGTGGTAACTAACTGGTGGGAAGATAAAGCTACAAAGAAACCGTTACAATTAGAGAGCATTGTTAAGTTGGTTAGAGAGCAAAACTAGTATAGAAGACAAGAAACAAACTAGGGATCTTGAGGTTCCTTTATCTGGTTATAGAACAGTCTTTTAAGTGTTGATATAAACATTGAATAAATACAGACAATATATGTACCATGTGCAGTAGTGTTTTTAATTTCAGTTCCTGGAATGAAATTGAAGGCTCCTGTCTAAAACGATGTGATTTTTTTTGTATTGCCTATTCATCTAGTATCTATCTATTTATATGTTTGTTATGTATGTTACATTTACAGTAGCTACCAGGGTCGCCTACCCCTGTGTATTCATTAATAACTTGACTTCTGATTCTTTTTTTCCCTTTGTTAAAAGGTGGGGTCCACAACTAGAGAAAGCGACATACAAGAATCGTCAACGTCTCTACCTATCAGAGCAGGTTGAGCTACTTCTCTTAATCTAACATTGGTGTAGAAGGCTTTTGTCACAGCTCTTGAGCTATGAACATTTTGGCCTCATGTATTCAGACTTCGAGAACATGAGGCTCAATTAGTAGTTCTAAATGCTGCTTTAGCTTCTCCTTAAATAAACTTTACATGGGTTTTCACTTATTTATTTTCTAACCTCATGAGTATTCTCTGCATAATATTTCATTTCCCTGTCTTGCGAACCTTTTTTACTTGTTAATTGGTGAAAAATGAAGCAGCTACTCAAGTGGCTTCCTATGTAAAATGATTTTTCTGAGTATTGGCCAATTTAATTTTGCATTCATAACTGTGGCTGATTATTGTATTCACTTTGTTCCATGATCGCATTACTATCCTTTTTTGCAGACTGATGGCACAGTTCCAAACACTCTTGTGATAGCAAATGTTGAAGTGGTTAAACCGAGGGTTGCAGCTGCAGAGCATATATCCCAGGTTGTTTCAGTATCTTATTTATTTACTTACTAATCATCTAGTTGACTCTGCTTTGCTTGAGGTGGTCCACATATGGTTTAAGGTGTATCATGTAGACCATGAACCTGTTAAGCTATTTTCTCTAAGACAACAACAAAGAACAAACTTAATTTATTCTGTATGTTCTGCTCTGTTTGTTTTATTATTTTTGATGTGTGTTGGGTTAGTTTCAAATCGTATGGTATATGACTTCTTGAAACTTTTATGCATCTTTATTGTTTTACATTTTGTTAATGGTTGCCCTTTTATTTTTGTACAATTTTTTGGCCCAATGCCATCTGGTGTTCTTTTTTCTTTTTCTTTTCCTTTTTTTTGGGAGCAAGTGTTAGACTAATACTTCTACTTATCATCCTCAAGTTGTAGTTCCTTTAGATGTTTAGTTGGTCGAATGCAAGTTATGATGGGAAATGTTTATATGTGACAACTTACTTCCAGTGTTGTTTCTCTGGATGATATGAATGTATCATCATATGCAGAAGTTCATATTTAATGCTTAAGCATGTCCGATGCTTGTTGACTGAAAAATTTAGTTTTGAGCATCTCGGTTTGGCTTCAAAGAGTTCATAACTTCATATGCTAAACTTGGTTAAAAATAGTTTTTTGCCTACAATTCTGGTACTTAAAAACAATTAATTTTGGTAGCTTTTTGCCAATTTGGTCAGCTTTTGGAGTTCATATTTGATGCTGCACACTTAAATATTAATGCACAATTGTTTGTTGGATGCATTGGTGAATTGTCTCTGAGAATTTTTTTCCCCATATATGACTTATGCCTATGATGCAGAAATAAATGTCACAAAGTTCTCTCACTATTGTAATTTTTTGAGGTTACAGTGATATGAAATCTTCATGGTTATAATAGCTTGAAAAACACTTTGCAGTTCAATGAAGAAGCGCGTTCTCCCTTCGTAAAAAAGTACAAAACTATTATACATCCAGGAGAGGTAGAGTTGATCAAACCTTTTCTTTTCTCAATCTCACTTTACCTATTTGTGTATATTATGTTTAGTCAGTTGTATCTGAAAATAATATGCATGATAAATGAATTATGTGCATAAAAATGCTTTCTTTAGTTTTACTATATTAAAGTCAGGGAACCCATGTTTAATAAGCAAAACACTGCCTCCTTGATGTCTTCATAGATTTTTGAAACTTAACAGTTAATCTGCAGCTTGGTAGTTCAAATTTCAAAATACTTTTTAGCTGATGCATGCTAAGAAAAAAATAGCTAATTGATTAATTGCAGCCAACACTGTTTGACTATTTAATACAATAAAATGAGTTTTTATTACAAAATCTATCTTTATGCAACCAGTGAATTACAGAATTAGAAAACACTTCGTGCATGCTATACCAAGTTTTGTGTGAGAGAATGATTAAGAACTTTTTTCCAGATGTCTTCCTTACTAGGAGATATATGTGAAGATGGATTCATAAGAATATCTCTAAATGACATGGTTGGCTCGAGGTCTAAGATAATTTTTAGTTTGAGAAAAAACTCGAGGTTAAGACTCATCCCTAGTACCTAGAATATATTGAACAAGTGCTTGGATCTTATATCCTATTGTAGCAGTCAAATTTCCTGTGGTGCTTTCAGCACTTATGCAGTGCTTGCTAAGTTGAAAAACTTTCAATAACATTTTCGTTTTGAAACACCCGGTTCCCTGTTTCAATTGTTGCTAAAGTCGGATACCATGCAGATATGGGCATCCTACATACATATGTTAACTTAAGTCAAGGTGTAACCACTAAACATGTGGTTTGTTAATTGGTCTGAAAATGCTATGTTAGTTTGTAATAAATGCTAAATGATTTGATGTCCTAGCCCTTTTAGATTATGCTTGGACATCATTCTTGTGCACTGTTGAGGGCAGAAGAATCTCTCTTTCAACTTGTGGTTTATTGTTGAAACTTAGGTCCGAGTCTCTGTCTACCAATTCCAAGATTGTTTCATTCTATTTTTAGATAAGAATTGTGCTAATTCCATTTGAAGTTTGACGCGTTTGTGAAATTAAAGTGCAGTGTTGAATGGTGATGTCGTGCAGGTCAACAGAATCAGGGAACTTCCAATGAAAAGCAATATAATAGGAACTCATACAGACAGTCCTGATGTATGCTGTATACTATTCTCATCTACTTTCACAATCATTTTATTACTATGCAATAATATGTCTGCTTAATCGAATTTTTTTGCTGCTGTACAGGTGCTCATTTGGGATGTGGATGCGCAGCCAAATCGTCATGCAGTTCTTGGGGCTGCGGATTCTCGTCCTGATTTGGTCTGTTACTAATGTTATTACCTGATCATGTGCATCTCCAGATGTTATCCTGATATATAATATATAATATATAATTACAAGTGATATTGAGGGGTTTGAGGGAGCTTATTTTTAGAATCTTTTAAGCTGTGTTAGCTTTTGGTGGCTTTTGACTACTATGATAATTTTTTATAAAAATTGTACTTGTAGAAAAGTCATTTACTTAGTAAAACCTAACTTATCTAGATGAGCTATATGCTAGTAACTAGTTTTCCATAAGTTGTTGAATCCCAGCTTTTTTAATTGGTATTTAAAAGCTAGCTTACTTGGGATGTTACCAAATAGTTACACGTGGAAAAGCTAGAAGCTATTTTGACAACATAAGCTCTCCTAAATACTCTCATAATGTGTCATAATCCTTGATAGTGGAAAGGGTTGGTGGTGAAGGGACAGTGTGTAACTTGCACGGGGATCAAAAGAGGAGGCAGTTAGTTTCGATGTTTTCACAGATAGAGATTTTTGCTCTTTCAGTAACTTAAGTGTAAGTTTGTGACTCAATGGTTGACTTGCAGGTGTTGACAGGACATCAAGAAAATGCAGAGTTTGCACTTGCCATGTGTCGTTCGGATCCTCTTGTTCTATCTGGAGGTCGGATTTTGGCATTTAACCGTTATAATTTACATTGCAATTCAACTTTCTTTATGACCATGAAGCCTATTCATTGTTGCATTTGCTGTCTGTTTCTAAATCACTGCAGTTAGTAGCATGAGTCAGTATGATGAGTTGGTTTGCTTTAAAAAATAAAGGAACTCAGATGTTTGTTCTTTAACATTTCTGTTGTTCATAGTATATATGATAAAACATTGAACAAGGTTTTGAAAGAGATAGGATGCAGGTCGGACATTTCAGTATATGCCAGGATTTCCAGGACTAAATGGAACTGTATGATAATGCAAGTATTGGATTCTTTGGGTTGGAACTCTTTTTCTTCATGAATTGGTAGATTTCTCTGTCTAGAAGATTTGAGAAGAATCCTTGGGAACCAGTTGGATACTAAAATCCTACTCGATAAATAATCTAGGCAAGCCTGCCTGTAAGGAATTGTTATCATCAGTCATTTTGATATACTTCAATGGTTATGGGCAATCCATGTAACATTCTAAATCTATAAAAATTGCCCAATCTTAATAACCTTTATTATGCGGAACTTTAAGGAAATCCCTGTCAGGTATAGGCAAACTGGGGGTTGCTGATTGTAGGTGTTAGATTGGCTTCATTTGCATCTTTATGGCACGGATAGAATTCTTTTTTTTTTTTTTTTTTGCATCTTACTGCATAACCCATCTAGTTAAGCTTTTGACAGGTGGTTTATCTGACATGGTAGCATAACGAGACCTTCATGTAAGGTCTTACATGTCCCAGGTTTGAAGGACATTGGTTTCAGTTTAAACGTATTATTACCTTGGTTATTCTACCTTTCCAAGCAAGTTATATTTCTGGAGAATCCTCTTAATATGGAAAAAAAAAGATCATGAGAAAGGGATTTTAGAATTGCTAATTGTTTGACAAGCGTTTTTGGTTCATGACCCGATTTCTTAGCTTTTGGATAAAGTAATTATATGATACTATTGAACTGATAAGCTGTTGGGTCATGCAGTTTACGATTATGCAGCCAAGGAACAATATTTATACAATCTTGTCGGTTTTGATGCAAAAGGAAGCTGGTAATACTTACTATAGGTTATGCATTCATCTCTTAGGAATTTGGATGAAGCGTCACATCAAAATGCATCCCCAATTTCCTTCTTATTTGTAGCCATGTCTGATTCTTGTTCAGATCTTGTAGCTAGTCTATTTTTTGGAGTAGAATTGGTGAATTTCTGGTTTATTTGTGTAAGGATATTTTGGTAACATGTTATTTTACTGAGTTTATCTTTGGCAAGTTATCACCCTCGTCTCTGTTTGTTCTTCATTGTAATTGGTGTCAATTATTGCAGGGAAGGACAAATTAGTTGTCTTGTGGAGCATACAGGATCATATTTCCTCTTTATCAGATGCCTCAGCGACTAAATTGCCTGGATCCAGTGGCAAGCAGCCCACAAAAACCGGTGAGGAGAAAAATTCGGATAGTCCTAAAATTGAGCCACGGGGCATGTTCCAAGGGCATCAAGAAACTGTTGAAGATGTGCAGTTCTCTCCTTCCAGGTATCTATAATTTTAAAAGCTGCTAGATATGTGAATATCTCTCATTTTGTTTATCGTTGTATTCAATCTGTTGCATCTCAAAAATGGAATGGCCTTATACTGTTGACTCTAGAAATGATGTATTCTAACATCTTAATGCTGGCCATTCCTATACTTGTGTTTTTGGAAATAGACAAGCTCTTCTGGTTGCTGCAAATGGATAAAATATCTAGCTACTACCTACTACAAAGTGTGAAGAATGAAGATCATCAATTACAACTGTTTAGTCCATTGTACTTGTTTGGTTTGACAAAACTTATTTTAGCTGATTTTTAAGCACTCCCTTTCTCTCCCTACTTTCCGCCCAGTTCCACCACTTTCATCACTTCTTCTTAGCCGCCTTTCCGCTTTGTCATTCTCTCTACCCATTATGCCTTTTTGGTTATCTGAGAAAGCTAAAGGAGAGCTCTACCAGCATTGGATCTCTTCTAGCAATAGGTAGTGTCACCTTTTTTGTCTAAATGTCTTCACAAGTTCCTGTGCACTATAAACTAACTCTACGGAAACGGATTGAAGCGGATAGGGGTGGCGTTCTTGAACATGCACTACTCTCATTGTTCATTATAGGAAAAAGAGCAGTGGTGTCTGAAGTTCCTAATTAAATTTTCGTTATGGATATGCTCAAAGTATTGTATAAGTTCATAGTTCCAAAAATGCATGTGCTGGAATTTGCATAGAATCCAAGGTTGTGGAAAGCGGAAAGCGGTGAGGCACCGCTTAGGCTTTTTGGGGTTTTAGCGGCTAAAAGCGGCAAAAAACGCCAAATAAAAAAGTGGTTCAGTTTAAATATATATAAATATGTCGGGGGAGAGGATTGTGAGGAGAAAGTGGCTTCGACTGGAGAAGGAGGTGGAGGAGCTTCCACTGGAGATTGTGATGGTGAGCTTCGATGTGGAGCTCAAGAGGAGTTGATGTCATGATGGTGGTGGTGAAGGCAGAGCTTTCTGGAGAAGGATTTGGTGATGGGAGACAGATTTGGTGGCGGGAGGCGGCGGATGAGATGGCTGGAGCAAGAGGTGGTGTTATGGTTTATTTTCGTCCAGAGTTGCAAAAGCGGAGAGGAGAGAGAGAGTATTAGAGGGTTTTAATTAAGAAAATGGGTCGGGTTCAGATCAGGTATGATATATACCCGTGTTTATCCTTTCAAAGCATTGTAAAAGCGATTTTCAGTGCTTTTACGAGCTTTTTGCTTTGTTTTTTTAGCACAAAGCGCTGCATTTGCTTTCATTAGCCACTTTTCGACAAAAGTGGAGCGATGAGGCACAACTTCGGCCTTGCAGATCGCTTTAGCGGCCGAAAGCGTGGCTTTTCTCAACACTAGAATCATAGATGCCCTTACATGAGTTTAATATCTGCTTCTCTCTACCATCATCTTTGAAACATTTTATAATAGCCTCACCATTATAAAATTATTCATTTCAGCTGCATAAGCATCACATATGGCACATGTGTTTTATTTTATGTTTTTTTCTCATATTAGACCCTAATTCTATTATACTTTTATATTAAGCTTCCAAATCTCCCTATTTCTAGTTTGCACTCTCAAATCCTCTTGAAGTTGTTTTAAACACCTCAATTTTGTTCTAGTATGTTATTATGGTGGGATTAATTCTTAACCGCTGTTGGTAATCCCTTGATACGTTTAATTAGTATATACTACCCTGGTTTTACTCCAGTGACTGAACTAGGAAGAGGAGGAGGGAGGAGAGTGAACTAGGGAAAGGAGAGAGGAGAGATTAGGAGGAGAGTCTGCTTAGAGAAGAGAAAGACATGGGGAGAGAATAGGTCGATGGGAGCTAAAGAAGTGTAGTACAGCCTAACCAAGGGCACTAAGGTAAATTATCATTTCTTCACATTTAATCACACAATCATAACATGGACGGAATTTTACTTTGGGGTGTAATTGAGAACATCTTAAAGAAGTTGGGCTGTAAATAAAAAATGCAAGGATTGAGGGCTTAAATATAAAAATATGATGGAGCTTAACGTCTAATATGAGAAAGCCCCTTTCTTTAAATAGGGGGAAAATGATCAGACATCTCTTATAATTTTCTTTTACAATAAAGAATCATCTCATGTTTATAAAATTAGCATGATATCCTTTATTTTTATTTGATGAGGTTTTAAGTTTCTAAATACCCTTAAAAGATATCAGATCACCCTACAGTTTATTACGTCATGCTATTCTGAACATACAACCAAGATTCCAAACTCCAAGTATCTCCAATGGAAGTGGGTTGTGTCAATTTAAAGATACGCGAGACTTGTGATGATTCCTTCTTGCAATTGGCAAATACAGTGTATTATGCCATGCTATTTCACCCATACAACTGATGATTTCAAACCTCGATTATCCCCAATGGAAGCAGGCTATGTCAATTTTAAGCTACACAAGAGGCGTCATAATCTCTTTATAAATGCATGATTCTCTGGGATCTTAAGCCAAATAGAGAAGGTGTCTGGAACTTCCCCCTTAATATTAACCCCAGGTTATATCAGTTTATTATGCATTCTTTTTGGTGGATCTTAAGCCAAAATAGAGGAGGTGTCTAGAAGTTCCCTCTTAATGTTTTCTGATTTCCTTGTATGTTATTTGTGCTGCTTCTGATATTGACATCTGTTTTCTTGTGTTGTAGTGCACAGGAATTCTGTAGTGTAGGTGATGATTCTTGCCTCATTCTCTGGGATGCTCGTGTTGGTACCAGTCCTGCCATCAAGGTAAGGTGTTTCTTTTTGGCCGAGAGCACATGTTTTCATAGTAGTAATGATCCATTTGCACCTCTTACCCCTCATGCTAGTACCTATACCTGATTTGTTTGTTTGCACTAAGCATTGAAACAACGAGCGAGGAAATAACCTATACACTGCAATGCACAAGAAGAACTATATCAATTCATGTTTGGAAAATATGACATCTTTGAACCCTATCGTGCAACTATTATACATAGTTATCACTTTTTTTTTCACTGTTCTAAATATACCTGACATGGGTGCGCTTTTTGGCTATTTTTCAGCAATGTAGTCATTGACATGGCCAACATATAGATTGATATGACCTTTTATAAGATTTTCGTAAAACAATATGATGTTTTTGGCAAATTATGGGCAATATATCATGATTTTTCAGATATATCTGGTGACATTTTGTCCTAAAATGGGCAAAAATGTTTCAGTGGTCATTTGGATTAGTATTTATTTTTAAAGATTGGTTTTGAATTTATGGTTCAATTGAAGTCTAAATCCAAACAAATATCTGCTTATGTAAATCCGAAAAGAAGAATTAAGGCATAACTGAGACCAAATTCTTTTACAAAAGTTTTGCAATGAGTACTACCTTTCTCCACGGTTTCTTTCTTTAGTGCATCAAGTATGAACATCTATGATGTAAATATGCACATTATTCGATATGACACCCAAATATTTGATAAATATCCACGATATATCCTGATATCTGCCATCCGCTGTGGAATTTTTTCCATCCAGCATGTCCTTGACATGTGAAATTTAGGACACTGCTTCTTTGCAACTGCTCAGAATTGTGTATATACCTGTTTCTTCTATAGTCATAGATACTCTTATGCGCAACTTAATGAAAGATTGAAATTAATGCATCCTGTTTAAGAGTTGAGTTTTGTCTGCTGGTGAAATATACAAACACATCTCCAAGCTAGCAATACAACATTGAAGTTTTTTCTCTTTTCAAATTGATAATGTTTACTACACAGAAGCCGGATGCAATCATTGTGATATGATTATATCTTCGGAATTTATCGCTGGAGATGGGTACATCAATTAACTTGTCAATGCTAATTAGTTGAAATATCTACTCAATTGATGAAAGGTTATCTTCTGAAAGAGCAGTGGTTATATTACCCTAGATTATTTAGTAAACCGGACAAAATGTAGCCCAGGCGTGAGCATGACCTATGGTTAAACCCTAGTTTTAAGCTGGGAGCCTGACTTTTTGTAGTCGACCTGTTTAGTTTACCACATTATTATAATGAACTTAGTGTATGTGGAGTTTGAACATCTTTTGTTTTTCAAGAAAAAGAGGTTGACACGTACTAATAATCTTTTTCATATATAGAATATAATAACTTAATATCTTGTTAGGATTGGTTTCATCCTACCTTTGGTTGAGAGTTCTTAACCTCTGTGTATGTATTCATTTAACTTTAGATACTTGTTGGTTGGAAGTTGTAATTTAGTTGATTGGATAATAATCATCCTTTTAATCTACGTGTAGTAAATATGAGTTAGTCAATCTTAATCTGTCCCATAGTTATTGAGAAGACTACCCTCCTTGTAACTTTAGATACTAGTTGGTTGTAACTTAGTTGATCGCTAAAAATTGTCTATTTTTCCACATAATGATTAGTCAATCGTAATATGTCCCATAGTTATTGAGAAGAATATCCTCCTTGTATAACTTTGGATTTCCTCAAGCAGTTTTCTAAGATAAGAGTACTCATAGCATTCAGACTTATTCTTTCAGTTGATCTTTATTTGATGTTTGTTCTACCTACCGAAGAGTACCAAGATGGACGATTAAACTCACTTAATTTCGGTCACATGCTTTATACTTGTTACAATATGCATGTATAAACCGCAACCCTCACCACAACCTCGGAGGTTTGGTGCAATGGCAGAGACTTTAAGATGGTATTAGAGCAACCCAGGTTCAAGCCGCCCCGGCATGAACTTAAAGCGGATTTTCAAATAAATGACACCGTTGCGTGAGTCCAGGTTTAGACCCATAAAAGGGCTCTTTATCTGTGGGGGCATGTTAGAATATATAATATAACACTCAACCCTCACCACAACTTCGGAGTTTTGGTGTAGTGGTAGGGACTGGTATCAGAGCAACCCAGGTTGGCATGCCCTCGGCCACGAATTTAAAACGGGTGTTCAAAGAAATAACATTGCTGTGTGAGTCTAGGTTTAGGTCCATAAAAAAGGCACTCGACCTGTGGAGGCATGTTAGAGTATATAATACAACCCTCAATCCTCACCACCACTTCAGAGTTCTAGTGCACAGGCAGAGACTTTAAGGATAGTTTTGAATGGGAATATCACCCTGCTTATGCAGTCAGTCTGAAGCAAGATGATATCTGGTCTGCATTTACAATATTGTAAGTGTGGCAGTTTGCATATATTCTTTTCCACCTAATCATTACTTGGAATGGCTTACACTTTTTTATTTTCTACATGTGTATTTTTATCAGTTCACGTGGAAGAATTTAGGATATTGTTTTTGGGTAACGTTGAATCTTGGCCTTAATGACAGGTAGAAAAGGCTCATAATGCTGATCTTCATTGTGTTGATTGGAACCGCCATGATGAAAATCTCATACTGACTGGGTACGAGGCATGGCGCCTTTTTGGCCTTCTGTTTAACTTTATTAATGTAGTTGGGATATCATATATCGTTTAAATTACTGTTCCTTTTTACGGCATAGCACTAGTAATTTTATGATAATTACTTGGCTGTTTGTCTTCAATCTCAAAGACTCAAACTAATCTAACAGTCTTATATAAGCTTCATTTGTGACCTTGTTTTCTCAGATCTGCTGATAGTTCTGTTCGTTTGTTTGATCGTCGTAAACTGATTTCTGGTGCCGTTGGATCACCTTTGCATATATTCGAAGGTCACACGTCGCCTGTTCTGTGTGTGCAGGTAAGTAATTCATCAATTTTTATTCACTCTTATCTTTTTAAGTTACTAGTTTTTTGGGGTTGTTTTATAATGCTCTTTCATACCTTTCGCGGTTGACTTTTAATTATTGCTAATTATTCTTCCAGTGGTGTCCTGACAAAGCATCAGTTTTCGGTAGTGCTGCAGAGGATAGTTTTTTAAATGTTTGGGACCATGAGAAGGTAAATATGATCTTCCATTTTCTGTATGCCTCAGAACTAGAATGAGTTAATAAAAGATACTTATCTTACTGATTAAAAAACGAAATAATGGTCTACAGTATATCACACTAGTTTAAACATTTTGTCTATTTATTTGGGAGGGGTGTAGTTGGCTGGAGTGGGCCCAAATGGTTACAGAAGATTGGTTAGCAAAAGGAATTAGAAATCATTTCTATTGTTTTTTATGATATACGGTTGCGAATTTTATACTTCAATAATAGTATAGTCTTGTTATCTGTGTCTGGTTGGTTCTTTTACTTATTTATTTTAAGTTGCACTTTCGAAGGAGAAAAAAAGTGGGTGAACATGTGGTGGTCATTCTGATGTCAGAAATTATAAGCAAAAGTGCTTCCACTAGAGTCTTCATTAGACTTGTTTAATTTTGATAAATACCCATAATTTGTTCTTGTATGTGGCACTCATTGATAACTCCAGCTTCTAATATGTATACCGTAGTTTCCATCTTCAAACTAAATAATTCTAGAATCACAAGTTGCGAGGCCTAAACCTCAACTACTCTGAGGATAGGTTAACTCAATCCTCAAATGAAGTAGTTTGACTTGAATTTATGCAGGGTTGAAATTTTCACTCCAAATGGTGGTTATTAAATGCTCAAGTTCATTAGAGGTGTTACTTGTATATGTTTTGGTTAGTTTCCACCAGCTGTATTTCATGCTGTGTAGGTTTACATGAGATGGACATTGTAGTTAATGTGGAAATTGGATCTGTATTTCATGGTTATCATCATTCTTTTGTCTTACTTGCAGCATGCTTCTGTTATTTCTGATATTTCTGTTATCAGTAGAAAATAGTTATATAGAATATATGTGTGTTTGGGCACACTCGCGCATGTCCAGTTCACTAATTTTGTGGGTCATATCCATACTTCCATAGTAAATTCCATATTTTTAAACGCGTATATTTACTGAACAATGCTAAACTTCCAAGTTAGGTTGGTAAAAAGCAAGATCAAGTCGGAACAAGGACACCAAAATCGCCTCCTGGTTTATTCTTTCAACATGCAGGACACAGGTGATAACTACTCATGTATACGTGTGTTTGTTCTACCTTTTAACTAGAATACTTTCACTTTTTCTTATGATTGAGATCAGAGTTCTGGTTCTGAACTATATATTTAAAGAAATGATGAAATTAGTTCTTTTTCCCCCTAAAGCTACTTTTCTGATTCAATCCCATACTTTTTGTTTAGCATGTAGTCTTTGAACATTTTTTTCTGTTTTCTTCAGTTTTTTTTAAGCATTAGCATATCACTATTCTATTTATAATAACATTACTTGGTTAGCTCATCATCTTCTTTTCATTAGTGGTTCTGGATGTTTTCAACTGGAATTGTAAAGTTCTGTTCAAACACTTCATGTTCCTCAGCAGATTGTCAAGTTTTATTTTAGATCCTCCTTTTTTGGTCCTGTATGATGATAGAATGTGTTTTAGTCCAATGATGCTTTAGCACAAGATGATTACCTTTTTATATGGAGAAAATCCTGAGGTGGGATTCAAGTACCTCTCCACCATATTGGTTGCAGCTAGCTATCAGCTCTGTTCCATCTTTGTTTTATTTCAAGTCCACCATCTTTTGTTAGCATTATGATGTTTTCTCCTCATGGTAGGTACAATATCGGTAAGATAGTTTCTAGATAATGCGAAGAAAATGCTAACAATCATCATCTCCGTTATTATTAGGATGAGGGTTAATATAACTAGTACCAAATTCTCTTTCCTGCCTTAATGACCCTTACACATTGCATTTGTCAATTTAATGATCCTATTCTGGCACCCTCTTACGCATTTACCAAAATTTAAGCGTGTATGGCAAGAGGGGGGGGGGGGGGGGGGGGGGGGGGGGGGGGGGGGGGGGAACACCCCTCCTCCCCCCCCCCCCCCAAAAAAAAAAAAAAAAGCCGCGCGCACCTTACCACCATTGTACATTATGTTTCTTTTGATTCTAAGTCTGCCCATATCCATGAAAGTCAAAATAATCTTAATAGGATGATATAATTAGAGCGAGTGCCACAAGTGTAAAGTTGTTTCTTCTTTGTCCTCTCTGTTTTTCATTTCTTTGTATTTTCTGGTTTTGAATTTATGCTTGAACTCTAGTTTCTTATGAAAAGGAAGTTGTGTTTCTCTACTGATGGTCTTGCTAAGATCTAGTTTAAATTTATATGCATTCGGGAACTGATTAGCTGAAATTTAACTAAATAGGTTCATGCTTGGTTATTATTTCTGTTATTAGCTTTTCAGTGGTAACATTTTCTTATAATAGTTTTGTCTCTCATCTGGGGATGCAGAGATAAAGTTGTCGATTTCCACTGGAACACTGAAGACCCCTGGACCATTGTTAGTGTATCTGACGACTGTGAGAGCACTGGTGGTGGTGGGACTTTGCAGGTATTTTTGTGCTTATTTCGTTGAAATTGTATTAGATGCTGAGGTTGTTGCATGGAAGTTGAGAATAAAAGAAATGAAATCTGGTGTTCTGGTCCTAATTTATTGTCCCTTTCATATTTCATATCATTCAAGTCTTTCTATTTCAGAAGGGTTTAGTTAGCAATATAGCCGAATTCGTCAATGGGACCCAAAAAGAAATAAGTTAGTTTCATCAATGGTGGGATTGCTACCTAACTATTTAGCTTCTGGAAGTTCAATAGTTCTAATTTGTCATCTGATTTAATATTATGTGCTTGCATTTAAATGGACCAACTGATCATAGTTGGGATATCAAGCTATCTGTTTGATAAGATACGTACACAACCAGGTAGCATCCCTGCAGATTTCATTAAGAACTAGAAAAGGCAAAAGGAAGACGAAACTATATCCATTTAGGCTGATAATCATAGCTACTCGTGCAATTTAGGTAGCGAAAATGATCTGATATTCAAGTATCGAGCATCTACGACACTGACCAAAAAGCTTAAACAAGCATAAATATGATGTCATTTCTTTTTCGTTGCATGCGTGTATGAGAACTGCCTTGCTAGGGCCTTTAAGCTTCAGGATTATGGTGCTAGTGTACCACAATCGACTAAGATTGCTTGCGAAATCTTGTCTACAACCTTTATTGAAATTGCAGTGTTTCTGTAGTTCCATCATAAATTTTGATGTTACGTAAGGGCTTTGTCAGCTAATTAATATCTCTTGTTTCGGTTTCTTTCTGCCCTCACCTGTTTACGTGGTGTTTAATGCAGATATGGCGCATGAACGACCTAATCTACAGGCCGGAGAGCGAGGTTTTAGAGGAGCTGAACTCGTTTAAGGATCACATACTATCATGTGCACCTCTTAGGACCTGAAAGCTTGGTTAGCATACTCCAATTCCCCCCAGGAGTTCAATATGCTGTCTTTAGAAGAGCACATATGTTCAGCTTTTAGCATCTGTAGTAACTATTTTAAGTTTATGTGGGATTGTATGTCATTAGATAGGTAGTAAGCCATCATCATTGGCAATTGGAAACTGCCTGCAGTGTTATTGAGTAGTCATGAAACTGTGCTATCTTAGTGTGTTTTAAATCTCTCTGTGGTAAAAGACTGCTAAATTGTGTGAATTGAAGATGGAGGTACAAATGGACGAGTTCAATGTAGTGCGTTGTTGTACTTGGTGGTTGAAAGTTCTTGGAATTTCCTTCATGCAAATCATTTATGTATTTCCATAGTACCTTGTTATGGCTAAGTTTCCCAATTTTCCAGTTCGAGTGTTACGTGGGGATGCATTTCATGTGCATCCAGTATTTGCTGTAGCTAAGTTGGTGCGATATAATTTTACGGGTGTTTTTTTTCCTCTTATTTTACTACAACTGCCATTTTGTATTGATGAAGTTGAACAAAATGGGCGAAAATGATTCAGGTCATTTAAGCTGTTTTAAGTACCTCTGTTCCGACCAAATCAAGCGAATGATTTATTTTAATCAAAATACTACTGAGTTGATGAGATAATTTATCTTTCATGTTTATCCTCTAACCACTTATAAATAGCTTTCAGTAGTATTAAGATTAGGATTAATTAATTTTTGATTTATTTAACATTGCAAAATGAGCTCCTATGATTTGAACCATTTTAACTTTGTTATTTAAGAAATGAGCAGTAAATATGGAAAACTGTAGCGTATCCCCTCAAATTACCGAAATTCCTGTTAGGCCCCTTAATTATTATAAGCCGCTTTAAAAGCAGCCCCTCAAATCGTTAAATTTGGCATTAGTCCCCGAATCCTCGTACACTGACCGCAATCGAGAGCATAAGCAAGATATGAGAGCTGGCGGCCTAATGTCAATTTCAATAATGTGAGGGACTAATATCTATAAAACCCAACACGGCTCGTGATTAGGAAAATATTTTCGAGATTCTCATGCTTTGTGGGTATTTATAGACGTAGTCATAAATATGAACCCAGTAGTAACTTACCAAAACCCTAAAAAAAACCCTCCACCGTCAGCCATGGCCCAGTCCTCAATTCCCTCCGCCTACGTTGAGGCGGCGGCGATGCTTGGCGCGGGATCCCGCACCGGGTTCCAGCGCATGGGCCTGATTCCCGCGGTTTTTCGCGGGCTCGCGGAGAAGGGGTACGCAGTCCCCAGCAAGATCCAGAGGAAGTCCATCCCTTTGATCCTCGCCGGAGCGGACGTCGTCGCCGTGGCCCCGACGGGATGGGGAAAGACGGCGGCTTTTCTTGTTCCGATGCTGCAGAAGCTGAGGGAGCACGTGCCGGGTGCCGGCGTCAGGGCGCTGGTCCTGTCGCCGACGAGGGATTCGGCGATTCAGACCTTGAAGCTTACTAAGGAGCTCGGGAGATACACTGGTCTGCTCTTTAATATTTTTTGTCGATTTTTTTAAAATATTTTTAATCCATTTTTGCGGTGGGGATCACTGAAGAGGTTAGATTTTGATGACAGTACGCTTACTCGCTAAGCATGTGTTCGATATCTTATCACTGAGAAGATTATGGCGTGAATCAAAATTTTATTGTGCTGATTTCGTTATTTCCTTGTTTAGCTCATTGTAAAAGGTGATGATTTTTAGGGTTAATTGCACATGGACATGGGTGATCTTTTTAAAATTTTTATTTTTATATTGCTCTAGTTGAAATTTTCGCGGATATTACCTTTCTTGAAATAGTTAGTCTATCTTAGGTGAAATAGCGAGAGAAAAAAAATGTCACCTATGGGGTTGATATGCCAAAATCAAACTAAAAGTTAATAAATTTTCGCTACACTACGTGAGGTCTACCCGCAACTAACCCTATTTTTAATGAGAGTATATGCTATTCATGTATCATGTATGATATTAATTAGGATGATGGATATGGTGATATTTCTTTGATAACTTGCTGTGTTAGGGGCGCGTTTGGTTGCCTCTTTTAGAGAGGGAAATGGGCTGAAAGACTGTCAAAACTGACAATTTTGTCAGTTTTGGTAAGCTTTCCCCTTCCCCCTTATATGCAACCAAACACGCCCTAGATGTCCACTCACATGAAAAAGAAGGGATATTGGGTATCTATAGCCGAAAGAAGTGATGTTTTAATTAAGAATGGATGGCATAGACATTTTGATGGCGTAGCACAGCGCAAGATTTAAAGCATGTGAACAAAAACGAATAATTTCAAAGGGGCTCATCTAAAAGGTGATGTTTTGATGAGAGTGTGCTGATAATTTTTCAGATATGCTATCACTAAGATGAATATGCTATAAATCGTAGTTAGTTTGGTGTCCTTTCGCATGAAAATGATTGCTAAATTGTGTATCCATAGACCGAAAACAAAGTTTTTGTTTAATTAGGAACACATGACATATAATTTTCATGGCATAGAATAAAATTTATAGTATTTCAATATAAAAGCAGCTTTACTTGTTTATTTTATTGGGTTTAGTATAATAATTTGACAATTTGATATCATATGCAAGACCTCTGCACTAGTCTTTTGGTTGGTGGAGACAGCATGGAACACCAATTCGAAGAACTGGCCCTTGATCCTGACGTAATTATTGCGACCCCTGATGGGCTCATGAATTATATCCTTGAGGTTGATGGAATGTCTCTCCATAGTGTAGAATATGCGGTGCTTGATGAAGCTGATGGTCTCTTGAGCATGGGGTTTGCCGAGCAACTGCAGGAGATTCTTTCGCAGCGAAGTGAAACCTGCCAGACTTTAGTTTTTAGTGCTGCCCTGCCTAAAGCCCTTGCTGAATTTGCGAAGGCCAGCCTCCGTGATCCGAAGCTCGTGTCGCTTGATGAAGCAATCAGCTCTGATCATCTTTCTTTGGCATTCTTTTCAGTACGCCCTGAAGAGAAAGTTGCTGCCCTGCTGTATTTAATCAGGGAGCAGATTGGCTTGGGCCAACAGACGATGGTATTTGTTTCCACAAAGTATCATGTGCGGTTTCTGAATGATCTTTTTAGAAAAGATGGCATTGAGTCTTCAATGTTACATAGTGATATGGACCAAGATGACCAAGATGCTCGAAAAATCAATATCTCGAATTTTAGAGATAGGAAGACTATGGTGCTTATTGTGACGGATGTTGCTGCAAGGGGCATCGATATTCCCTTGCTCGATAATGTGGTGAACTGGGATTTCCCTCTGACGCCTAAAAGTTTCGTTCATAGAGTTGGCCGAGTAGCTCGTGCAGGTCGAAAGGGTATGGCCTGTTCATTTGTCACACCGGAGGATATGCCTTACCTCTTAGACCTCCATCTCTTTCTCTCAAAGCCTCTTCGACCTGCTCCAACAGAGGACGACGTCCTTCAGGACATGGAAGGAGTACATAATAGAATCAACCTGGCAATTGCAAACGGAGAAACAGTGTATGGACGTTTTCCCCAGAATGTCATAGATCATGTTTCTGATAGAGTTCGAGAGATCATCGATGGATGCACTGAAATGATAAAATTGCAGAAGCTATGTGCGAAAGCGTTTCGCAAATATACGGAGAGCAAAGCTCAATGTAAACCTTCAACGGAATCCATACAAAGAGCAAATGATTTGCCTCGTGAAGGGCTGCATCCAATGTTTTGCAAGCAGCTTACTGGGATCCGAAAAACTGACAGCACTTGCACTTTCTGATCGTCTGAAAATTTAAAAGCATTTAGGTTTGTGCTTATTTAGTTGAATTTCGCTTAATTTACTGGTTTCAGATGTAGTATTTGTTGAGTTCTGCTTAATTTTAGGTCTTAATTTAGTGACCACGGATTCAACTTTTTTTGGGTCAAATTCACTGTTTGATTGGTATGTAGCTAGAGATTCTGAGTCCATCATGAATTAAGTTCTACATTTTCCAGATGGATATTTGATTGATATTTAATGATTAATTCTCTTCTATTCATATGCATCCATGTGACATAATCTGCCTCTCTGTGCATGTATATGTGTATTTTTCTTACATGTATTTGTATTTAGAGAGCAGTGTAGCTACATATAAATAGCAAACAGAGAGCTTATGGTACTAGAAATCATATAATGAGGCCGTATTATGAGGTTGTTTGGGACGGCTTATTTTTTTTTTAATAAACTAGCTTTTAAGCTAGTTTTTTTTTTCATTTCTACTTGTTTGATAAAATTCCAAATAAGTTAGCTTATAAGTCACATTTTAAAAAGCTGGTATATCCTAGCTTTTGGAAAACTAACTTGTTAGCTCACCTAATAAAGTTAGATTTGACCAAACAAATTAATATACTACGCAAATAATTTTAATAATATTTTTATCATAAAAATCAAAAGCCACTAAAAGCTAGAATAATTTATGAGCTTAAAAAATAAGCCTTCCCAAACACCCTCTATATTCCGTCCACCAATGCCGAGTTATGGTCGGGATAATTTCACTTCTCATGTATTAGTACAGACCATAGGGCACTTCAATCTCATGTATTAGTACAGACCATAGGGCACTTCAATCTTAAATGAAAGAATTAATTAGTGAATTAAAGATACAAACTCTCCAGTCATACAGGAAGAGGGGGAACAAAGAATACAGAGAACCATTTTCTTAGCTGTCAATGCTCAAGCTCTTTTTCATGTATTCTCTTATTTTCCTTCTCTTAGTCTCTTCTATTGCTTCCATTTAAAATGTCTAAGTTCCATATCTGAACCGAAAGCTTTACTTCACACCTCTTACTCGAGTTCGAATGTGGTGTAAGTCTCTTCCTACTATTAGGAATTGCTACCTCAATGGTACCACAGGCAATGCGGACTCCAATCATTTTGGTCTTCAAGCCAGCAATCTTAGCCGCAACCATTGTCTCCATCTCAATCTCTATCCTCAGGCTCATTTTTCTCTTTAAACTCTCTGTCATACTATCGCCTATCGTCCTCCCAGTACCGTCCACCAAGGCCTTCAGTTTAGTCGTGTTCCCTGTCCTATGAACAAACCCGGGAAAATATCCCCATCGCCTATTGGAACTCCATCATAAGTGGCAGAAATGGAAAATGGGCTGTAGAGAAATTTTAACTTAGTATTTGGATTGTTGGCAACGACAGTGAGATTCACGGATGAAGCAAGTTGGTTCTTGCTGAGGTTGAAGGGGACAAACCTTAAGGAGGAGATGGAATAATTTGGACGATGGGGATGATAAAGAACATAGAAAACACCAGTTGCTATGGCAAATATGAAAATGAGGGCGAAGAGAAGAAGCACGAGCCAAAGGAAGAAAGTGCACAAGTGATT
The DNA here is from genome assembly GCA_037177215.1 of Asparagus racemosus. Taxonomy (NCBI): domain Eukaryota; kingdom Viridiplantae; phylum Streptophyta; class Magnoliopsida; order Asparagales; family Asparagaceae; genus Asparagus; species Asparagus racemosus. Next base: position 35,412,989 of record JBAKGM010000139.1, read on the forward strand.
ATTCTGGCGTTCGCGAACGTGAAAGGGTGGAGGCGGAGGCTGATGATAGGCTTTTGTGATAGGAACTACACGAGCAACATGGCCAGCAATGGCTGCATTTAATGGGCGAGGAGGTCTAGGATTAGGATTGGGATTTGAATTAAGAACTGGCTTAGAGGAGGAAGGAGCTTTCTCATCCATCTCTAGTACCTTTTCGTAATGGAGATATCGGAGGAAGAAGGAATTATCTCTTTTTCCTCTCTTTCGCTCAGTCACTATTTATAAAGGATAAACCAATCTTTCCCTGAAATAGAAACTGTACAGTGGATGGAATTGAATTGAGCTGGCGAGGGAAATTTCTGGATTTTTTTTGAATTTTGAAGGTAATAATGAACACATTCTTCTTTTACTTACAGGTACAATGTGCTTTGCGGTTTCATGATTGACAATATTTAAATTTTACAGGACCCACATATTAAAAGAAGACAACTATATGCATGCACATATGAATATGTTTTTGGAAATAAAATTGTGACATGCAATAAAAATGTTGGTATGTACATGCCTCCAGGGTATCAGCAAGATCCCATTGAGTGAGTTGTGTACCTATATAAAATGAATTTTCCATAAAGAATTGTAGCTTTCTATGTTTAAACCTCCAACAGGCATCATGAAAATAATAAGAATAATAAGAATATACCTCCAAACTAGCATCACCACCTAATTCAGTAAATATAAGTATGTGTAAGCACAAATTAATGAAATTGAATAACAATGAAATTCTCTACGATATGATCAAGGTTAGGCATACAGAAAGGTAAATTAATAAAATTGAAATTAGCTGAACTTCAGTGCTAAGTTTAAATACCTGAGAGAAGTTACAGTTTTCTGTGATGTTTTTTTTAATTAAAGATGCTGATCAGATCTGATCGAAAATAGAATTAACCTATGAAGTTGTGAGATCAGTCCCTTTTATTCCGATCCTCAAGCTTTTTCTTGTGTTTGTAAGTAAATATTTGGTAATTGACTTATTTAAGAACTTTTTGTTCTCTACATATTATTTGTGCAAGCACCTTTATAGGATTCTATTTTCAGAGTCGTGCATGGGATCAGCCAGCAATAGTTTAGATGGATTGGAAGGCAAGAACTTCTCTAGGAAATCACACATCTCTAACTAAGATTTAATAAATTAAAAGAAACAAAATCAAAATTACATTTCTGGTGCAAGCGCCTTTTTAGGACCCTATTTTCAGAGTCGTGCGTGAATCAGCCAGCAATAATTTAGATGGATCAGTAGGTGACAACTTTTGTATGAGCTAGAAGATGAGACAACCTTTATAAATTGTTCTAATGACTCTTCGGAAATTATTTCAACAATTGAATCAACTATGACATGGTGCATAAACCTCACACAACCCTTGGGGCATCAAGGAAATCAAACAGTTCTTACTAAGATTTAAAAAATTAAAAAAAAAACAAAATGAAAACTAGATGGACAAAAATGGTAAACCATTTTATTGTTAAGGGGCATCCCGGTTCATTTAACCATTTTACTGTCATCTGCTTCAAGTACCCCATAGGGGTTGTAAATAATGTACCCCACTTGTGCCTTTGGAAATGATCGTTCTAATCCTTAAGCTTCCCTATGATCTATGTTTTAGGAATTGGCAAACATTTGATAAATTTTCTGGAACTGTTGTGTTGATAGTTCTTTTTAGTTCTTGTAGGTAACACAGACTACTGATGCTCCAAAGAGACAAGAATAACATCCTTTTGATTACTTGTGCTACTTGTTTGCACTTGTATGTGCTACTTTCTTAGTATGATGAACTTAACTTCTGCAGCTTTTATTGATTATTTCATGCAAATAGTTTAAATTTTAAGTGTTACTAACAATTTGATTATATCTCAAAGAGTCGCTATTTAGCTACCGAAATCACTTAAATTGTCAGACATCGACATCTTCCATGACACTGACATCGGCATGTACACTGACACTGACATTGATTCATGAGACACAACACTACTGACCCCTACGAGCTCTATCTTATATTATAGTTCTTAAACTATATTATTCATTATTTACTTCACTTTTTCTTTGTAAACAATTTGGATTTGCTCTGACACTCCTGGAATTGGATACCAGATTCAAGGGTTGAGTTCGCGGATGAAGATCAAACGTCATGACAGATTCAAGGGTGATCGTCCTGATACATGAATGTTCTAATTATATGATCCTTTGGCTTGCTTGTGCACTTGTATGTTTAATGTCATGACAGATCAATAGCTATGAGTTTGGACGTAGAACACGTACCTTTAAGTGATATATGAATAATAGGAGTCACACTTCAGTATTATAAAATACATAAAATAAACAACATACTATTTCAAGAAAATAAATAAAAGCAATATATTTAAGAAAATCCTCCTTTTGGTTTGGGTCCATGTACCCTCACACTTCGACAAATAAAAGAAAACCTCACACTGCAAAATTCACATTTGGAAAAATAACTGTAAATGCCCTTAACCTTGAAAATTTGATGGGAATTCCCTCGCACTTGGAAAAATCAACTTAAGTGCCTCCACGCTTTGAAAAATGAAAAAAAGTGAACGCCCTCATACTACTATTAGACTACGCTACAAGAAAAAAGATGCATCCACAATGGAAATATTCTGTCCTGTTAGCTAGAATTCAATGCTCAGATGCGACGGAATTCCATTGCAAAGCGCCAGCCACTGCAAGCCTCATAGCTGATGCTCAAAATCTGCGATGGAACTAAAATCCTTTGCTGTTTATAGGATCAGAGACGGAAAAGTCAGGGCGATTTCCGTCGCGCATGGTATTCCGTAAAATCTGTCACAAAATTTCGTAAATAGAATTTAGCAATGATATTTCATCGCAGATAGCAGTGCGGCTGAACTTCTATGACAGACCCAAAAATCTGTCACAAAATTTAGTAATAGAATTTAGCAACGATATTTCATCACAGATAGAACTGCAGCAGAACTTCTATGACAGACATTTGCTGCAAGTACATTTACTGTTAACATCAGCTGAGATGGACTTGTGGTGAGGTTTGATGGTTATTATTTTTTAAACCTGAGCTCAAGAAGCGGTATCGAATTCTAAAAAATACGATTTGAATCTGGATGCTCTGGTATCATGTTAAAGGATCTTGTCGCTACACTAAAACTCTGAAATAATGACGATAGTCAAGGATAATAATTTCATCTCTAGCAAAACCTGTCTCCTTTGATCTGACTCCAATGGCTAACATGCACAAGAGAAACAGTAGGTTAAACTGGCCACTTCTATCGATATCTACTTGATCACCAAGATCACGTATTGCTCTGATGTATGATTCCTCCTAGTATCTCACCCTCTATTATTAACTTAATTAAGGATTCAACCGTCAACCTTAGATCATCAAATACTCTCATATATACAGAGATCTATTTGTAGGAAAAGATCATGAGCAAGTATGAGCTTTATGTTTCCATTCTGAAGAACATGTACTGAAAAAATAAAAATACGCTTAAATATTCAATTCAAACCTTGCAAATCGACATGAAATCATGATCGGTCTCTCGATCACCAACACCGACATGTGGCAACTCGTCGCCCAGTTCCTGCTCTACCGCCTTCTTCTTGAGCTCTCCGACAAGAACTCCAGGTTTCTTGACGAACCCAGTAGCCCTCCCAGACCTCGTCACCTCGATCTCAGTCCCCAGCACCTTATCGGCGCCAAGAAAATTCTTGACAAACGGCTCAACCATAATCCTCGGATTAGCCGTGACAACGTACCTCTTCCC
>JBAKGM010000139.1:35427027-35443626 GCA_037177215.1 Asparagus racemosus
TCCCTCTCTCTCTCTACCTCTCTCTCTCCCCTCACCGCAGATCTTTTCCCTTCTTTCTTCCTACTTCATTTCCACATCCTCTGACCTACTCTCTCGCTAGAAAATTAAGAAATGCTGATGCACGTGATAGAAAAAACATGTTCTTGCATATTTTCATTTTTTAAAAATATGCCACGTTATTATTTCATCTAATTTATTATTAGTATGTGCGTTTAACAATGGACATGGAAGGATTGAGGGTCAAATAATTTTCTAAGAGAAAATTATCTGTTTACCTAAAGTTTCTGATATATTAATAGAATTTGTAGTATAGACATCTGTAAAGAATCTTGGCTTTTTTTAATTTGCATATAGTTAATAATTTTTAAAAATCGTCTCTTCCTCCTATCTTTTATAAACTAAAATATAATGGATATAAGGATCCAATCTTATAATCATGTCTTTTAATAATTTAAAATATTCTTGAAGAAAAAAAGAGAAAAGAAAGAGAAGAAAGAGGAAATAATAAAATACGCCTGAAAATTTACAATTTTGCCTTTGAAACTGCAAGGGCAATGAGGAAATGTCATTCATTCCTCCAATTTTGTGATTGCCCCCACTTAATTTTTTATACAGCAGTATAGATTTTTTAAAGCTTTATGATATAAAACTGTTTCTTCATCAAAATAATGCGTCGTGTTCTTCGTCACATTTATTTGATCCGTATGAAATAAACTACCAAAAGATGTTTGATCCTTCTCTATGTTTGGAAAACAGTAGTTGATCTTCTAATTGTTAATTATTTAAAGGAATGTTAACATTGGCCTTGAATGAAAAATCAGCAAGTGACACTTGATAAATTTAGAATGAATCAAAACGGTTCACTATAAGGCTGTGAGGATTCAAATCCTATAACAATATATCCAAGTATCCAACCATCCCTTTTAAGCGCTAAAGAAAATATTAATAGTGGAACACATCTTGTTCTGCTTCCACTGTATGATTTTTATAGAAAGCCCTCTAATACCCATAAAAGTAATAAAGTTAAACATAAAGATGCCACAAAAATTAGCTACATATCATCTAAAAACTCACTGGAGACAATCACCAGTCGTCACGAATACAGGGGGTAAAACACAGACTTACATCAAGCACCGATGCACATCATAAATAATAAAACAAGAAAAATACAAGACTACAGACATTCAAAACAAGAAAAAAATGCAACAATTTGCAGAAAGCATAGAGCAGCAAAATTTTCCTCATCCCTTCCTGAAGATTTTTATGCACCTAAAAACTTTTTGTGCTGCTCAAAAACCTTCCAAGGGATGCCATAAATTCTTCATTGTTTCCTCTTCCCCTTTCCCTTTTGGGAATTTCCCTTTTTCCCAAATTTTTTGCCCTTCGAGGGTTTGCTCTTCATGCGAGATATCCGATTAGCCTTTTGTTGTCTCTCTTTTCGCACTTGTTCAGGGTCTCTAATCTCGGATGGCACATTGGCATTAGGCACTGAACGACGATTCTTTCCGCCCTTGAACTGCCATTTGTTTCCTCCTCTTGCTTGGTGACCGCCTGTTGGGAATAAAAGTTTGTTAAATTAAATGTTATTGGAAACTATGTTATAAGGCAATCAATGGAGGATATAATGGAGGAGAACTAGAGCTAGGCCTAAGAGAACATGGTTGGAAACAGTTAAGGATATGATAATGATTTAACTTAGTGGAAGAGATACCATATTAAAATGTCTGATTAAAAAATACTGAATATAGTGGCCTATGCTGATGCCAGATAATAGACAGTTCAAAGAAGCAGAGGCGAGAAAAGATCAGGTTCATTTTGCAAATGACGCTGACTATAGCATATAGAAACGAAACTAAGATTAAGCCTAATACTGGAAAACAGCTAAAAAGAACAGTTGATAAAATATATACATTAACTTATTATCTTGACATATTAATATATATGTATGATAACAAAATGGTACTAGACAGGAAGCATAGAAACGAAGATAACATCACCTGCACGAGAAGTCCCCTCCTCAGAAACATCCTTCCCATCAAGTGAAATCTGTCTATGAGAACGATCCTTCCATTTCTTGTATATGCCTGTTTTACCAGCCTTTACTTTCGCACCACTTTCTGTCTTGATCTATCGATCATAAGAATCAACAATTGTACATATTAGCTATCATCATGGTTATAAAGAAGAAACAAACAAGTAGATACATTAAAGGGGATACAAGATGGAACTTATTTTTGAGGGATAAATTTGAGTTATTCTAATCATTGAAGATCTTGTTATATTTACTTTACTAAGAATATATCAGATTATGTAAGTATCATTTTGCTACATAGACAAGGGAGTCACTAATATCCACATAAAAGTAAGTCAAAATTGTATAATTGGCAATACGAATTGCGGGCTCAATACCATGTCCTTATAGCCCATGAACAACATAGTGACTTTATATTGACTACGGCTATGTAACTGAAAAGATCAGTGGCAATCAAATGCATGATAACTGATAAGGAATATAGAATTAACTGATGCAGAGCAAATTATAACATAATACGGGAAACACCTTTTTGGAATTAATCTAAAAGTACATTTAAAAAATCTCTTAGGAAATTATCTATTAGTCAGAGTTTGCATGGGGTTAGGACAATATTTGAATTATCTCTAGAAATAATATTAGAATTTACAAGTTCTCTTTCATCTTTATTCAGGAATTATTAGGAATTCTATCATTTTATATTTACCAAAATTCAAGCTGAGAAGAGTTTCAATTGCCTCCCTCTGTTTAGATTACAAACAAGGTAATTTATGTACTTGTTTTCAGTTTTTTTCTTTTTTACGAATAAAAGACTGAAAATTGATTACCGATATTGTTTGGAAGATAAGGGTTTATTCCCCATTGTGTTTCAACTTGTTGTTTTTACCAGATCTCAAAAACATTCTGCATTTCAATACCAAAGACTAATCAGATTTCAGTGTCAACAATGTCCAACTCCAAATTTCAGAAGTCAAATTACTCTTACGTCCTAACCGTTATTTTATCTATTTCAAATTAGATGTGTGATGTGTTTCCTTAATTAAAAGGGAAAAAGTTGCACACTTCTTGAATCAAGCAGTTTTAGCATCCTTATATTTTCTCTCTTTTTGTAAAATTTCGACCATCCGCATATCTTAAATTGCCAACCTTGGTTTCCATTATAAAATGAGCTAAACCTAATTCAGTTTAATTTATTATTTGAAATTTATTTCTCCATTTTTCCAGTGCACCTACACCCAAGTAGAAAAACAATGGAGGGAAAATGTTGCTTCCCATACTAGTAAATAGTAATAGTGTCCTACTAAATGAAGTCAGACCCCCTTCACTAAAATATTAAATATTAATAGTGAAATATTAATAGTGATGTTGAAAATATACCTTTCCTGCAGCTGTGACACGATCCCCATTATTCAGCTTAATGTACTTTTTGCCTTTCTGTCAACAAAACAAAAAACAAAACAAAAAAAAGTTAATAGTTCCTATCATAAAATTTACAATAAGGCATATAAACCATCTATGATTCTATATCTTCTGAAATATAGCATACCTTATCCCAATGATACATAGATTTTTGCTTTTGCAAACCAGAACTGTCATCAGCAACTAGGTCAAGAACTGCGGCATCCAATCTGAAAATTAAAGAATAAAAATTTATATGAACTTAGGATATAATCAAATATGTTATATACATCAACATGAGTGGTCATAACAATAGTCAGAGTCAAAATTTGTCCGCATCATTAAAATAGTTACAACCAACGTTTTACGCATGAATGACAATATGTTTATAGTTTTCACTTTCAATTGTTTAAGCCATAATGGTTACTAATCAGAAAAGAGAGTACCTTCAAGGTTATTGATCAAAGAGATTAACTGACATCAAAAGAAAAGTAATTATGGAAGATGGAAACGAATAATGGGTCATCTAATGAGTAGATCATTGCAAGTTCGGAGCAATGTAGATAAAGAGAGAGAGAGAGAGAGAGAGAGAGAGTGTGTGTGTGTGATTAAAATCGGCAAGCATTTTTTTTCTAGAATTTTATCTTCCATGGGGCTTTCAAGACCTGGGATACTTTCCCTCTATGAGTGACTGTCAACCAGTACAAATCAAAACAGAAACCTTTGTACTGCAGAAATAAAATGATGGGATCGCAGAATGAGTACCACCAGAACGGCTTGATGCCCTTATTATCAGAGATTTAAGGACTCTCAAGTCTCAACCTAAAAAGGAAATACACCTCCAAATATATCATTATGCTAATTAAATACTTAGGACACAGAAACAGGGCCAAAATAAACGCCATATAATATCTTTTATAGTATGATCTAGTCCATCTCTAACTATAGTAACAGGTAAGAGCTATGACTTAGTAAATCAGTGATCACGAAGGTTCAGAACTTTTTAATATTATCCTCTATTATCAACTATTCAAACCACATATTGCAACAGATTACATTCTCTTGTCTTATCCATTCATTTTAGAAACCGCAACTGTGTTCTTACCAAGAAATGTAGGTAAATAACTTCTAACATGCACCGTAGTCATTCCTCTTTTATTATTTTAGGATGATCTGCTGATACTACACTACACCAGAATCTGCTCTCTTTTGCAATTCTTTAGCTAATAGTAAGAAAATGCTTAATAACAATTCAACAAAAGAAGAATCTGATCGTCAGTAACATATACCTGTTTGATGATAAAATCCTAATAATAAGAGAGAGATTAAATAGGAGTAACAGGATACCTGTTTGATTCAAAACCTTCATTGCTCTTAACTGATAACCCTGCCTCCAAATGCTAGAATTCCAACAAGAAAGTTCAGTTAGTCATATCTTGAAGTCATAGTTTCAAATACAACCAACCAAAAAGACAGTTGGCCAACATCTAAGCAACAAAATCAGTGGAACAGTGTATCTATGAGGCCAGTCTACTTATGCCTCATGCTTGTTATAAATGTGTAACGTGACAATGTGTGACCTTTTGCAGTAAGATAGACCACTAAATATAGACCACATACTTGATTTGCTGGGATGGAACTTATATAGTACTCCTCATCCTTAAAACTCTGTATCTTTCTCTTTAGACCGCAAATTTCTGCAATAAATTCAACAAGCAAACTAATCAAAGAATAACTTTTACACAGTACAGCTACATAGTCAAAATCAAACATAGACGTTATGATGACCATGTACTTGTTGAATATGCTGGACGAAAAATTGGAAAGCAGAATAACACAATTCTCCAAAACACAACTTGATTGGTTAGCTACAAGTGAGATGCTGGACTAACTTTGAAAAACAAAGCATGCTAAATTTGATACTCGTCGGCAGCTAAAAAGAACTGAAGAGGGAAAAAATCAACAAAGACAACTTCGTAAATTCACGCAAGTGTTGATCAAGAAAGACATTTTGATGATAAACGCATAATTTCATGTAGTCTAGCACTCTTACCAACCCCTTTTCAAACATCTTTTTTCCCTATTTAAAAGAACAACTACTTACTAAATGAATAATCATATCAACAACAATGTTAGGGCAATTATTTCAATGGTCATACAGTGTTCCCAGAATAATTCAAGCTTAGGTAATGATGAGTCAAACATTTTGGCCTTAGAATGCTAGAAGCTACTTGGTGACTAAGTAGCCCATTAAGCCATGCCATCATGATATCACCAATGCACTAACATCGCTGTGTAATAATAACAACAAAGAAGCCTGATACTTTGGAGGCTGCAACAATGTTTTCATGACACTTCCAAATTTCAGGTTCATGATGTATCACATACTTGGGCATTAGTACAAGTTAGCACAGCTTATGACACTTTAATGATGCATTAAGGCATTAAAGCATGATGATAGCATTCCACAATGACGTCAGTGGTTTATCATGAACACTCTTGATTGTATAAAATAAATGCCTAAATCGACTCTGCAAATTATCGACCAACTATTTAATCCAGTGCATATGCACAAGCGCAAGAAAACTCATGCATACGCAGACACAATTTACGAACATATATAGTCATTTCTTGTGTTATGTTGTGGAGGATCCAGTGACCAAAATATTTTAGTAGACACGTGGACTCTCATACCCATTTTACATGCCTGAGTAATGTCTTGGCTTCATGAATTTTTTTTCCCATACTATGAAGGACATTTCCTCCAAGAATACTTTTCCCTTTTTCACCATTCTGCTCTTTAATGTATTTCCTCATGTATGTTTCCTGCATAACTCAAGGTACGTCCTGTGTCCTGATCCTAATAAGACCTTCCACCACAGCAAGATCAATCCGCTTCCGTGCTGCATCCACTATCACACATTACACAAATCCAATTCATATATTAATTTCAGTCTTCTCACCCTAGATTTAACATGCATCCTGCAAAGAGCTTAATTAACATGTTGGCCCGGAACCTGATAGAAAAAAGTTTTGAGTTAAACAAACCATTAAAGTGGTAGCAGATGCCACTGAAGTAAGAAATTCCGAGTAAAGACCTCACAGTCAGGTCTATGTTTTGTCCCTCTTTCCCTGGTTCTCATCTTCCGCATATGGAATCTTCAATTTGATAAGTTGCTATAATTGGCTTGTCATATTACTTCCGCGCTAACTAGAAACTTGCTGTCTATGTAGTCACCAACAATTTAACATCCCCAGTATACATTTTATACTATGCTACTTTTTTCTAAATATGCCAATTATTTTCCTATGTTTCTCAAGTCAGTAGCACTTGATTTTCAGAGCTGCTGGGCAACTTCGCAACATTTTGGCACATAAGGAAATTGATGTTCTTCCTGCCAGCTCATATGATTTTCTTCAAGGTCATTGTAATGCAGTTGCACAGTATGGGAGGAGGGAGGAAGGGAGGGCGGGAGAGGAAGAAGGGGAGAGAGAGGGAGGGAGGGAGAGAGGGAGAGGGAGAGAAAGGGTTGGGGGGGAGGTGGACTATGGGGAAGAGAAGGACCAAGGAAAAAAGGGGGAAACTGAAGAAAAAAGAGAAACATTTAGTCCAGAAAAGCAAAGAAGAGAAATATGCTTGCAATTGGTAGATCTACATTGTTTCCCTTTCAGCTAATCATCGTAATGCACTTCTGTGTTAATTCAGGCATAATCCTGGCATCCCAAGTGTATCACATGTTATGCTGCATAGCCTCCGAAATGGGACATAGACACAGTAATATGCTAATATAAAGATGTGCACAATCTTGAGGAGAACAAAACTAGGATGTAGATACATCAGGCAACTGTGTGTCTCTTATGTGGACGTGCGTGTATAGAACAAGACTACAAATAAGATATAACTTCAAAACTCATAACATCAAAACATAAAAACCCAAAATCCCGGATCATATAAAACAAGAACACTAAACACCATAACCACAATGTAAAAATAACATCCAAAGCACAAGCAAATACTTATTTAGAAACACAATATGCATTCTGAATAGAGAATATGTTTGTTGCATGTCCACCAAGTATCATGCACATTGTTGTCGTTATTGTTATTGTTCTTGTTGTTGAATATGTTGAGGAAGACACAGGGGCCTTCAATGTGTGTTGGACTGTTAACGCAACATTGATCACATGGCACCAAGGTTTTAAATGTCGGCCGCCATGTCCAGCCTTCAATGTGTGTTGGTGCAACACTGATCACATGGCAGTATGGCACACAATCATGTATTAACACGCTAGTGAATTTCCTCATGCTTCCTCATACCTCAGGCAATCATCATGGATCGCCTCCACACAAAAATGCAAGTGCATAATAAAAGGCTTATTTTCACTTTGGTACCACAAAGTTTATCGATTTTTTAACTTTGAAACCCCAAAGCGATTTTTTTGACACTTAGATACCCAAAGTATCGATCCCATTTCACTTTGATATCCCTGTCAAGAATTTGTTTCATTTTTCTGTTAAAATTATATCATGTGCTTTTAAGTCAATTATACCCCTATGATTTAAAATAATGTCCCCTACCCCATTTCTATAATATAATTGCACAAAGTATATAACCAGGATAAGAATTTATCATGCTAACAAACGAAACTCACAAATATATAGGGAAGAAATATTTTTCAATATATCACGGCTGATACAACTTTAACAGAAAATTTTAATAAAATCTGGACAAGGGTATCAAAGTGAAATGGGATTGAAACTTTGGGGTATCAAAGTGTCAAAAAACACTTTGGGGGTATCAAATTTAAAACAAGGGGTGAAGTTGTGGGTACCAAAGTGAAATTAAGCCTAACTAAAAGAGAACCAAGTGACCCTAATTCAAGAATATATATCAATTGTTTTCCTTTGAACTTTTTCACTACTTTGATTCCAGTTTCTTGTTGTAGGTTTCATATTTAGAGCATATAAGAATTTTTTTAAGATTTTAAATATATTTTGAAGATAATTCTACATCTTGCATTATTTTTAATAGTTCCCGACATGGCTGATATATCCCCCGGTATATCCTTTCACAGGTTTTGCCACAACTGATAGGGTCTCTAAATATCGTTTACCGCTTTTTGGCTATTTTGGGTGATATATCCCCTATATGACCGATATATCAGCCGATATATCCTTTTATATGGCCTGTCGCGAAACAATATAGCACGTTTGGTAATTTTTGGGGCAGATATGATGACATTTCCATTACATCAAATGACATTTTGGCCTAAAAAATTAGACAAAATGTTGCAATGCTGATTTGTACTTTTGTTTGTTTTACGATGTTGATAATTATCCTAAACATATATTATTTACATTTTGTATGCTTAGATTTCATTAAGTATGTTGAGATTACATTTTAGTGCATTATATTATACATGCAAACATCCGTTATGGCATTCCGATATTTACCACATATCCCCAATATTTCCCGGATATCCGCAATCTAATACGAATTTTGGCCATCCGATATTTTCCCGATATCCGATATTCAAACCCTTGACATGTTGTATCTTCTCTTTCCTATATCTTCTAAAATTATATCTGCAATATAGATTGCATCCAGCTAGAGAAAATATTGGCTCTTGACAAATCAAAAACCTAGTGCATATACCTTCCCATTATATAGAGAAACTATTTCTCAAAAATAATTCAAGTCTGTGAATTGTACGGTTGTACCAAGGAGTTTGATGCATGGTAAAGAAGAAAAGAAGTGAAGAGTTCATACATCATATAGTGTTTTAAGTATGATATGGCCAAAACAAACAAAAGCTGAATAAAATATTGTTGACAGGTATGTAGAAGTTCACAAAATAACAAAAAAGAACCTTTTTTATCCCAGTCATTTGACGGCGTGCTTTTTTGGTTCACTTCCTGCAACATGAGAATTGATGACGAGTTATTTTTCCTCAAAAGCAAATTATAAAAGACATCGATGGATTAAGTTGTAAGGATTCATCCTATCTAAGAGCCAAATGAAGTTCTATGAACAAAAGTAGACACTGATATATAGGTAGCTAGAAAATAAATATACAAAAAAGAGGATAAGCAATCAGACTTCCAAATCCATTATAAAGAATCATCATCTGATAATAACTAAGATATGATGACCAATATCAGCCAACTATCCAGCTACAGATTATGCGATGCCACCAACTTCATGAACACAAATGCTTTTCCAACTCTATATGCTATATATTACTCCTGCACATACATATGAGCATGGCCATTTGCATTGCATACAACTGCCCAGGCAACCTTCCCTTTGACTTCGATTTGACCAAATACATAGCAGTTCAGATTATTGCCATATATAACTAACACTTGCAGCAAACATGATAATCACACAACATAGAAGCAATTAAGTGCCTTATCACTTCATCCAGAAGATAATTATGAAACAGAACCATGTTAATCAATCACTACTGTTTAAAAGGACTTTAAAGGTACTACACTGAGCTATCTTTATCCAACTATCAATGGAAAAGCATCAAGGCTGAAAGATGCTATAATTACCAGCGTTCTAAAAAGCGGCCAAGGCGCCGCCTAGGCACCGCCTAGCTTTTTGAACACAAAAAATAAAAAATAAAAGCTTATACCCGAACCCATTACCCAAACCCATTACCCGAACCAAAAATAAATCCTAACAGTGTCTCTAACTCTCTTTCCCTCTTTATCTCAGTCACAGCCGCCTCTCTCTGTCACATCTCTCTCTCTCTCTCTCTCTCTCTGTGAGATCTCTCCCACACTCCCTCTCCCGCCGCCATTGCACCCTCTCCCACCGCTGGTCCTCTCATACCGCAGCCGCCAAAGCCTCTCCCGCCGGCGCCGGTCATTCTCAGGTAAAAATTTTATTTTTTTTATTTTTAAACTATATTTTAAGTTATTTATTGTTTTAGATAAAAAATTTTATAAACTGGTTTTTAAATTTAAATAGTTAATTTTGTTCAATTTAGTTTAATTAATTAGTTTCATTAAGTTCAATTTTAGTTTAATTTTAATTTAGTTAATTTTAGTTTAATATTGTTCAATTCTAGATATTATTAGTTAATTTTAGTTTGATATTGTTTAATTTTAGTTAGTTTTAGTTAGTTAACTTAGTTTTAGTTAATTTTAGTTTAATCTTGTTCAATTTTAGTTAATTGTAGTTAATTTTAGTTTAATCTTGTCCAATTTTAGATAATTTTAGTTTAATCTTGCTTAATTTTGTTAATTTTAGTTTAATCTTGTTTAATTTTAGTTAATTTTAGTTACTTTTAGTCTTTATGTATGGTTGATTATGGATCTAAGCTTGTTATTTATGCTTTTGCAATTTTATATGAACTTAATTCATATTTTTGTGTATTATTGTAATTAAATTAATTTAAAAAATAGGCAAACGCCTAGACGCCTAGGCGCTAGGCCCCGGCTCGAACGCCTAGTCCGCTTAGCGCCTTTTGTAACATTGATCATTACAAAGATCAAAGAGTTCAAATATAATTTTGAAACTCTAAAAGATCTACAAAGCTTTGTAGGTTTAATAAATTATGGAAGAAGGAATTTCCCTAATCTATTCGAAAAGATTTCTTCGCTTCAGAATAAACTTATTGAAGAACATAAGAAATATAAAGACAAATACTAAAAGAGTAACCCGTTGGGATATTGACAAAATTAAAATAACACTCAATGATGAACAATCACGAGAACTTGTCAACATCAAAAAAGAAATAAAAGAACAATAATTCTTTATCAACCACTATCTAGAGATACATTAGTTATACAAATTGATGTTTAAGATATACATTGGGCAGGAATTTTATTTGCAATCAACCAAAATATCTGCATTCCAAATTGGTATCAGAGCCTAGTTCAAGGACAAAGATCAACCAATTAAACCCTTAAATATGTGCATATTGCTTTGAAAAATTTAAAGAACCAGAGAAAAATTATGCTACATATGATAAAGAATTATTAGCTATCAAAAATACTATTAATTCTTAAAAAATATACTTATCATCATCTAAGTACATTATTAAAACAGATCATCAAGCTGTTGCACAATTTCTTAAAAAGAAAGATAATTCTTTAATTGAGAAAAATGTGTGCAGAATAAGATGGTCCATGGAATTAGAGAATTATATTTATATTGTTCGATATATTCCTAGATTTACAAATATTGCTACTGACTTCTATCCAGGCATGGCTAGTTCCTCACCAGACAAAAAGCTTGATAAAGGCAAATCACCTCTTCCTCAATCTGAGGTAAAAAAAAATGTATGAAAGAGATATCCCCAATACCTCAAATAACTCAAATAATCAACAAGCATCTTGATATAGATAATAAGGAAAAAGACATTGAAATTATTACCCGATTTCTTACTAATCCAAAAAAATGCTTACCAATGGATATAATGAAGTAATGAGATGGATGAGCTTTATAATAAATCTTGATGGACAATCTGCAAAATAAAAATATACTCATCAGTTAGCAGAATATATTAAAATAGTTACCACACCTAATAGTATTTATGGTTGTCTTTATCGTATCGGGTGCGCCAAGCATGAAAGAACCTCACAATAAAGGAGGCAACCAATAATGGACTTGTTACCGTAAAAGAGGGCAAAACTCTTAAAAAAAGAAGTCCAATGCTCCCCAAGGACATTGGAAAAAGTCTTTGCAGTTAAAGGATGTTGTAGTCAAAAACTAATACAACACCAGTTTATTTGAAGAAGACTATATTGCAATTAATAATTTTTGGAAGAAACTCGAAGAAATGAGGGTTTCCGCTCTAGATAGTAATGCTCGTCTCTCAGCATTAGATAAAATATCAAGGAAATGAATCTCAAGATTCAGGATCTTGAGAAAGGGTATCATAAATGCAGAAGCATTGTGAAAAATCTCGTTAGTCAATCAATCCTGACAATATCAATGGCACTGAAGATTCAAAAGGAACAAATAAAATTTTTTTTAGATCAAGCTCAATAGATTTAAGAACAATCCTTGAAGAAATTAAGATTAAAGATTTTACAATAATAAAAATAGACGCCTTCGTCGAACTAGCCAATTACTTTAAGTTTGACATCTCTAAATATCAAACTCAACGAAAGTTAAGATATGTTTGACAGTTACAAGAGGAACCTGATCGATGATCAGACAATGCTCTTTTTTTTTTGAAAAACTAAAAGACGATGGGATAAGTTCATTGTTCAAATCAGCATCCCAAGTTATATTAAATCAATATGATCGGTCACGGGTACTAACAAGTTTTGAGCTTTTACGCCTCATAAAGAACACATCCAAAAAAGCCTAGTTCGTAAATTATATATTGATAAAACTAGACCTGAAGAATATGAATCATTCATTCCTGATATCTGTAGCCAGACACTTGAAGTTCATTCCTGATATCTGTAGCCAGACACTTGAAGTGACAGGAAAATTTCAGAGGGTTTTTGAGTTCACTATATGGTCCATATGGGGGAAGAACAAAATTTATTTAAAATTTATCATTCTCATCAAATTTGGAGGATAGATCCCCTTAATAAGGGAACCATTCTTCAGACATATCTCTACCTTGAAGAAGAAAAAGAATTAGCTGGAATTGATTTTTTTGAAGCACTTCATTATAACAATGGAAAAATGATAATACATGATCATATTATTATTTATCTCCCAAACTTAATCTTCAAAGAAAAAGAGCTGCAAGAAGAATTTGAAGAAATCATGGTCTTTCATGGTCTTAGGACCAATAGCCCGCCGAGCAAAAAAGTAATATGAGCTAATGATGAGCACAGGAGGAAGTACTTTCCCAGTACGATATTTTGATCAAGATACGGCTTCAGAAATTGATTAGAAGTATGATGAGACCAACTCGACTCTAAAGATGAAAAGAGCATTGAGGAAAACATAGCCGAAAAAAGAGAATATAAGGACAGTGTCACTTTTCTAGAAAGTTCAAAGCCATTATTTAAAGCAACTTTGCAAAAATAGCTTTTAAAAATGCTATTTTGCTAAAGTTACTTTATTAAAGTTATTTTGTAAAAGCTACTTTAATAAAGAACAAGTGATAATTGGTTTTCATCACTCATTTTATTGGTCAAGAGCAGGCCGCTTGTAGGTAGCCATAGATTGGGTGCAATCTGCATAGTTGCATGTAGCAACCCGGTATTTTTATGCTAAGAACAAGTGATAATTAGTTTGCATCACTCATTTCATTAGTCATGAGCAGGCCGCTTGTAGGTAGCTACTGGTTGGGTGCAATCTAGCTAGTTAAGGTACAGTGCTATATAACCTAGCAGAACAGTGGGTTGAGAAGAGTGAAAATTCATGCTTCTGACAGAAGAACCTAGCTGTTGGTTCTCACCCTGTGGCTACCTACAAGCGGGCTGCTCATGACCAATGAAATTAGTGATGCAAACCAATCATCACTTGTTCTTAGCATAAAGATATCGGGTTGCTACATGCAACTGTGCAGATTGCACCCAATTTATGGCTACCTACAAGCGGCCTGCTCATGACCAATTAAATGAGTGATGAAAACCAATCACTTGTTCACTGTACCTTAACTAGTTAGATTGCACCCAACCTGTGGCTACCTACAAGCGGCTTGCTCATGGCCACTGAAATGAGTGATGCAAACCAATTATCACTTGTTCGTAGCATAAAGATATCTGGTTTCTACAGGCAATTGTGTTGATTGCACCCAAACTATGGCTACCTACAAGCGGCCTATTCATGACCAATGAAATGAGTGATGCAAACCAATCACTTGTTCCTAGCAGAACTGTGGGTTGAGCGAAAATCCATGCTTGTGATAGAAGAACCCAGCTGTAGGTTCACAACAATAATTTTCGGAAGCTCTTCAAGAGAAAACGGATTTTGTATAAAATCGTGTGGTACTGGGAAATGATCAGTACGCACCACAGCCTATAAAGAGGTTTTCAGTAGCAAGAAATTAGGATCTGTAGGAGAATATCATATATGTAGACTGAGGAATTTGAGAAGGGGCTGGTGTTCTTGTGCTCACAGATTGCTAAACATTTAATAGTTGCGATGTTAAGCTACGAGATTGATTATATTCCTAGATAAGAATCTATGATTGTTATTTATTTTAAGCTAGTTATGAGATGGAACGTTTACATTTCAACATGTTAGAGATGTTCATTTTTCCATGAGAGGGCATGTGTATGGACATGTGAAAAAGATCATGCGCTGTCATGCACGTACCTACACAACTACAGGAGGTTAAGAACTGTTTAACGAATTTAAATGTGACATAAATAACAAATCCCACAAGAGATAATTACTAAACCCAAGAGGTATGAAGAAAGCATAGAACATGGAAAATGTCAGAGCTAATTGAAAAGGTTCACACTAGTAACTCATCAGATATTTTCGTTGAAATCACATTTTGAGTATCTGCTGGCTGATAATATGCAACTGGATTGGTATTTTCCGCAGCAATAGGACGACTCAACTGATGAGCTACATGATAAATAAAAGATTCTAAATGGTAGAACAGATAGAAAAGATACACATTAAAAAATTTATAACACACAGGAGAGATAAACATTAAAATTTATATATATATATATATATATATAACCATTAAAAAAATAAGCTTATATAGAATCTCAATTTAGGAATATATGATAATTGGTGGACAGAAAGAATGCGGTATGGCTGGTCTATAAAAAGAATGTGGTATGACTGGTCTATAAAAAGAATGCGGTATGACCGGTCATATTGATTTAATATAACCTGAGAAGCTGATTTGAATAAGGAACTCCCATCGTCTTTTAGTTTTTCGAAAAAAAGAGAGCATTACCTGATCATCGATCATATTCCTCTGGTAACTGTCAAACATGTCTTTTAACTTTCATTGGTTTGATATTTAGAGATATCAAATTTAAAGTAATTGACTAGTTCGACGAAGACATCTATTTTTGTTATTGCGAAATCTTTGATCTCAATTTCTTTAAGGGTTGTTCTTAAATCTCTTGAGCTTGATCCCAAAGAATTTTTCGTTTGTTCCTTTTGAATCTTCAGTGTCGTTGACATTGTCAGGGTTGTTTGACTTACGAGCTTTTTCACAATTTTTTTGCATTTATGGTACCTTTTTTAAGGTCCTGAATCTTGCGATTCATTTCCTTGATATTTTTTTAATGCCAAGAGATAGACATTAGTATCTAGAGTGAAAATCTTCATTTTTTGGAGTTTCTTTCAAAGTTTATTGATAGCAGTGTAGTCTTCTTCAGGTAAGCTGGTATTGTACTAGTTTTTTACCGCAACATCCTTCGATTGCGTAGGCCTTTTCCAATGTCATTGGGGAGCATTTGAAATCTTTTTTGAGGAGTTTTGTCCTCTGTTTCTCATTTTGTTTACCTTTTACGGTAACAAATTCATTATTGGTTGCCTCTTTTGTTGTGAGGTTCTCTTACATGCTTAATGCACCTGATACAATAAGGACAATCATAAATATTGTCAGTCGTGGTAATTATTTTAATATATTCTACTAGTTGGTGAGTAAATTTTATTTTTGCAGATTGTTCATCAAAATTTATTATAAAGCTCATCCATCTTGTTACTTTATTATATCCATTAGTAAGCATATTTTGGATTGGTAAGAAATCGGGCAATAATTTCAATGTCTTTTTCCTTATTATCTATATTAAGATGCTTGTTTATGATTTGAGTTATTTGAGGTATTGGGGGTATTTCTTTCATACATTTTTCTTTACCTCAGATTGAAGAGTAAGAGGTGATTTGCCTTTATCAGGCTTTTTGTCTGGTGAGGAACTAGCCTAGCATGGAAAGAAAATCAGCACAAATGTTAGTAAATTTAGGAATATATCGAACAATATAAATATATTTTTTTAATTCTATGGGCCATCTTATTTTGTGCACATTTTTCTCAATTAAAAAATTAGTTTTCTTTTTGAGAAATTGTGTAACAGCTTGATTATCTATTTCAATAATGAACTTAGATGTATCTATTTCAATAATGAACT
The DNA here is from genome assembly GCA_037177215.1 of Asparagus racemosus. Taxonomy (NCBI): domain Eukaryota; kingdom Viridiplantae; phylum Streptophyta; class Magnoliopsida; order Asparagales; family Asparagaceae; genus Asparagus; species Asparagus racemosus. The sequence goes on from JBAKGM010000139.1 coordinate 35,443,488, forward strand.
TAGATGATAATAAGTATATTTTCAAAGAATTAATAGTATTTTTTTATGGCTAATAATTTTTTTAGGGGTTTTTCTCTTTTAACCCAAATCTTTACCACCACTTATTAAAAAACCCACTCACTTTTCCACACTTCAAAAC
>JBAKGM010000139.1:35455863-35465993 GCA_037177215.1 Asparagus racemosus
TGTATGGTTGATTATGGATCTAAGCTTGTTATTTATGCTTTTTGCAATTTTATATGAACTTAATACATATTTTTGTGAATTATTATAATTAAATAAATTTTTAAAAAAGGCGAACGCACGCCTAGGCGTACGCCTAGGGGCCGCTTAATCATACGCCTAGACGCTAGGCCCCGGCTCGAACGCTTAGTCCGCCTAGCGCCTTCTGTAACATTGATAATTACAGTGCCCACTAAAGAGAGAACTCCACGCATACTATTTCCTATAAGCATTTTCCTCTAGAACAAGTACTTTTAGTACTTTCCTACTTGTCCGTTCTAGAACTAGAATCTCTCATGGAATTTTACATTAAACACAGAACTGAGATCTAAATATGTTGAAGAACAACAATAAAAGCACCATTTTAACTGCTCTGTAGATAAAAATTGTCGTTGGTATAGGAGATAGAATCAGAAGTCATAGCCAAAGCAATATCAAATTTTTCTTAATCAGATAGGTTTAGAACAATGACATACAATCCAATGCAGCCGATTCAGATGCCGTCAGTAAATCCATCATTTGGCTATATACAAGTCTATGGGATCATTCAAGAGCTGAAACCTGATAAAACTTAGGTAAGACTTCTAGGAAGAATGGAGAGCATGTGTCATAACATTTGTCATAGGACATCTAGGAGGCATAGCATTATATTGTTAGGAAAGATTAGAAAAGTAGGAAGATCTTCACCGGAAGTTTCTTTAGCAAGTAATTTGACAGACGTGTTTCAAGGGGTAGTGTGAAAATTGAATTGGGAATTTTATAAATGGCAATTCTCCTTGAGAATTATTTAGCAAAATCCCAAAGGCAGTTCTTCCTCATTGCGCTGTGAATTATGACGAAAAATCCATTTCCTAAATATATTAACACAGTTCATGCCTTTTTGCTCATCCTCACTGGTCAATGCGTATTTTCTTGGTAAGACTTCTTTGCTTGCGACATGTTACATTGTTAACTATTGCTGCTACTTTTAGCTATCCTTTTTCAAGTTTACTGCCATATCCTTTAAAAAAAGTTGTACAAGCTTTCTCTCATCAATCATCACTGAACTAATTAAGCTCGGTATGTTTTTTATGTGTCTTGATAATGTTCGATGAAAAAAATAAAGATTATGTATAGAAAGAGATGAAATAGAGGTTCCAAATCTTCTGCCTGTACCCCCTCACACTCTAAAGATAGTATGTTGAGATAAGACAAATCAATACCTCTTACTGGGTCTAAACAGAAGAAATCCCTTATTTTTAGTAGAAATATTATTTCTTCTAAAGTCAAAAATAAAGTCTTTGTGAAGGGTGTAAATATTTAAGATTGGAATACTCATTATGTCCTTTAGACAAGGATTTAAGCACTAGTCTATGGTCTTAATGTCTTATAATCAAGTATCATGATTAGCAAATAATGTTTACATATTAGGTGATTAGTGTCCACTATCTCCAATGTAGATAGAGATGGCCAAAGTCGATTCGTCCCATGCCTCGTATAAATCCAGAATGAGATGAATCAAATTCATCTCGTTTTGAATTCGTACGAGACGAATTCGATTACCTGGTACTAATTGGGCCTTGGACCCAATTTGTGACCCGTCTCTTGGCGAGACGAGACGAGTCTAACCCATCTCGCCACGAGACGGGTCACGAATTGGGCCTTTTCCCTTTATTCTTCCTCCTCATTTTTTTGTTCAAATTTTTCTCTAGACTAATATTATTTTATATTATTATTTTTTATGTTTTTTATATTTTATAATAATGAAATATAAGTGTACCAATTATAAGAAATAAGGAGAAATAAATAGAAGAAACTTTTAATTTTATAAAATTATAACATATTCACTTCACATAATCATTGACAACACATTGGGGAAAAAACTTTATTAGGGGAACAAGTGTAAGCTCCCGATGAATTGGCGGAGGCTCCGAAGAAATACACGGAAGAAGAGTTGTAGTGCTCCACAGTATTCTAAAAAACGGCCTAGATGGACACCAAGGCGAACACTTCCCCGCCTAATTTTGGCCGGAGCGGCCTGTCTAGGCGGCTGCTCCGCCTAGCTTTTAAAACAAAAAAATATATTTAAGCCCTTACCCAGCCTAAACCCGAAGCCATTACCCATTACCCAAACCTAACCCTATCTCTCTCTGACTCTTGCTCCCACACTAGAAAGCCACCTCCTCAGTCCTCTCTCAAACTCCCGACTTTTCCCCCTCTTCCTGCTCCCGTCGCCAACCGCTCCTGCTTCTCCCCCCGCCAGCAGCCTCTCCCTCCGCAAGCCACATCCTCTCCCGATTCTACCGCCGCCAGCCCCCTTCCAGCCGCCAGCCGCATCGCCAATATTCGCTTTGCTCCAGCCGCCTCCTTTCCCGCCGCCAGCTGCCTCCTCTCCTGATTCTCCCGCCTCTTCTCTTTTGAAGGTAACAGTTTCATCTTTTTTTCACTGTTCAATTTAGTAAATAGTTAATATTGTTTAATTTAGTTTAATTAATTAGTTTAATTTAGTTAATTAGTTAATCTTGTTCAATTTATTCTCTATTTTGGCTATTTAGGATTAATGCATTGGTTGATTATGGATCTAAGCTCGTTATTTATTTTTTTACAATTTTATATGAATGTAATACATATTTTTGTGAATTATTATAATTAAATAAATTTTAAAATAGACAACCGCCTAGGCGCTAGGCCCCAGCTCGAACACCTAGTTCACCTAGCGCCTTCTATAACATTGGTGCTCCATAATTCGAGATGTTGTAAATACTAGAGGAAGAAAAAGATGAGTTGATATTGTAGTGAAAGATGAGAGTTTAAGTCGTGATGAATGAAAGGGATTTAGGGGGATATTCATAAGATTGGGGGTTGGGGGTGGAATTTTTATGTATTTATTTTTTTAGCTGTCCCCGCCGTAACAACTCTAAAAAGAGTTGTTGGCTAAGCAGCCCCCCATCCAAACAGCTCAATCGTGGCAGGCTCACTCTCCAACGACTCCTTTTTGAGCAGTTGGAGGCCTTAAAAAATTTTTGAATGCCTATTAATTTGGTAGCCTCTCTTTTTTTAGCCATTGGGGGCCTTTAAAAAAATTTTAACTTTTGGGCTGACCGTTAATTTTCTTATCTAAGCAATACTTGTATAGAAAGGCTTTAAAAAAATTACCACTGGGGTCGGGGTAAATTTACCCTGACCCAACTCATCTCGTGACTCGTGACGAGACGAGTCAGACTAGGCTCGTTTACTGTTCCCAAGACAAGTTGGGTTAACTTGTCCCATAAACAAGTTGGGTCAATACCTGTCTCATACCTGTTTGAATCCGGTTCGTGCACGTTCACGGGACGAAATTGGGCGAGTCGAAACGGTTCGACTTGCTCAGTTGGCCATCTCTAAATGTAGAGTGAAGGACCACAGAATATGTTTGTGGAATACAGTAAAATAATGTTGATCGCTTTAGAAAACTGACGAGAGCAAGAGTTGATTTTCTAATAAAACATGTAAATAACAAACAAGAAAAAACTATAATTACCCCCACACGAGAGGGTGACATTGTCAATACAGAAGACTTTTGTAACACCAAGAACATTGAATTGATTGAAGCTAACAATTTTATACATTTAGGCTCTTTCTTTTTTCAACAGATGAAAGGAATTATTCTGTGTTTTGTTGTCAAAAGAGGAATGTTATCACAATCCCTACAATGTTTTTGCTCGCATATCTGTTCATGTTCTTTAGATGCAATATTTTAAGTGTTTCTTCAGCCTAAGTGTCTAGATTACTTTCTAATCTTAAAAATATGATACAACAACAACAACCAAGCCTTTATCCCAAATGTTGGAGGTCGGCTACATGAATCTTACGCTTCCATTCCACGTTGTTGTGGGTTATCTCCTCCGTTAAGTTAGCCCTAATCATATCCTTCTTAATTACTTCTAACCAAGTCATCTTAGGTTTACTTCTAGATCTCCTAGCTCCATCAACTATTATCACATCACTTCTCCTAACCGGTGCACTAAATGGTCTCCGTTGTACATGACCAACTCATCTTAATCTATTTTCTCTCATTTTATCCTCAATAGGAGCAACCTCTAATTTGGTACGGATGCACTCGTAGCAAACTCCATTTTGATGAGATAATTAAGAAAATTAGTCACTATAAGGTCTAGAATTGCACGTAGCCAACTCCATTTTGATGAGATAAAGATTTGGATGAGATTATTCTTCAACATAACATTCGCATGGGATATTCTTATCAAAGTGCTACATCAAAAAATTCAAAGCATTTGGAAAATATATCAGATTAGCTCATAAAAATAGTTAAAGATCAAAGAATTCCCAACAACATATTGGTATTACTGAAGATTTGAATGCATATTCCCTCCATAGAGTACATCAAAAGAACTAATTCAAAATTGACAATTTCAAACCAGATCCAGAAATAATGTGTACCTTCTGTTGATCTGTAGATCGCTTCTGCTCCACCATATTGATCACCTCCTCATGAATTGCTCTTTTTTTTCTCATCACATCAAGCCACTGATTTGGACCCTATAACAAATAAAGTATACTTTTCACTAAAAGTAAAGCTGTAGAAAAACAATAAACCCCCAGTCATTGAAAGCTGCAACAATTGGAGAAAACTTGATTTTTAGTAGTTCGAACTCTGAGGTCAGGATTTGATTGTCAGTATTTTGGAATCAGAATTCTAGACTTCAGGAAATCAGTACTGAATACCGTTATACTCAAAAGTAATAACAATAAGAAAATAAATGAGGAAACCAACAAAGAAAATTATCAAGGTACTTTGCTGCACTACTTTAACCTTAACAAGTAGAAACAAATGTAGAAGCACATAATGAATAAAACCAAGTAAATTAACACATATTATACGCAGAAAATCAAATGACAGACAAGTTTGCCCTATTACTTGTGAATGCTTTGATCTAGCAGCTTCCCCTTCAGCCTCTAGAATGGTCTGCCTTGGTCTGCAACATTTAACCATAAAAGAACAGTTAGTCTTTAACTTGTGAATGATGATTAACCACATAAAATGCAAAATAAGCAATTCAAAAGAATACACCAGGAATAGACAATAAGGATAGGAGACCTAGAACATATTAAAAAGTAAAGATGAAATGAATAATGGGTTCATGATTAACTTAATTAGCACAAACCTAAATGCTTTCAAACGTTCAGAAAATGCAAGTGCTGTCAACTCGTTGGATCCCAGTAAGCTTCTAAACATTGGATGCATCCCTTCACGAGGCAAATCCTTTGTTCTTCTTATGGACTCCCTTGAAGGTGTAGCTTTAGTCTTTGTATATAAGCGAAACGCATTTGTACATGACTTTTGCAATGTTATCAATTCAGTGCATGCATCAATTATATCTTGAACTCTATCAGAAACAAGATCTATAACAGTCTGGGGAAACCGTCCATATACTGTTTCTCCGTTTGCAAGTGCCTGATCGATTCTTGAATATACTCCTTCCATGTCCTGAAGGACCTCTTCCTCTGTTGGAGCTGGTCGAAGAGGCTTTGAGAGAAAGAGATGGAGGTCTAATAGATAAGGCATATCCTCTGGTGTCACAAACGAATAGGCTGTACCAGTCCGACCCGCTCGAGCTACTCGACCGACTCTATGGACGAACATTTTAGGATTTGAAGGGAAATCAAAATTTACAACATTATCAAGCAAGGGAATATCAATACCCCTTGCAGCAATATCCGTCACAATAAGCAGCATAGTCTTCCTAGCTCTAAATCTTAAGACATGGATTTTTCGAGCATCTGGATCCATCTCACCATATGAAACAGACGGCTCGATGTTCTCTTCTCTAAAAAGAACATTAAGAAACTCAACATGATGCTTTGTAGCAACAAAGATCAGCGTCTGTTGGTCCAAACCGATCTTCTCCCTGACTAAATACAGCAAGGCAGCAATTTTCTCTTCAGGGCGCACAGTTAAGAATGCTAGCGAAAGATCAGGGCTAATTCCCTCATTAAGATACACGGGCTCTGGATCACGGAGACCGGCCTTAGCGAACTCAGCGAGGGCTTTAGGCAAGGTGGCACTAAAGAGTAAAGTCTGCCGAGTTTCACTTAACTGCAGAAGGATCTTGTGTAATTGCTCAGCAAACCCCATGCCAAAGAGACTATCAGCTTCATCAAACACAACATATTCTACGGTACGGAGAGACATTCCATCAACTTCAGCGAGATGATGCATGAGCCGACCAGGGGTGGCAATAATTATGTCAGGACTACGTGCCAACTCTTCGAATTGGTCTTCCATGCTATCTCCACCAACCAAAAGGCTAGTGCAAAGGTCTACATAAATAAACAAATTATGAAAATACTACAATAACCCAACAACAGAAATAAGGAAATGTATTTTTACATCCTCCTTTGAAATGATTGTTTTTACGCCTTCAATTATGCCACCAAACTCTATGTCATTCTATGTCACATATTCCTGATTCCAAAAAAACACTTTCTTTGGCTCTATGGATGCACAATTTAGCTTCCTTTTTTTGCATGAAAAGACAACAGATAATACAACAAATAAAGATTATGGCACATTCATCTTAGTGACTGCATATCTGGTAAATTATTAGCATATTCTCATCAAAAGATCATTTTTTCAGAGATCTCCATTCAAATTATTTGTTTTGCGTTCTCATACTTGATACTTTAAACCTTGAGTTATGAAATCAAAATTCTGTCATATGATACTAATTAAAAAAATCACCCATTCAGGCTCTATAGATATCCAATTATCCTTCTTTTTAATGTGAGAGGACATCAACAACTACACAAAATTATCAAAAAATTTATGATTTATACCATATTCATCTTCGTGGTTGCATATTTAAGACATGATTAGTGTATTCTCATCAAACTATGATTATCACCTTTCAGTGAGCAAATAAAACAATAAACTGAAGGCTAACCAGTGAATCTGCCGAGCTCCTTGTTTAACTTCAAGAAACTATTCTTATGTATGTTAATTATTACTTCATTTACATCATCAAAGTTTTATGCCACTGGTTGCCGATTAAGAAAAAATCTCCTTCTTTGTCTATGAAACCCGATGTAGCCTTCTTTTCACGTGAAGTCATGAAAGATCAAGAGATAATACAACTAATTATGATTTATACCATATGCATCTTAATAATAGCATATTTGACACAATACTAGCATATTGTCATCGAAATATTAGGTAGAGATTGCTCTTATTGAGGACAAATGAGAGAGAATGGATCAAGACGGTTTTGTCATGTACAATAGAGACCACTAAATGCACTAGCTAAGTAATATTATAGTCTCCAGTTTGGGCCATATTAGTCTATATTGAGGTGCAATCTTTTTCATTAAGAATTTCAGAACTATGACATTTATAATTTGAAAAACTGAATAAGCAAATAAGCAGATGGACTTTTAGGCTTACAATTAAGCTATAGTGTCGCACCTTTAGGCCACTCAACACTTGTTGGTGGGGGTGTTAATGGTTCAAATACGGCTCGAATATGATACTTACCATATCCGTATTCACTTACCAATCACAGATACGGATACGGATATGTCTCGGTAAGGAAAACTCATATCCATATCCGCTAAAACTGGATACGGATACAGATATACATGTGGATACGTATATGCAGATATGCTACAAAATGGATATGAGAAGACCAAATAATATCGAAAAATATATATAGTTTGTATGTATGATACAAGAGAGTTCATTATATATCTGAACTAAGATTATATCTTTTGATCATCAAAAATAGTCTCAAATCCATCAATCTAAGAAATAAAACAACTACAACTGTATGATCAACATTTATTCAACATTTATTCAGACATTTTGGATACAGACCCGAACATAACCATATCCCGTAACCATATCCTATCGGTTACAGATTTTAGTAAGCATATTTGTATCCTATCGAATATGAATACACATATATCCCCGGATACAGATATTTTTGCCACCCCAACCTGTCAGGCACATGACCAAGTCAATAGTATAAGGACCTAACTTTATCCATGAAAAAACATCAAACTAGATCTTTGTTTACACAATCAAAGCACAACAGATAGCAAAAAATCGCAGTACAGCAACAAGTAGTGCAGAAGTGATGCCTCTAAACATGGTAAGACAGAGTCCAAGAAACAATATGGCAGCAACGGGCAAACAATGCCATAAACAATATACTAGATCCCAAGGATGTGGAATCTCATGCTACATAACTCTAGCTATGAAGTAGATTTGATAGTAAACATCCCAGGATGTTGTTCCATTTCAAGAGACCAGGTACATTGTCTGTGACATCGTTTGCCTGTTGCTAATATGTTGTTTCTTGGACTCTGTTTTAGCATGTTAAGAAACTTCAGTTCTGCAATTCTTGATGTTATACTGTGATTTCCTGCAATGTGATGCGGTTTCATTGTCGATACAAAGATCCAGTTTGACGCTTAAGTATATGTGTATGGATTAAGATCAATCGTTGATTCCTTGTACATATGCTGTCCAACAGGTCACATGCCCAGAAGGTGTTGTGGGCATGTGTTGAGAGGTCTCGGGGCATGAAGTGCAACTCAGTTGTAAGGGCCTAAAAATCCATCTACTTTTTTAGTATTCAAATATTAAATTCCAAAATTCTGAAATTCTTTTAAGGAAAAAGATTGCAGCTTAATATAGACTAAACATGGCCTGGGGTAGGCCTAACAAAACTTGGTAGAAGGAAAAAGGTTGGGATAAAGACCATCTTCTAGTTTCATTGAAATATCACTATGTTAGAAAGATTTATTATATTTTAAAAAAAAAACTAACCAGAACTGAGCTGCGACCAGTGAATTTGCCACGCTCCTTGGTGAATTCAAACATTTCTTTGTTCGTATCGCCACCAAATTCTATATGTTCCTAGTTCAAAAGTCAGTTTTTTCACAATCTAGCGTTCTCTTTCAAGTGAAAAGGACTAACACATGCTTAGCATACTGTCATCAAAATCTAATCTTTTCAGTGATACCTAATGCAAAAATAGATAATCAACAAAAAATAATAATAATAAAAGAGCGAACCAGTGTATCTGCCGAGCTCTTTAGTGAACTTCAAGGTCTGAATGGCCAAATCCCTCGTCGGCGACAAGATCAGCGCCCTAACCCCAGCTCCCGGCACGTGCTCCCTCAGCTTCTGAAGCATCGGAACAAGAAAAGCCGCCGTCTTCCCAGATCCAGTCGGGGCCATGGCGACCACATCGGCGCCAGCGAGAATCTTAGGGATAGCGTGTCTCTGGATCTTGCTGGGGACTTTGTACCCCTTCTTCATGACCCCTCGGAAGACGGCGGGAATCAGGCCCATCGATTGAAACCCGCCGGATTTCTTCTTGGAATTGCCGCCGCCGCCGTGGGACTTCTTGCGGTGGGGCTTGAATTGGTCCTTCTTGGGGCTGACGCCGGGCATCGCCGCCGTGTCGGCGGCCGAGGGTTTCGAGGGTGGGGCCATGGTAGCGCTTCAGGTGGAGAAAGACAAGGGGTTTTTTTTGGGGTCGGGGGGGTGGTTTTAAGGGTTTTAGAAGTTTTATTACATGGGTTGTATTAATTAGGATTTTTAGATATTAGTCCCTTACATCTACCGAAATTACATACAAGTCCCTCAAATCTTGATAATTTGCATCTTAGTGGCTCAAATCATAGAGGTTCTTGCAAGTTCAAACTTCTTGTGGCTGACGCCGACCATCGCCGCCGCGTCTGCGGCCGGGGGTTTCGAGGATGGGGCCATGGAAGCGTTTGAGGTGGAGAATGACGGAGGGTTTGGGGAATTTTTTTCAGGGTTTTAGAAGTTTTATTTTATGGGCTGTATTAATTAATGAATTTTACATCAATACCCACAAATCATTTGTATTTTGAAATCCATTAATTACAGATAGCCCTTTCATCTCTACGTGCAGATAACCTCGACTCGTTCATCAGAAGATTCAGAACCCACCGGCTTCCCATTTCTAGAATTTTGAAAGTTTTGTTTTCTAGATATATAAATTCTAGAAAGTTTTGTTGTGTGTGTGTGTGTATATATATATATATATATATATAAGTTGTGTGTGTGTGTATGTACACACACA
>JBAKGM010000139.1:35477131-35491303 GCA_037177215.1 Asparagus racemosus
TTACATATAATATAACTATATACTAATAGAATATAATTTTCTACTACTTAGTAAACACTTAGTATGATTGATTTTTTTCAAAATTTTACATATTTTATTTTTAATTACTCTTAAAATTTAATTTTTTACAAAAAAATTACTTTTTAAATGAGAAAAATTAAAAATTAAAAAACCGAGCCTGCCCGATGCCCGGCGCGGTATGGCCCGGGTCCGGGCCCCGGTTTTGGCCGGCCCGGACCCTGTTTTCCGGGGGCGAGCCAGCCTGTTTGGACAACCCTAAATATATGTGCAGAAAATAAAGATCACAATATCAATACAAAAGAGCAAACTCGTATTAGTACAAACCAAGCACAATCTCGGATGATATTAATATGATGATAAGAGGAAAGGCAAAAGATACAAAAACATTTAAAATTAAAAAAACAATATAAACATGTCTAACCAATTTTCAAATATGCTGAGTAGAACTGACATTATGAATAGTGAAGATGTTTAGAGCTTACACTTCACATACCTCCATGAACTAATATGCATTCATATCTTTAAGTATCTCTTTGGATCATTCACAACTTTCAAATAACAATTTAAAAAAATCAATGGAATTATAAATTCATATCATTAATTTACGAGCAGCCATAACCTTTCTTATTTTCAAAGTCAATTAGTTCTGCCCCCTTATTAATTCCTAATCAGATAAATTCAAAATTGTTGAAGTCTAATAATAGGGACCATATACAAAACCATTTTTCTAAATATTCTCAAAATAGTAGTAGTTAAGCAAAAATGAGGATTAGTGTTTATCACGTGGATATTTTCTAATTAGATACCACTAAACATGAATCTGAGGAAACCTTTGGGAAGCGAGAAAGTGGGGACAGTGGTCAGAGAAGTGGGCGGTCCAGTGGGACCCCCTTCTACACCTAGTCGGTGGACTACTGGCCCAATAAAATAAAAGATAGTTAATTTTGATAAATTACTAAGTATTAATGATGTTGTGCACATTTATCAATAAAGTTATTTTTATTAAAAAAACCTTATTATCTGCACAAAGAACAAACTTATCATCAAAATTATACAGCTTATCATCAAAATTATACTTGCAAATTAGACTAGATAAAGACTGAAAACAAATTTGTTAATTAAGAAGGAAGAGAACAGCCTAATTTAATTAAGTAAATAAAGGTAAAATCATCAATAACTTATGCTGATGCATTTCCGTTATTATAACTTGGTAATATAATTGTGAGTTTCCCTAGTAAAAGTAATATGAGTATGTATAGGCTGACGATCTTACCAATATATATTGTGTTGTGTTGCTAACGTGGCTTACGTTAAATCATTCGTCGTGATTTTTTTTGATGATCTGAATTTCAACCATATTATGTGTCATATCACATTATCGAATGAGGATAGCTTCAAAATAACTTACACATATAATATTCCTTTAACCGGTTAAACTGTTTCATTGAAATTATAGATATATCGTATCGACGGAAAACGTAGATATTTTTCTAATAAAACCCTAATAATTCATTTTGTCAAATTTTAACCAAAATTAAATATACCGAATAATCCTCTAACAGCCATAAAAAAAATCAAAGTATGTTCTCAAAACCGTACGGAGAATCCAATTATTACATTTCTACGGCGAGGGTAAATTTTTTTTTAAACAAATTTTTTCCTCTCTCTCTCCCAAAATTCATCGAATCGGGTGTTTAAAAAGCAGGAGAACGAGATGGCGATGTTGGATCGCTCTTTCTCTCTCTCCCCCTCGCCTTTCCCATCGTCTCCAGCTCGCCTTCGAATCCCCAGCGATCTCCCGATCTCAAGTAAGTCTCCCACGCTCCGATCTTCAATTTTTGCTCTTTTGATGCTTGAGATCTGTTGATGTTGTTATTTATTGGATCGCGTGCGTATTTGATCGATTCTTGATGGAGGGATCGAATCTGGATCGGGGCAGCTCGATTGTAGGGGTTTAGGGTTTCTCGTGCTGATTTGAGTCCTGATTTCTGATTTTGGCGATCGGGATGAGATTTGGGAAGTTTGCACTTTAGAGAAGTAGAAGTGTTTGGTGGATTAACCGGATTCAATGGGGTTTAGGGTTTGTTGTACTGATTTGAGTGTAAATTTCTTATATTGGCGATCTGGATTAGAGTTTGCGAAGTTTTTGCTGTGGCTAAATGCTTGCTGGGGGGAAGAAGAAATGATTGCTTGATTTAATCATGAAGCAGGATGCTGGGTGTGAAAGATTTGATCTTGATCAAAGAAAATTGCTTGCTTTTTTGTTTACTAGAATTCTTTTTAATCTATAAGCAATAGATATTTTATCTATCTGATTTCTAACAGCTAAACTCTTAAAGGGGAGGTGGCTTTGTGAATGAGTGCATCTCTTTTGGAAGAAGAAGCTCAAAATGCTTCCAGGAGTTCTATTGTAGTTATTTTGAGTTCTGAATTTGCGAGTTGGTGAACATGTTAAAAAAAAAAAGTCTTCTCTTAATTTTAAAAACAAGCGCAAAAAACTTCTTTTAGTCCCAATAATTGTTGTTTTCATAGGTTTCTAACAAATGATGTTAGAGCAGCTCTGTGCTTCCCATGTTAAATGGTTGGTATTGAAGCGTTTGTCTGAGACTAGCCTAGTGTATAAAAAAGTGACGTTGGGATAATAGAGATTGATTGGGACTAGATTAGCGAGAATCCAGCCCATGTGGGCGCAGGAATGCGGAAGATTGGTGATATGTTAGGACCCATTTGGTCAGGTCTCATGCCGACTAACTCGTGAATCAAATTTGGTTTATTAGAGATTTGAGTTCCTCCTACTAAGACCTATTTTTAGCCGTGAGTTATCCAAGGTCTCTGAAGATTTTCAAGAGTTTTATTTGCAAATGCTATGGTTGGCAAAAAAAGCAGATCTGAATTAGCTTGGGGTTTGGCCTCTCAATATTCCATGAGAAGAATAGTATTTAGGCATTGGAGCCTGTCCAATTAGTTAACTGCTTGCTTTTTCTTGATCTAGAAGTTTACATTATTCTACTAACCTAACATAGGCGAATGCACGAGAGGCTTTGCGTCTACTTTTTGGTGAATGACTTTGTTTGACTTTTGGATATTCTGTTTAAATCATATTGTAACGTGTTCCTTATTACCTAAGACATGTCAAATGTAGAAAACCAGAATGCTAAGGCAAGTGTGGGAAACTAAGGTAATGTTTGGCAACATGCTGAAAACTGGGCCACGTTCAGTCTTGGCCCAGTTCTATCCTAAACTGGTTCTCGTTTGGATCAGGGGAGGGCTGATCCAAACTAGAACTAGTTTAAAGGCCACATTTTGGGCTAAAAGAACTAGGCCAACTATGGCTCAGAGTTTTGCCAAACACAAAAATATCCAAAATGGGCCAGGTTTGAACCTGGCCTAATTTTGAAAGATTGCCAACCACACCGTAATAGTTTAGTTGTAGCAAAACTAATTCTCTGGCTCCTTTAAGATGGAGGTGGCACCACCTTCTTCTACAATTTACCTTTTGGAACTTAAATGAGTTATCATCACTAGAAGCTGAATTACTTTGTTTAAATATGCAAAGATTGTAAACTATCTCTATATTTGTTTCCTTCTCTTTTTTCTATATTACATGTGACTCCTTATTTCTCTGTCCCAAAATTCTTCGAATTGAGCTGTTCAAAAAGTAAAAGAAAGAGAGGGGTATGCTCCCACCCCCCTCCCTCCCTACTCTCCCCCTCCAGCTCCTCTTTGAATCCCTAGCAGCTTCCCAATCTCTAGTAAGTCTCCATACTTCGATCTTCAATATTCTTCAAATTTCGCTCTTTTGATGCTTTGAGATCTGTTTATGTTGTGATTTTATTTGATTGCGTCCGTCTTTGCTTGATTCTTTATGAAGGATTTGAATCTGGGTTGGAGGAGTTCGATTTGAGGGGTTTAGGGTTTCTCGTACTAATTTCAGTGGAGATTTCTTCTTTTGGCATTCAGAATGAGATTTAGGAAGCTTTTGCTTTGGAGAAGTAGAAGTGCTTGCTCGGTTAAAACAGTTCAATGGTGTTTAGGGTTTCTTGTACTGATTCGAGTAAAAATTTCTTATTTTGGCGTTCTGGATTAGATCTTGGAAAGTTTTTTTTGCTTTGGCTAAATGCTTGCTTTAGGGAAAGAGATGATTGCTTGCGTATTGTGAAGCAGGACGTTGGGAATGAAAGGCTTGATATTGATTAAAATCCTCGAAGAAAATAGCTTGATATTTGTTCAGTGGAATTATTTTTGGTCTACAAGCAATAAATAGTTTATCTATCTGAATCTAATAACTAAAACTCTTGCTTTGCATTATTGATGGAAGAGATGGCTTTGTGAATATCTCTCTTTTGGAAGTAGTAGCTTAAATTTCTTCCACAAATTCTAGTGCAGTTAGTTTAAGTTGTGAATTTGCATTCTGGTAAACACGCGTCAATTTTGAAAATAAGTGCAAGAAACTTCGTTTAGTGCCAATAATTGTTGGGTCTAACAAATGTCATGAGAGACTGTTTTGTGCCACCCAGCTTGGATGGGTGGTGACTCTGGTATGGAAGTATTCCTCTGAGGCTAGTTGAGTGTGGACCTAAGGGGTGACTGGGGATATTAGTGATCAATTGGGACTACATTGGTGTAAAGCCAGCCCACATGGGTGTAGGAATGCGGAAGATTGGTGATATGCTAGGATCCATTTAATCAACTCCTACGTTGACTAAATGGTGAGTTAATTTTGGGTTTATTGGAGATTTGGGTTCCTCCTCCAAACACCTAGTTTTTAGGGGTGAGTTCTCCTAGGTCTCTAACAAATGATCTCTGAGATTCTTCGAGGGTCTTATTTGAACATGTCATAGTTGGTAAAGATAACTGATCTGAATTAACTTGAGTTTTGCTTCTGAATATTCCATCAAAAGAATGATATTTAGTGCAATGGAGCCTGTTTAATTAGTTACTTGCTTGCATTTTCTTGATGCAGAAGTGAATCTTATTTTACTAACCGGACATAGTGGAATATCTGAGAGGCTTTAATGTATTTTTCTGAGGATTTTTTTTGCCTTTTTGGATATTTTTGTTTAGTTTAATTTAGTTTAGGTTTTAAAAAAAATGAAATAACTTGTGTTTCATATTACTTAAAACATGTCGGGTGGGAGACTAATAGTTTGTGTTGTGATAAAACTAATTCTCTGGGTCCTAAAAGATGGACGTGGCACCATCTTCTTCCACAATTTTCCTTTTGGAACATAAATATGTTCTCATCACTAGAAGCTGAATTATGTTGTTTAAATATTCGAAGTTGGAAATGATTGCGTATTTGTTTCCTTTTTTTTAATACTGTATTACATGTGATTCCTCATTATTTTTTTTTCTTGTTAGCTGCTTCACTCTTTTTTAGATTCTTTGTGAGGATCTAATTCTTTTTTATTCTTAAGCTCCTTTCTTATTCCTGACTAACAACCTCTTACTCTTTCCCTAAATAATAGAAGAAAAATAGACTCTTATTTTATGTTTGAATAGTCATTCTCAGTCTGTGTTTTTATGTATTTGCTATCTTATTTGTTTTATTTAATGTGATGGTTGAATGAGTTCTTTTAGTCTCATTGCTTTCTATTCTATTTCATTTGAGTAAATTACATTACCCTTTATATTGAAGAAAGTTATTCATAAGAAAGATCATGCAGATTGAATTGTATATAACTTGACCATTTCATATGTTCAGAAATGGGCGACGCATGTTGTTCTACCCAGCTCATTGATGGGGACGGTGTGTTCAATGTGACTGGTCTTGATAACTTCATGAAGACTGTGCAATTGGCTGAATGTGGACTCTCTTATGCAGTGGTTGCTATAATGGGCCCACAAAGTAGTGGTATGTAGCTTTTTTTTGAGTAAATTTATTACATACACAAACTTTGTTTATAGGTGGGTTTTTTACTAAATTTGTTGCCTAAGAAAAGTTTTTTGCAGCTAGTTTATACAGTAAACTATTTTATATGTTGAATTCATGCATATACATGTTAAACTGTTTTGATATTTTGTGGGGGTCGAAGTGGCTCTTTACAGAGCCTACCTGATGCAGTTTTTATTGTTCTATTCGTTTGTTCTCATTGTCCAGTGAACTCATTTACAGATGGTTAAGAAAACGGATTATTTATTATGAATGTAATTTTGAGGAAAACCTTTGCCGAAAATGGGGAGGACGTCATTTGAGCCAATTGTAAGGTTGTAAGCACTACCGACGGGGATGAGATAATAAGAATGAAGATGAATTTCCTCACTTTTCATTGCTTAAACACAACAAGAAATTCCAAATTTGGCTTTTTGACGTGATGTTTTGGAGAAGGTTTGAGTATGAAGTGGGAGATGTCACCAGATATGTTATCGTTTCCAACCAGAAAAAAATAAGGTTTTGGGGGGGGGGGGATGGGGAGAATATATTAACAGTAATTCAATCCCTTATAAAAAAAATGATCTTTTGGTCTTATCAAAATCATCCTGCTGTGAATGAATAGTTAGGGTATTTCAGTATCTATTATAATGTATCTTTATGGGAAAATGTTGTGAGATTAATCTTTCCCTTATATTTGCTATTTAACCTTAGAATTTAGATAAAAACGCAAGCCCTTTGGACATAAAAGCTTGCTAATGAACCAATAAATTGCTATCAGTTTTCAACTAGCGTAGAAGCATACAATTTGCTCTGCATCTGCAGTGCAATGCAAAACTTGGAGTTATCGGGGGCCCAATCTTGTGATTATTGCCTTTCTGGGTCTTTTTTAATGCACAAAATGATTGTTCACATTCTTCTGCAATTCTTATCCATTGGACTGTCTGGACAGGCAAGAGCACTCTGTTGAATCATCTGTTCCGCACCAACTTCAGAGAGATGGATGCATTTAGGGGGAGGCAAGTTTTTACTAGAAGCTTCTGGTTTCTGTTAACTTTGTTGAATTTATCTCTATTTAGGATTGAATATGTCTAACTGTCCACATGATTATTTGTCGTTCAAAATAGGTCTCAAACTACGAAAGGCATTTGGTTAGCAAGGTGTGTTGATATTGAGCCTTGTACGATTGTAATGGACTTGGAGGGCTCTGATGGAAGAGAGCGAGGAGAGGTATCTTTGCTAAGGATTGAATTCATACTGGAATAGCTTCATAAACTATATGCAGCGATATTTCATCATTATTTTTAGGATAAATTGCACATAACCCCCCTCATGTATCCCTTCAGTAGCACTTATTACCCCTCAACTATTTTATTAGCACTTAACACCTTTATGTTGCTATCTTAGGACAATAAATCGCTGGTAACCCCCTCTCTCATGAAATCAAGGGTGTTAAGTGCTACTGAAGATATAGGTGAGGGGGTTATCTGCAATTTAACCTTATCTTTAAATTTTTCATGAGATATCATCTCACTTCCTAGGATAAATTGTTGATTATTTGTTATCTTATACACCGTTTGCTTCATTATTAAATGCATGATCTTAAATTTCACTCTTTTACATGTTTATGAGGGCGTTTGGAAGGCTTTTTTTTTGTTGGTCAAAGTAGCTTTTAAGCTAGTTTTCCATACGTACATGTTTGATAAATCTCAAATAAGCTAGCTTTTAAGTCCAATTTAATAAAGCTCGGGTAACCCAACTTTTGCGGAACTAGCTTATAAGCTCATCCAAATAAGTTCGGTTTGACCAAACAAATGACTATTCTATCCATTCAACTTTTGTAGCATTTTTATCATAAAAGCCAAGCATTAACTTATAAGCTTCAAACAATAAGGTCTTCCAAACACCATCTATAACACCTGCATATTTGGTACTTGATCACTTAAGAGTATTATAATACACGAAGTCTGTTGATATGAGACAGATGACAAATTGGAAGAGGATCAACAAATTAATTTAGGTTAATATTGTTACGTATACGGGGGAGAAAGATGAGAGCAATCTGCAGAATATCTTTGGTGTTACTGCATGGAGTTTTGTTACTTGAGCCACTCTTTATTTATTTCTGGAGAATACCATTTTTGGTATTGGGTAATTTGCGAAACATATTTTAACGAAGTAGTAGACTCTACAATTCCTGAGCTGTGAAACAACAGTTTACCACTATGTAAGAAGCTTTCATGCTTAAATATGATGAAATCTATTTGCTAGTGCCTTTTATACAGGTTCACATGTCTGGAAACTTCAAAATGGTGTGTCTAGTCTGTCTACTTGTGTTAGCTGAAAAACTAAAAGCACTGTAACAATTGTTCATAAGTGGTGTGGATTTACGAGTCTGTCGCTATATCTCTTATCTTTTGAAAATTTTATTAAACTTCATCATTTACCTTATTTCAGGATGATACTGCATTTGAGAAGCAGAGTGCTCTTTTCGCTCTAGCCGTTTCTGATATAGTTCTGATAAATATGTAAGCATACTGATCTATCATATGGCATCAACTTTATTAATCTTTTATTTCTTTCAGTTTCTGAAATATCCATTAATTACCTATTTCTCCTCATGTAAACGTACATAGGTGGTGTCATGATATTGGGCGAGAGCAGGCTGCAAACAAGCCTCTTTTAAAGACGGTTTTTCAGGTATACTTCAAAGTGTAAATGTGCCTGCAATTGGTTACTGCTATACGCTTTTGGTTTCATTCACTTCTGGAACCCTTATGACAGGTCATGATGCGATTGTTCAGCCCTCGCAAAACAACTTTACTTTTTGTTATACGTGATAAAACTAGGGTAATCTTCTTAACTTTCTTAAAGCTGGTGGTTGTTTCTTTTTACATCTTCTCACTCATACTAAGTTGTTAACCAAAATAAACAGACACCTTTGGAAAATTTAGAACCTATTCTCAGGGAGGATATTCAAAAGGTATTGAGTTGTCGTAGCTCGTTTGGTTTTCCATATGTTACCTTTTTTGTTTGGTTACTAACATTGTCTCTTGATATTTTGTTTCCAGATATGGGATTCTGTTCCCAAACCACAGGCTCACAAAGGAACTCCTCTTAGCGAGTTTTTTAATGTAAGTTAACAATCATTGTGAGCTGGGCTTTATGTTGTCTTCATTGCTGGCAAATAGCTTTCTGTTACTTAATCTTTCCACTATATGCGGATGCCCAGGTAGAAGTTGTGGCTCTTTCAAGTTATGAAGAGAAAGAAGAACAATTCAAGGAGCAGGTGCGACATTACACAATAGAAATATTGATAACTTTTGTGATATAAAATTTACCTGTTCTTATTGCTTTCTTTGGACATTGTTATGCTTTTCTTGTTTTATGTTGATGGTCAATCATTGTTGGTTTATCTAATAGCTAAGATTTTGGACATGATAGCATATCATCTGGATCAAGGTCCTGGGTCATGCCCTCTGTCATCCTTTTTCTCCATTTTTTTTTGTTTCTCTCAACTTCCATATGCTCAAATATGGGGCACCTGGTGGTTCTGGGGAAATTTGGACCGAGCTTGACATAAATTTTTAAACCTCCGAGATCTTTTCAGTGTTTTACCACATTTACCTAGAAATCCTGCGTTATCCTCTGATGATTCAAATAGCATATGCCATTGAAGCATCCTTTTCGTGTGGTGACGTATCCAGAACATATTGCCTAGTATACACATGCAGTCGTATATAGTACTTGGATACTGTCACGCACTGGGCTTTCGAGCCAATTGGCGCATAGTAAACCGTGGGACCCACTGAGTGTAGCGCGTTGTTTGGCTCAAACCATTGTTAAAATCAACTAGCCGATGCTACACTTAGGCCTTAAACTTTATCATTTTAAACCATTCAAACTCTAGTTTTTCGATGTGGGACTATAATATTTGGGGCATCACAATCACCCCACCTTTAATACGCAACATCCTTGTCGCGACATGACAATTGACATATCCCAGTATCATAGCTAGATGACATGGACTCTAGAGGTGGCTCCAAGCTTACCGATAGCAGATAGGGTCGCGTAGCATCGAGGCACCACTAAGGTTATTTGGGGTTATAGCGGCAAAAAGTGCAAATTCAACTAGCTTTCCAATTTAAATATGCGTAAATATTTAAAAAAAAGAAAATTAAAGAAAAATCTAATATTCTACAAATGCATATTCAATGATTTGTAGAGATCCTAAGTATGAACTAGATTTGTAACGATCACATAATATTAATAAAAGTACTGTACAGAATAAAACAACGTAAATATTTATCAAAAAGACTGTTATTTGTCTCATTCTTTCAACTTTTAAGCCTAATAGAAAAATTCTCAACAATAGAAAAGCATTGATTAGTAGCGACATAATTGTATTAACTATTTGAAACTTAACATAATTATAGATAAATGAGCATTATTTACTGCTATTTCGCGCTTTCGAGCGCTTTGGCGAGCGAAAAGCGCTCACGAGTGCAATTGCTCACCACATTCAATGAAATCGTAGCGGTGGGCTCCGCTACCGCTATTTGCGCTACAATAGCACCACTATCGACCGCTATTTACATTAGTGGGTGGCTCCTAGGGGCTCTAGAGGTGACTTCACCCGACCTCACGCGGTGTAGCACTTAGTCCCGTATAACTGACTACCAAACTGCTCTGATATGGGACATCGAAGTGTTGTGATATGATTTGTCACGCACCGGGTCTGGGATCCCGGTGGCGCATAGTAAGCCATGGGACCCACCAAGTGTATCACGTTGTTTGGCTCAAACCACTGCCAAAATTGACTAGCCGATGCTACACTTGAGCCTTAAGCTTTAACATTTTAGACCATTCAAACTCTATAGTTTCTCGTTGTGGGACTACGATATTTGGGGCGTCACGGATATTGGAGAAATTTTCCCTTTTCAGAATATTTGTCCTATGCTAAATTGCAACTATTATTAATTTGCTCTTTTTACTGATTTCCTTGTGGCTGGCTGATCCTAATGTTAGACTAAATGGCAGCTAACTTTGGAAGTTAGGTAGTGTGCAAGTAAAGAAGAACTGAACATGAATTTTTATTGGCACGGTGTCATTTATTTGTCTGTAATTTCTTATGAAGGTTGCGAGTCTGAGGCAAAGATTCTTTCACTCTATTGCTCCTGGTGGACTTGCCGGAGACCGCCGGGGTGTTGTTCCTGCTTCAGGATTTTCTTTTAGCTCTCAGCAGATTTGGAAAGTTATTAAGGAGAACAAGGATCTTGATTTACCTGCACACAAGGTTTTTATCCAAATCATATCTTTTGGATCTTAGCATCAACTAAGGCCTTTTGTTTACTTTGATAGTAACGTCCTATTCTCATTGTTCTCTTGTAGGTTATGGTAGCCACTGTACGTTGTGAAGAAATTGCTAACGAAAAGTATGCTTCTTTCTGTGCTGATGAGGTAAATGCTTTTTTTCTCCAATAGTTCATGCATGATTTGTTCAAATAAGTGATCTGTATAATCAGTTTTATTTTCATCTGAATACTACAGGACTGGTGCCAGCTTGAAGAGGCTGTACAAACAGGTATTGTACCTGGTTTCGGGAAGAAGCTTAGCGCACTATTGGACAAAGCATTGTCTGGGTGAGCGATCTGTTCCTGTTCTAATAATTATGCATATGTTGCAGCTCTGTAAGCATAGGTCATGATATTGTCTTGGCTTCCTTGAAATTGCTGATCCAGATTTTTGTCCTAGTATCTTATGTAGTTTGCAAATAAAAGTTAAGAACTCCAATTTGTGGTCATTTAAAATTGGACTATATATTTATAAACCCTTCTTAATTTACAGTTTCGGTTGATAATCAATCATAAATGATAGGTAACGTACATGATGATGCAGATTATTCTTACGTTGTCTATTTAGGATTCTTATGGTGGTAACAATTTTCTGTTAGTTGATATGCTTTTAGATATTGTGTATGCCTGGCATTATGATGGTGAATTTGATGCTGTTAAATGAAAACTCAAGACAGATAGTCCAGTTAGGAAAATCTGTAAATCTGTCTCTAAATATTTTGTGGTGACTTTATTCCTCTCCCATTCATGGAAACAACTTCATCACATGTTCACAAGTAACCACACAACTGCATACCACACAAAACGAGGGAGATCGCAAACACGATATGAGCCTATCATCTTCTGTGGGAGAGTTCAATGTTAATAGGTGAACATGTGCACAACCATAGTTGCATGGAATCTGGTTTGTTCTGGTTCACGGGGTGGGTACGGGAATGTGGTACGCCAGTCATTATGAATCGGGTACAAGTGGGGTAGACTTATATGGTACGCCTGGGAACGTGATACGCTTTAGGTTCAATTCTTTAATGCTAGTTGATATCAGAATTAGTAAAAGAACCTTAAGAATCATGTTGCAATTAAGATATGTTGCAATTAAGATATGCATAATTTATTTGCTTAATTTCTCACGTTTTTTGTTGTTTATTCTTTTAAAAATAGTTTTTTTTTCAAAGTTTTAACTGGTTTGAATTCTAAATCGGGTCGCTGGAGTTGGTGAATCGGGTCGTGTTCTACGCGAATCTGGGACAATTGAACCCGGGTCGCAGTTTGCTATAGCGTATCATGTTCCTGACTTCTATGTGCACAACTAAGGAAATTAACTATAGAGAATAAAATATTTTCTGCATTTTAGAAAAAGAAGGGTTTTGATGTTTCAAGTTATGCACCTGAGATATTCAGCTTAGTCGCATATATTGTTTCAGTAATTATATTTTATCTGTATATCTGAAGCTTATAAAGGGTAACGATTTTTTGTAACGTGTGACATTCGACTGAAGGTTACTGGTATTATAACTAGCAAAATCTCAGGTCTTTCTTTAGTTTGGAATTATTCACAATGATCTACATTCTTTCCTTACTGGTAAGATGCATTTTTTTGGAGTATCTCCCTTTGTTCAACAGCAGAAAGGAGAGAGGAAAAACGAAAAACGATCCCTATGCGGGTACTGTCAACTTATTAAGATTCTTGTGTGAAACTAGTGTTCTTCTCAGATAATGCCTGTATACCTGCTATATGATTCTCACTTCTTTAACAATGAAGAATGGAAGTTCTCTGATAAGTTGAAATATTTTTGGTTCTCATGGGTTTTATTTTTTAGGTATGCACGCATATAGTCGTCATTATGTATGTGTGTGAGTTATAACACGCGAGCTCTTATTTTATAGTCATTTCGTCTGCGTGTGAGCTAACGGGGAGCTCATGATCATTATGCCATTTTTTTTACCGATTGACGATAATTGGGAAGATGTTATATTTAAGGTCATTCATTCAAGTAACTGGATATTGTTCGAGGTTAAAACCTTCTATGCAAAAGAGGGAAAGAAACAAGGAGGTTCCTAAAAAAGAAATCTGCAGGGAATAATGATGAGGTAGATTCTCTCGACGAAGGCTAGAGAAAAAATAGAGGTCGAACGGCAAATTAAATTTGAGTGGACCAAAGTTGCTGATAAATATGATGAACGATAAAAGTATAAACTGATGAACATTCATTCTAAAGCTTAAGAAGGATTTGGTAAGAGATAACTTTGTATTTGTTTAAGTTAAAAGATAGTGGGGATATGTTAAGAATGTTGCTATAATTTAAGGAAGATATCAAATCTATTACATTGATAAATAAGCATCCTTAATAGAAGAAAACCATTGGACATGAAAAGTTCTTCCCATATGAATTCACTAGGGGGGTTATTGGTTGGGACAAGTTGGGGCCAAGGGGGATAATTGATCCAATAGAATAATTTTATCCCTTGGGATATTTTGAGTGGGGTAAAGTGGGACAAGTTGGGATAATGAGAGAATTTGATGTTTTGATTTGACAATTCATGTGGAATAATTGATGATGTGACACCTTATTAAAATATAATATTTATTTATCAATTAAGTCAAAATTAATTTATCCAACTGGTTTAGTATGTTATTATAACATAATAATACATTATTTTACTCTATACTAAAATGTAATATGTTATATTATAATTACTAATTAATTATAATTATGTCTAATGTTATTAATTCATATATTATATTAATAATAACAATATGATATATTGTATACTACTTGATATAATATAGGAACAATATATTTAGTATAATATTTCAAAAATATAATATTTAATATATAAATATAAATATTATAATATTTCATTTTATTCAATATAATATTATTTAAAATATCACATTGTTATTAAAAATATAATATTATATAT
>JBAKGM010000139.1:35505561-35522178 GCA_037177215.1 Asparagus racemosus
CACACCCATCTTTCTCACGTATCACATATATATATGTGTGTGTGTGTGTGTGTGTGTGTGTGTGTGTGTGTGTGTGTGTGTGTGTGTGTGTGTGCGTGTCTGTGTGTGTGCGCGCGTGTGTGTGCGCGCGCGCGCGCGCGTGTTGCATGCACAACACAACTTGATATATTCGATTGAGGCTTCTGATTATTTATCTTTGATTTGTTTATTTCTTCTTTTCTAGCAGATAGTTTTGGTTGTTTTGAGCAGATAACTATTGATTCTTGTAGTTCCCTATATATTTCTCACTTAGACCTTACGTCTAATCGCGTTTATGGATCCCTTCTTCAAGTAATGACGTAAGTTCGACTGTAGGGAGTCGGGCTTACATGAATAAGCAGGTTATGAGGAAGTAGTCAGAGCAATGCAGAAGCTTATATAAACAATAATAGTTAATTATTTATTTTTATTTAGTAGATACTTCATTATTCTCTATGTATGATTATCTAGATTTGATGGTCGTGTTTGAGCCAAGATTGTATTTCTTTTTTAATATTGGAGTTATCTATCTAGTGGATTCGATATTTGGACAATTTGATATATCTCAACTTGATATTCCTGTGATACTGATATAATTGTGATGAGACTTATACTTTTTATTGTATATTTATATTAGGAGTGGTTGTAGATGTATATTACAAAATGGGTTCCATGATATTTATGAAACATTTCGTATTTTGGTTCTATAAAGGCTCTGCCCACCAAGTCATTCCCGTGTGTGGGGCGTGATGTTGATTTTTGAATTTAGCCATCCTTCAATATGGGGTTAAAGTAAACAATGCTCTAATTTTATTTGTAATTTTCATGAAACACCCAAAAAGTTTGAATTGCAAAAAACACCTTTAAAATTTTCCTTTTTTTTAAAAAAACGCTAAAAATTCAAACCTAAAACATTTTTTGGTAAATTTTGAATATTAGCGTATTTTGCACTTTTGAAAATGTTTAGGGTGTTCTCTGCAAATTCTAAATTTTTTTGAGGGGATGTTTTCAGTTCCAAGATTTCAATTGTACGCTTGTAAGTTTTGAAATTTTCAATGTATTTTGTAAATTTTGAATTTTTGGTAGTGTGCATTACAATTTTTAAACCTAATATCTTTTCTTTGTATACTTTATTATTATACTTTAATTTTTGTTGCTATGCTTATGTCTTTTCTCTTGCTATACTTTTAGTATTTTAATGCTATAATTATATCTTTTCATGTTATACATTCACTATTATGTTAGCACAATCCGGCCCAGTCACCAGCCCTAGGCCTATATGAAACAGATTAAGACTTGGATGTGCTAGGGATAATTGTTCCTCGTTAAGAGGAACCAGATTCATGGACAGTGGATGCAAGATTCAGCATGACAAGGAACAGAGAACAAAAGAATTGTTCCTGCACACATCACGAGACAGAGGGAGAGAGAATTTCAGCAATTCAAATGCCGTCCTCTTCAAAAGGACGACGGTGTCTAGATTACGGTGTTGATTTCTCTAGAGAAGTTGGGGATTTGTATCGGGACGGGTTTTAGGATTTTGGCGCCCTGGAGGTAAATGTATTTTTCTCTTACAATTTTATAATCAAGATTGGATGTAGACTTGAGAAATTGTGCTCTGATTTTATAGTGAACCGCGGCCCGCGGGCATAGGCATGATTTGCTGAACCACATTAAATCTTGGTTTTTTTTTTCTTTTTTGTGCGTCATTTTTCCTCCTTGTTGTTGTTTCACTTCTTGTGTTTAATTCGGTAGATAAACGCCATAAAATCCTAACAACCGCTACGGTTGCAGTTGGGTTAATCATCTCTCTACTAATACTTTTGAGATTAACGAGGATCAAATCCTAAATTGATTGTGATACTGAGGGACATAGTCATATAAAGATGTCTACACGAAATTAAATAAAGGCTCACGAAGTGCATGAAGAAGAGAGTGTCAAGCTAATTCTGTCGGCTATAAATATGGACTCCAATCTCTCGCATTACATCATCAAAGAGTTTGAAACCTGCTGTTGCTCAATAAATTTGAATCATCAAAGAGCCCTTGTAAACTGGAAGCGTCTCGGTGGGCGCTGATATTACACATGCCGTTATCCAAATATTCAAGCTGGTGAAAGGGGGGCACACAAGTTGTTTGACATAGTTTCGAAAACTAATGGCAAATTTCATGAAATTGTCGGTCAATGATGCTGAGTATCAACTAAAAATGCTATCAGAACCCCGCATTGTGCAGGGTTCTGAGAGAACTACATATTGAGGGCAGTGAAATGACCATGTTGCACCCTGTTTTGCATTTTGTGTGGGTCAGAACCTCTCGCAATGTTCGGGAGGTTCTAATAGAATCAGAACTCGTAAAAATCATGTCACTATACATTTATGACCAATGCTTCGGTGCTCCAATAATAGGAATTTTTAAGATATTTAAACCGGTAAAATATAGAAAATAGGCTAAAAATAGGAAGGATGCTTTGTCTTTCAACATCTCTATTTAATTTGTTTTTTCCCCCTTTTACCTTATCTTTCCCAAAACGATTTCTCCCTTCCTATTTTTTCTCCGCCTCATTTGTCCACGCAAAATCTCTTTTTTTTTTGGCATCGACAAATGATTGAATAATTTACTTTTCATGCTATAAACTAGACTAAGAAAGGATAGGAAATATGTAGTGCATGATTATATTTTTGAAATAACTATATGATTTTAGATTAAATTTTTAAGGAAATAAATTTGAAGGTTATCACATAGGGTACAAAAACTTTATGTCAAAATTTATCATATATAGAATAAATTCTTAGTTGCAAACTTGTTTAAATATCTAACAAGAAACTATACATATAGTATTTAGAATGTTTTCTGCACAAATATTTTTTTAAAAGATAAATTTACAAAACTTTTTTATGGCTATTATTTATACTAAATGTAAATAAAAGAAATTTATGAAATTCTATCTATCCATACGTTTTTGGAAAAGGAAAAGAAACAATCAAGTTATAGGTATGAAGATATGAGAAACCAATTGTTGGTTGATAGTAGATTTTAAAAATCAGATTATATCCACTATTTAATTTCGAAATTCCCAAAACAACCTTATTTGTTTCCTAGATTTCGACTTATTTACGAAAATAGGTTTGATACTCTTCATAAATCTCTATCCAAAATTTACGGCTGTGAGAGAGAAAATCGCGGAATCTATTTACCAAATATGCCATCGGTACACCAAAAATTATTTTTTGGTGTACCAAAGCTGTCAGCTATTTATATATCCGACGTGTAAGAGATATATATGTTTTTTAAAGATGCAACTAGACATAGAAAAGTCGAAAGTTAAAGTATGGACTCCACAATTTAACAGCTTTCTAAGTCTTTCCTTCAATATATACATGTAGACGGTTAAAATGTTATAAATTTTCATTAGTTTCATTATTGTCTTACAAATTGTAATCTGAATTAATTACAATATTAAAAAGACCCGAGAAGCAAATCAGTCTGGATGCTTGACAACAACGGCAATGGCTTGCGATGTAGGAAAGTAATGCATTTAAAGTTCATAATATATAAATATAACTACTTTGTCCATAGGGCTTAACCCTTGAATTACCAGTAAATCACTGACCCGCTTCATATCCATAATCTTAGTTGAATAATTTCAACCATACAATTAATTTACAGTAAGGCATCTGTTTTTTCTATCCAGGCTTCTTGACTCATCAATATTCATGTCTCCTTCCGACCAAAGATAAACAAATGATATCTACATTCGCATTGATATATGTTGACATTAACTATTTGCATCTGATCTGATAAGAATACTGACATATTTGCAAATATCTACATCCATTTGCACCTGTATGTCTTGTGATATCACCAGTCCACTTTACAAATAGATTTCTCCCAGCACCACAAACACAGCCTAAACATAAATAGACATGCATAGAAAGTAATGTTTCATAATCTATTTATATTAGTAACAGCATTCATTAAAAAAAAATTGGAATCACAGAAGATAAGGTGACAAATAGGCGGCATTCAAATTATCAATTCAAATATAAATATGAAGTAGCAATCACCATAATATACATAGGAGCAGGAATTCTAAGGAATACATACCGCAAGTCAAGAAAACAAAAAATTTAGCACGCTTTCGAGGGTTTCACTGCTCAAATGCCAAAACTGGCAACCAAAAGATCGAAGAACAGCATACCTTGCACTTCTACTGGCTATACATCAGCTAAGCCTTGACAAATTGCGACTCTTGTTCATACCCAGATATAAAAGACATTTTGTATCTGCGAAAAGGTCGATAAAAAACTTGATAATAACACATACTGCAGCTCCAAAGTTCGTAAACTAAGAGGAGACGAATATTACACTTCTTACGAAAATCTCGAATTTATCAATAAGCTACTCTAACGCAATTTCATCAACAGACTCTGTTGGTTCCCTTGTACAATACCGAAAGCGTAAACGAACATACTCCTAAAAACAAGTAGCAGGCTATAAATTGAACTACAAAACAAATACCAGCTTTTACATCTCTTCAAAATGAGCAACTTCTTTAATAGTTCCAACTTTCTTCAAAGATAAGCTGTTATCTCAAGTTCATGCTTTTCCTCGAAGTCCTTTGGCTCCACATTCTTGATCACAACCTTGATTCTGTCAACTTATTAGTCTATCTTCACTGAAGAGTATATCTTTCTAACGAACCAGAAGCAGGCATAGAATCCAACAGTCCCCGTCAAAACAAAGAAAGCGAATGATCCAATCAACATGTACCCGAAGTATAAAATCCCAGACACAACCTTAGTTATCTCCAGCTTCGTGAAGAAATAGAAAGCTGCATAAAGGAAGAGATACAGTGCAGAAGAGCCAGCAGTGAGATAAGCTCTCCACCACCAATGGTAGTCCTCGCTGCACAACTGGAAGTAGCAGAGCACAATTGTAATCTCAGCACAAGTCACGAGGAGGATGATGAAGACGATGAAGAGGAAGCCGAAGATGTAGTAAAATTGGTTCAGCCAAATGGAGGTTAAAATGAAGAATAGTTCAATGAAAACTGCTCCGAAGGGAAGAATGCCTCCGATTAGTATAGAGAATGCCGGCTGCATGTACCAAGCTTGCTCAGGTATTTGCCTAGGTATTTTATTTGTTTTAACCGGATCTTCAATTGGGGGTTTCTTAAAACCTAGGAAACTACCAGCGAATACTAATGGAACTGATATGCCGAACCAGAGGAATACTAAAGCAAACATGGTTCCAAAGGGAACTGCTCCGGATGATTTCTCACCCCAGATCAAAGCATTGAGCACGAAGAAGATGGAGAAGACTATGGCTGGGAACATAAATGCAGTCTTCAAGGTGATCTTTTTCCACTCGGTGCCTTTGAACATTTTAAAGAGTCTTGCCGAGGAATAGCCAGCGAATAGTCCCATAAAGACCCAGAGAAGAACCATGGCGGTCATAAGACCACCTCGGTTTGAGGGAGAGAGGAAACCAAGGAGAGCAAAGATCATAGTGACGACTGCCATTAAGAAGAACTGAACTCCTGTTCCTACAAAAACACAGAGAAGGTCAGAGTTCGTAGGTGGCCTGAAGACATCACCATGGACTAATTTCCACCCGGTCTCTTCTTGGGCTTCTTCTTGAGTGTCGAGTTGGTTGTAGTTTGCTATGTCCCTGTACAGGGTTCTCATCATGATCATGGCTACCATGCCAGAAAGGAAGAGGACGATCATCAAGGAGTTGATGATGGAAAACCAATGGATTTGATCGTCGTTCATGAGAAGGTAAGTGTCCCATCGTGATGCCCACTTGACATCACTTGGCTGCACTAGGAAAATCACAAGGACGTAAATTTTGAGGTTTAAAGAATGAGTTATTTGCACTTAAGTACACCAAAGTCCAACAAAATTTTACTTTGATTCCCTTCCCCAAAATTTTAACAACAATTTATCTTTGATGCCCCAAATATTAACAAAACATTAACAAGAAATTAAAGTTTTGGGTATCAATGTTAAATTTTGTTGAACTTAGACGATTTTTTTTTTTTTGGGAAGAAATTTTTTTGAGGTACCAAATTAATAAATGAAGTAAACTTTGGGGTAGTTAAATGCAACTAACGCGTAAAGAATAATGAAATCTCTATAATGAATCCATATATACCTGGAATGTAACATCATAACTAAAGACAATGTATGCATCAGCAGCTACTTCCTGAGGAGCATTAGAGCCGGGTGATATTTTGGTGTTTGGGTTACATGTTGTCACGCTTGGGTTCTTATCATCCCACTCACTGTACTCATGATGTACACTGTTTGGAGAGCAAACAAGATCTCAGTAAAAGAAAATTAACTGTTCAACAGAAGTAGACAAGAATTTGCATCAAGACAGGATATGTAGGCCACGTATAATTTCATTAACTTTGCAAGATTACTTCTTTTATGCACATTATCATGCATGTTAAGATATTAGCGATCAGGTGCAATAGAAGATCAATCACCATCGCAACTAGATAATTGACAATAGATGGATTGTAAGAACAGTTCGTATTATCGAAAACGACAATGTTAAGGATCCTGATCCTGATAGCATGAGTAATCTTCTCCATTTCATATACTGCAACATAGAGGATTAGGGAACTAACTCTGGATAACTTGATAGTTGTTACACAGTTTTATTTTTATTTTTATTTTTATTTACCTCTTCCTATCCATTATCTTAGCCCTGCAATTTCTTTTCATACTCTTTAAGTCAAATGCAGGACAATAGGAGTTGACCGACTCTTAAGCCCTATATAAAATTTGAATTTGACTAGTATCTCAAATTCTAGACCATACACGCCCAATTTGATATTGATTGAGAAATATATACAGCAAAACCTAAGCGTGTGAGGAAGTGTATTTGAAGCCCATAGCAATAAAGTTTGTGGTTTCTTAACCTCAAACATTCCTAATATATAACATAAATAGGAGTTTTTAGTAGATCTAGGAAAGATAGGTAGTATTCAACAACATGACATCTATAACAACATCCTGCAAGTAGAGGGACAGATATCAACTACACAGATACATGAATGAGATAGTTGCATATTAAGTAGCTTTTCCAATAATCCAACTCGTTAATGAACTGCATAAACTCAATGCGATTCTACATTGTACTCTCAAACTTCTAGTATATATTAGGCCTAGCTGCTTGAGATCCACTTTCATAAACTTTAAGCATGTGTTCTTTTTTTCATTTTTTGAAGATAGTATATAATAATGGAAAATAGCTGAAAGTCAATAAAAAGTCAGAAATATGCCCTAGATGCAATATGGAGTGGCAATAACATAAGAAAAGGAAAGAGGAGAACAGGTAGCAGGGTTAGCAACATGAAGCAGTGACAACAACAAATCACAGGAGAAGAAAAGAAGACGAGGCGTGAGAAAGTAACAGAGGGCTCGAAGGAAAAACAACTAACTACAAGGTTTTAAAATAAAAAGAAAAGTTAAAAGTAAATGAAATATGTATATACGAGTCGCTCAGTATTGCGATTAGAGGCAACCAGCGTCAATGGGGGCATTTGGTGCAGTCAACCTAGCAACTAAGAAGGGAGGGAGGGTAGTTCATTGGAGAACATTGTATGTATCAAACTAATCCACCAGTTGAACCCAAACTTATTGGGCCACTTGATTTCAACCAGATTATATAAGCTTATTTAAACAGATAAAGCCTGGTTAAGAAGACTCAAGCTGCTATGGGCTGCCTAAGCTGTCCAGACACTTCATACGCTCCACCCAGGGCCTACAAGGAGCTCCGTGCATCACTAGCACATAGGTGACTGCCGAAACTTCTTTACAACAATGGTATACCACCAGGATTGAGTGTGTTCAAACTTCAAAGATGTTAATTCAATCATCATCATCATAATTTAGAAATTCAACAACTTCCTCTCCCTATCCTTCATTGTCTGAAAATCTATGCCATTATTACTTATTTCTATAATTATCATTTAGTTAATGTATATTACTTTCATAAATTCATATAAATTCCATAACTAGAAATCATCTTAACCATGTCAAATTGTACATTTTTATGTGCAAAATGATATTTACAAATAATATGTTAACATGAAAGCAATTGTGCGCACCTGCTTGGAATAACCTCAAACCCAACTATGCGAGCATCATCAGTCTCAAGGTCCATATGATACAGGACCTTGAAGCTTAGGTGGTTATTAATGTAATATTTGTTATCTTTGCTCTGCAACAACCAACTCAAGTGTTACCCATATTATCAGAACCAAGCACAACCTACATGTGAATTACCATTTAAAAGATAGAATACAACTTACACCAGTCAGTATGTCCTTGTAACCCACACGGAAACCATGCTCATAACTTGGCAATTGGCTTCCATCTCTGCTCTGTCTTGGAACTGCCACAGGAAGATTATCCAAGATCCTGTAAAGCACACCACAGATTTGTTAGGTACTGGACCACAATACAGACTAACAGGGAAAAACTTTGAGATTAGAAGACACATTACAAAAGTGTTTTTCTAGCCTGGATATCCCCCAAATCAACCATATTGAAGATTTACTGATATTTTCTAATTAGCCCTCCAATTCTACCACACTAAGGTCAAATACTCCCCAAAAGTAAATTTAAGGGATATTTTCAGGTTATTCCAACTTTGTCTGTCAGTTATCTAGCTAAAATTTTCCCTTTCCACCATTAAAAGACCAACGTCATTAAGTTTAGGGGATATTTTAACGCAATATGCTTGGAGGGTAGGTAAATTAGCAAGTATCTAGATTTGAAGATAAATCTGCAAATATTTTATACTTGGGGTATAATTTCATAGATAAAAAAACATTTATAAAATAAATATACTGCAGATAAATATTGCTATTTCAATATTTGCCTGAAAATGTCAAGGGTAGAACTCACATATTTACTCGATATTCATCATCAATCTTTTCCTTAAAATTCTTCTCAGTTTCTTTGGTGAGCTTCGTGCGACAAGCCACTTTACACGTCTCATCAGTCTTCATCTTAAACTGGTCGTGATTAAAGTAAGAAAATGCATTGTTAAAATAATTCAACGATTCCAACAACAATGCTGTAAACTGCATGATTATTAGATTGAAAAGATCAAAAGATACTAACAGTATAGACAGAGTTCTCGATCCGATCCCCACGAAGCACTTCCCCCAAATTCTCAGCGCTGTTCAAGATCTTTGCAGGCTTGCAGTAATCCAAGAAATAGTAATTATATGGAAGCTGTGTCTTCGTTGAAGAGAGCTTGTTCACTTTAACCTGAAGCTCATCACCCTGAGCAAACAAAACACAGTAAATCACAGCTCTCTAAGTCCACATATCAAAGCAAGCCGCCATCTTTCAAAGAAAAAACTCAAAAGCAGAGCAAAATTTCCCAGATCTGATCCCTTTTCGTGTTAAATACAAATCAAATATCACAATTTCAGAATAACAAACATATCCCATCCCCGCATCCACAGATCGAATTAATATGTCATCTTTTAAAGAAAAATATCAAATGTAGATCAAATTTGCGCAGATTCGATCCCTTCAGTGCAAAATACAAACCAAATAGCAACAACTTCAGATTAGTTAAAAGTTTCCTCATTTTTAATAGGGATGCGGGGGTTGAATGAGGGCAAAAAAAAAAATTCCCAATTTCTGTTTTTGCAAATGGCACCTAGTCTCACTCATTTTTATAATTTCATTTCAAAAAAAAACATCATAATTTTATCAGCCACTAGATCTCGATCTTGGCTCGAGAGAGGACGGCAGCTCCTATAGAAAAACTAGGGTTAGAGACCTAGATCTAGTGAAAACCCTGGCCAGATCTGAGATCGCTCGTACCTTTACGAAATCGCGAGGGGCGACGCCGGGGAGATAGAAGGCGGAGGATGACGCGGTGAGGAGGAGGAGGAGGAGGAGGTTGAAGGCGGCGGCGATCGCCATTCTCGAGCTCGATGGATCGAGAGCCAGATCGAAGTCGAGAGATCGAGATCGAGATCGAGATCTTGAGAGAGAGAGGAGAGAGAACTGATGAGGGATTGATTTATATAGGATGAGTGAGGATGAGTAATGGGAGGAGAAAGAACGAGAGTGGTTCTAGTTTCAGGATATTGTTGGGTTGGCCCACCTGCTCGAGTGACCGAACATTAGGACTCACGCTGACGTGGCAATATAACTTATTATACTGTAGCCGGTAGCCCTTCCCTATTATTTATTTATTTTTAATTTCAACGCTATATAATAACTTAGTCTTGGGCATCTGAATGTTCCCTATTGATTCTACTGTTTTTTGAGATTTTTTCTAAATGAATGTCATGGTGTCGCCGAGAACATAGTATATCAGATGAAAAGTGCAAAGGTTGAACAATACAGGAGTTTATGAAACTCATTGTCTCTTCTATCTTTTTATTTGATAACTGAGCCGTGAGAATCGAATCCAAAATCGTGGGAGTCATACGGATCACCCCCGTGATGTGTAGAATGTCTCTTCTCTCTATTTACTATATACTAAAACAGCTTGTCACTGGTTGTTGGAATGACAACTGAATGTTATTTTAGGCTTTATTTAATGTTAGGTCATGTTTATATTAGGGATTTGTTTTATCCTGATATTAATTTAACTCATTATAGTCCTATGATAAAATAATCCAGAAGACTATAATGAGTTAAATTTTTAATAATTTGTTTGGTTCAAGTTTGATCAATCGAAAATCACAGTTGTAGAGTTTTGTCAGTCGAGAAATCATAATTATTCGCGTTCAAACTATAACTCTTTGTCAATATGCAAATCACAACCATTCAGGGTTCAAACTATAAATTTTTGTCAATAATTATTCAAGTTTGCTATTTTTACATGTTTAAGTTTCTCGTTTGAATGCTAGATGACAAACTAGTTACTTAATCTCTCCCAAATTTATGAACCAAACATCTCAATAATTTATTTTATTTTGGAAGATAACATATTATTACCTCAAAATAATACATAATCCAAAACATGACCTTAATATTATTATTGTCATCACTGTTATGGAAATAATTTCTATCTTATCAACTACTAAACATGTCTTTTTAGCTTCTCTATATAAGCATCATCTCTATGACAAACCTCTCGAATTCTTCTGCAGGCAAACAAACTGGCGTGAACATTCTCTCACACACACACAC
This sequence comes from Asparagus racemosus, assembly GCA_037177215.1. Taxonomy (NCBI): domain Eukaryota; kingdom Viridiplantae; phylum Streptophyta; class Magnoliopsida; order Asparagales; family Asparagaceae; genus Asparagus; species Asparagus racemosus. Next base: position 35,516,766 of record JBAKGM010000139.1, read on the forward strand.
ACATATATATATATATGGGAAATCTAGCTTTAGTCAGAACTAGCTTTACTACTGAATTCTTAAACTTCCAAATGGCCTAAGCCTGTCATGTTTACATTTTCATACATCTTAGATTGGATATCTACAAGTCCATAAATTGCTAGTTCATCATTTCCATACTTGTATGAGAAAAATTAAGCGACAATTATTCTGATTATTGAAGTATCACATGCAGTGTTACTATTCAGGTTAATTGTGGTTAGGCTCCCTGAACAGTGGCGGATCCAGGATTTTGAAAAGTAGTGTCACCATACAACTAATAAATATAAGTTTTACAACTTTTTACGAGTTTTCTAATTTTGCAAAAGGTGCATATTACTTTATTAGTAATACAATCAAATACATCTTTCTCAATATATTATCAGTAATTAATTATTGAGTTAACCATCATTCTTCACAACTTGCTCTTCGAAAAGCTCTTTCCACAATTCCCGTAGCCACGTGATACAACTTTCCTAAATTCGATGGTAATCTCTCTCCTCTACTTAGATTCAACACTTCATTCCAGTTCTTATATTTGTTATTGTCAATTGCTCCTTTAGTTTAATGAATTGTTGAATTTAAATCGGAAAACTAGTTTAAAGATCTAATAGTTCTATTTAAATTTTAATAGATTCTAGTTCCAGCTCATTCGAGCTTATATTGTAGTAGAATGTTATTTATTTTCTAGTAAATACTTCATTGCATTCTTATTATCATTGTTTTCTATCTATGTTTCAATTTGTTAAAGTAGTTGAACTTTTCCAGTTGATTCCTGCTAACAATTGGCTATTCAAAGTGGGCTTTGGTGGTGTCCCGAGGGAACTGGTGTCACGTGACACCATTTTCCTTAGGGTAGATTCGCCCTTGTCCATGTAGTATCGTTGTTTTGAACTTTCTACTAAGTTTTTGGCCATAATGAAATTTTTTTTATTTTTTTATCCTCGGAGATTTATTTCAAAAATGGTCTTCTCTTTCTTTGAGGGGAAAAGAGTCAAAAAGTTCACTCAGGGGTCTATCTGCAACAATAAAATTAGAGGTGTAGTAAGTTCAAAGCAACAATACTGGAGAGGGTTTATCCACAATTAACCCTTATTATTATTTACTGATGATTGCTCCTTTTTGAGCATATATTACACATCCACTCTGATTGTTCAAAAAGGTAGCCATGGTGAGAACACCATGCATCTGGGAGTGAAAACAATCCTCAAATCCACTAATTTCAGATAAATAATACACAAAAACAGCAACAAGAACAATATGCAATTGCTAAGGTATACAACTATAGCCTGTTTCTAAAAAAAAAGAAACGCTACTTTCAACATGATGAATCAAGTTTATGTTACAATAAACTAAAAGGTGATGTAAATGAGCAAGAAATATGAACTGGTCTTTGTTCTTCTCTGTTCGATTTCATAATGTAACCAAGCTCCAGAAGCTTCATGCTCCCAGCAATAAAGAGACAAGCCATGGACACAAGCCATTGATACCGAGGATATCTTTGGATCTCCTGCTTCTTATTTCAGTAATATTAAATATCATGTAACGTAATTTACATTATTTTGCACTCAAAGTTCATCTAATGAAGCATCATCACCATCTTCATCACCACTACCATACGTTGCGAGGTAGGCTTCTTCCCCTTCGTCCTGATATTAAAACGCACTAAAAGTTACATTATTTTCCACAGAAATCTTGCTGTATCAAGGTGATAATCAAGTATTTGTATCATAAATTGAAAGGAAGTTTCATAACAAATAACAAAAAATGACATTGTTTTAGCATTAAGTATGATACGTAAAACGCCATCCTAAAACGAAAGTAACTACGGTTTTGAAATTGCATGTGCACATGCACACACGGGATTTGATGTCATAAACAGAAGAAGCTATGACTTTGAAATTTCGAGCACACATGCGCAAGCTTGCAGACAACAATAGTGAACAAAAAACCTATGAAAGATAGGTGTCTATGCGTGAGGACACAGTATATCAATTTATGTAGATGACAATATTTTTTTGTTTGTATGATTCATGTACTAAAAAATATTTATGGGAAATTGAAATTTTAAGTATAGGTGCATGTAGTGTGAGTGCATTGAACTTACGTGTCTAAAACTGAAATTAGACTCTTGTAGGCTGATAAAAGAACTGATATCCGATGATATGAGGTCCATATGCAGAAATACAAATCTAAAACAGATTGATGTAACACGAAACATATGGCGAATTAACTTGAAATTTCACTACAATGATGGATTCAAAAGTTACCGACTATTGAAACCTCCCATTAAACCTTGTAACTCATTCGCCAAAAATATTCATCAAAATAGAGTGATTGAGGGAGATGTGGTTCATCGAATCAAATGGTTAAAGTTGAGCCTCTCTGAGGTACTGTGTGATCAGAGACTGCCACTGAAATTGAAGGGAAATTCACCAACAATACCTCATGGATCAGAATTTTAGGCAACGAAGAAACAACATGTGGAAAAAATGAGTGAGACCAGAAAAGAGAATATTACAATGGATGAGTGGATATAAACTAAGATACATGACAAGAAATGAGTGCATATGTAGAAAGTTAAAGGTTTCTGCTAGTGACAACAAAATGATCGCAAATTGTTTGAGATTGTTTTATCATGTGCAATGAATGCCATTAAATGTGTCATGTAGGATAAGTGATAGTATCATAATTAATAGAGAAAGAGGACAAGAGGTAGGCCTAAGAGAACTTGATTAGTAGCTATTAAGAAATGTATGATAATGATTAACTTAGTCTAGGAGATAGCTCTCAACAGAACTGAATAGAAGAGTAGGATCAACGTAGCTGACCCCAAGAATTTGGGATAAGGGTTTTCTTCTTGTTGTTGTTGTATATGAATGTACTTTGAGTTTATTCAACTCATATGTGCTTGTGCATGTTGTCTACACAGTGTGATTATATCTTCAACTTCCAATTTCTGCATTTGTTATTAATTTTCACCGATTTTTAGCATGTTTCAGTATATTTCAGCTTAAACTTTCAGAACAAGAACGAAGCAAACTGAAATTTAGACCGACACAAAACTGATATTGGCCGACAATGTGACCACTATGAGGAAACACAAAATTAAAATAGACTTATATAGTATGAAACTTATGGCCAATTAATATGCAATTTCACTGCAATCACAGATTCATATCAGTTACCGACTGTTGACACTTTCTTTCAATTAAAATTTGTAACTCATTAGCCAAAATCAATTTGGTAACACAGCAATGAATCTAGACCCTAACCTCCATGTCATCATCAGAATGAAAAGCGTCATCTTTGATTATGTGCATGTGTTCATTGCCCACATCTTTATCAGCCTCCACATTATCCTGTAGTGACATGAGAAAAAAACAACTCTTAGTGAAAACATAAAAAAGAAAATGTCATTTAATGAGAATGGTAACATAAGTGAACTAGCAACATCATACTAGTTGAGATCTCAACATCTGAATTCTCTCATGTAAATCTGAAATGTGATGGTTTAGAGCCTGCACGTTTCCCGTAAAAATGTCACATAATGAAAAAGAAAAACATAATCAAGATCATTAAGTTTTTTATGTCACCTCTCGTCTCTGGAGCTCTATAGCACGTGCTAATGCCTGTCTTCTTGTCAATAGATTCTTAGGTCTCAAAGTATTCGGACGTTGATAATTCTTTCCACGATAGACAACAATTGCATAACCTTTTGTAGTCTTATCAAGAGAAATTAAGACTCCTCCACTCTCAGCCTCAAGAGAGACTGCAATCTGCTTGACTTGTGCAAAACTTTTTCCCTTTACAAGAACCTTAACTAGCTCTTTGTGTTTCCAGTTTAAGTGCATGTTCTCGACAGTACCATCAAAAACCCCTCTTCTCCCTGTGAATACGAACAGAAAGATTTTTATTTTTATTTACAATTTCAGATAACTGATTTTAAGACCAACATAGACTCCAATGTAAGTGAAAATCTTCACAATTGATTTCATGCTGTGTCATGGGAGGCTGACAGAGCAGTAAATGAAATACGGGTTAAAATTTTAATGAAAAAAAAAGAACCATGAACTTTGGTGGGTTTTGTACAAACACCCCCACCCCAAAACTTTATAAATCATGTTTGGCAATAGTCCCTTTGAATAGTCTCATGGCATGATACCTTTTGAACAATTTTACCCTTATCAAGAATATGTAATTAAAAGGGTAGTTCAGACTTTTTACTCTATCTGTGAAAGACATTTATGAGAATTTGTAATAGTTCGGAGTGGAGAGGGAGTTCTTTGTGATTTATGATGGGAAACCCCACCAAAGTTCAGGGGGGTTTTGTGAAATTTATCCAAAAATGAACCTGTATGGTTTTACCTAGAAGGAGATGAGCTCTCATTTTCAGTCCCATTTTACGAAACAAGTAGCGCTCCTCATCGGTAACAGTTTCCAGATCAGTTGGGAGTTCTGCAGGGTCTAGAAACTCTTGTACTTTTGCTAAAGCCCTTTCCGCCTTTCTTACTTTTGCTTTTGCCTAGTAAGTTGAAGGATAACTGAAATTAGCAATAACTCTATAATGATTGGCATAATAATTTAAGTTGTCATTTATATGAACTCACAAATGCTAGTTTTTTTTCAAAGTATCTGACGACAGAAGCGTGTTTAGCTAAAGCTAAATCTCTCTTTGTCTGTTCTCTCTCCTCAGCGCTTGGTTGATGTCCCCAACGATTATTTGCTTCAAGAGTTTCTGCAAGAGTACCAGCAAGCAATGGTCCCTTGGAAATTTTTGCTTTAGAAATCAAAGCTGATGCTCTAACTCGAGCAGCTTCTTCTTCCTCCTGCTGAACAATTGCTTGCTTTTGTTTTTCGACTAGTATGTCCCTAACTGAAGGTGTCACAAAATCATTTCCCCTGTAGAAGACGATATACTCCTTGTTCCTAGAAAGAAGTACTCCTCCAGTCAATTTCTGTAAATGATCAAACTGTAATCAGAATATGCAGTTTTGAGCAATAAGTATCAAAACAAAACTGTAGAGAGACGTAACTTTGATCATCATATCAAATTGCGATGGAAAATCTGTAAATCACATAGTTTATATAGATTATTTCAGAGAATATACCTTCTAGGTAATCTTAAGACAATTAAGGATATGAGACGAAGTTCACTAAGTCCATTAATATTAACACTGAAATGCATGCTAATGCCTTACATGTTTCATATTGTTCTTTACTCGCTTAAAAATGGTTTTTTAAAGTTGATTCAAATCTTACAACTAATCAGAATATTAGGAGGTTTTACTTTTTTTTTCGTTGAGGGCATCTTCATAATTTGACATTGAACAGTACACCATGAGGGGTATGCTGGGAAAAGTTAGGCCGCGGGGGGGGGGGGGGGGGGGGGGGG
>JBAKGM010000139.1:35528398-35541274 GCA_037177215.1 Asparagus racemosus
CAAGAGTTCATATACCTTAGCTTCTTAAAAATGTTTTTTAATTATTTAATTAAAGATAACAAGTTTAATTAAAATAATATATAAACTTACTAATTGGATTTATAAATAATTTAAATAATGTTTTTTATTGTAGTTATTAAAATTTAAATGTGTAACAATGAATTAGGATAAATGTCATTTTTTTAGTAATGATTTCCTTTCCACCTTAATCTCTATGAACCATAGCACCAACCAAGTTATTTGGTCAATGAATACTAGTTTTCACTCACCAAATGAACATGAAGTACATAGTTATTCATGCATAGCTTGTAAGTATACAGCTCACTCTCACAACAATACTTTACATTTCCAGTCACACTAATACATAACACTAAATCTCCCTAACAAAATCAGAAATAAAATCGCACAATTTCTGACTAATACATCAAGTTACATAAACTTGAAGTTCATCATAAAATCAAACACATACCATACCATCATAATGATTGGATCCACCTTTAAAAAAAGATAAACTTACAAAAATTTATTTATACAAAATTTTTTTATGGCTATTATTTATACTAAACGTAAATAAAAGAAATTTATGGAATTCTATCTATCAAACCTTTTTGGAAAAAGAAAAGAAACAATCAAGTTATAGGTATGAAGATATGACGAGCCAACTGTTGATTGATAGTAGATCTTAAAAATCAGATTAAATCCACTATTTAATTTCAAAATTCCCAAAACATCCTTATTTGTTTCCTAGATTTCAACTTATTTACGAAAAGGGGTGTGAAACTCTTCGTAAATCTCTATCCGAAATTTGCGGCTGTGAGAGAGAAAATCGCGGAATCTATTTACCAACTATGTCATCGGTACACCAAAAATTATTTTGTGGTGTACCAAAGCTGTCGGCTTATTTTAAATGATTTTGAGACAGTCCAATCAAACCTGATCTTATAATTTCACAATTTCTAGTTTCATCCATTCTGAAACTTCAATCAGAATCACTGGAAAGTATAATTTTCATACTTAGTTATATTGTATGTAATAACATCTTATTATACACGGGATTTGACTTTATATTGCAACCCAAAGTTCATACATATATTGTAGCGCAATTAGCAATTTCAGATTCTATCGCAACGAATATTGCTAGCAATACGAAAATGTACAATAACCATATTTTTAGATATAGCCATTAGATGCATATTGAGATAGATGCCTAGCCATGAGGAAATGTTCAAGAATCAATGAGGAAACAGTTAGGTCAGGGTATTACTGTCCATTCATATTTTATTTAATGAAAATTTTAACAGGGAGTTAAAATGGGACCAAATTTACATCTAATAAGAGGTACAATGACTAAGTTGAGAAAAAAAATGAAGTGGGTGAAACAAATTTGAGTATGAGGCCCTAGTACATGGACCGAATTGATATTTAAGCCTTAATTTTCAGAAAGGTACTAGAACGTAAGAATTGATATCACAGGATTTAGTAATTGTACATGCATTCTCATGAAGAAAGGTACTAGAAAAGTTAAAAGTTTTGGCGGATTATTTGAGTCATTTTGGAGTTTTGGGGGTTCCATTGGGAAAATTTTGGATGTTGGGTGGGAAATATAATAAGCTGTTTCATGAAAACCATCTTCAAAAATAGCACAAACTGATGCGAACTATCATCAAAGTTTTTTAACATAGAAACCACCTCCATTTAATTCTTGATCAACACTTAAAGAAAATTTCTATTGAGTTTTTACCCAAATTATCCAAAATAACATCCTCCATTCTCTCTTTTTTCCTCCTCATCCACCTCAACTATCCCCACCTCATTCTCCTCCCTTGTCTGTCCTCGTCCACCCAACCTCCACCTCCGCTCACCTTTTTGTCCGTCCCATCTTTCTTCCATCTACCTTTCTTCCTTCCTTACCCTAACCCTAACTCCGTGGAGGAGGATGAAGGCAGAGGTTTGGTGGATAAGGAGGGAGAAATGATAATGGTGGAGGTTTGAATCGGAACAATCAATGTGGGTAAGGAGGAAAAGAAAAAAGGGGGGGGGGGGGGGGGGTGTACTTTTAGTAGTTAGGGTGAAAATTGAACAAAAATTGCTCTAATGGTTAATTGAAACTTAAGGCCACCTATATAATGTGGCTTCTGCATAAAAAAAAAATGTGAAAGTAGAACGCGGTAATTATCAATTTATACTATTTTAAAGGTTGTTTTCATGAAGAAAAGCTCAAAATAAAGTTAGGTGTTTTTTTACGAAGGGTCTTTTTTTTTTTCATGAAGACCACCTTTAAGATGAACCACATTGATGTTCTAATTAATATAGAAACCAACTTAAAAGAATAAATTAGTTGCAGACCCATTTTTGGGTTTCTTCAAGCGAACAGCCCCCTTACTTCCATTAGAAAAAGGATAGGCGTGGACGCTTCGGGACGGTGAGTGAAATGAATGAGACGCACCTTGGATTCAACAGGATCCAGATTCGACCACGTCGCCAGCGAAACCCACAAGAAAAAAAACACCAGCCATCGCCGGCTCCTCAATCCTCCACTCTCTATTCATGAGAGAAGACGAAGAAGAGAGAAACCCCATAAGATTTTGATCTCAAAGGCTTTTAATGGCCGACGCTCTCTCCCGCCTCTCCCTTCTCCACTTCACTCTCAACGGCTCCGCTCCTTCCCTTCTCTGGCCCTTGATTCGCTCCTCTCCTCGCTCCCCCAATTTCTCATTCAGGCCCCGCTCAATCTCTACGCGCCATCTCGATCGCTTCTCTCGTTTCAAGGTAAATAGAAGAAAACCCATGTTTTAAGTTCAGCAGTAGCCAAAAAAAAAAAAAAAAAAATCTCTTTTTTTGCTTCTTTATATGGATAAAGATGACCCATTTTATGTGCATGTGAAAGTGAAATAGGAGACGAAATTGAAGTTGGAAAGGAAACAATGAGTGGTGATTTTGTGAGGTTGAGATTTATGGGGCTGAATTGAAATTACCTAGCAAAAATGGGTTTATGCTCTTGTTCGTGTTTGTCTAGGAGTTCCCACGTTTGGTACGCTGGATTGGAATAATCATGGGAATGGAATGCTCATTCCCATTCTCGCGTTTGGATGCAATTAGATAATGAAGTTGGAGTGACAACTTTTTTTTATAAGTTTTTGATATGAGTAATTAATAAGAAATTAAAAAAAAGTTTTTTGATATCAGTAATTAATAAGAAATTAAGGTATTATTTCAAAATTTTGATTCCCACTTAAGTAGGAATGCCCGTTCCCTATCGTCTCATTGGGATTGCTCATTCCCACATAAAGTAGGAATAAATGAGGAGTGGGAATGAGCATTGTAGCTTCTAAAAGGTGTTGTGTTCGTTACACATGAATGATTAGTGGGGCTGAGCGTTCCATTCCCACCCATTCCCATGTACCAAAATAGGCGTAAGAGTTTTGATATTGACCATTTTTTCTTGGAGTTGAGCTAAGCCATGTGAACCCTAATAACCATAATTTAAATATTCACATTTCAAGTTAAAAGTCAGAGTAGGTGGATGTGATCTATCGGATATATAAGAATCGAATTGTTTTGACATGATTTACTCAATGCATTAAATGGTCCCAAAATCACAACTTCAGATTTTTATTTTGTAAGACTGACTAGCTTGTTGTCACGTGGCGCACGGATAAACGCAGATGCTATCGATTTTCAGGTAGTTTATGTCTATTAAATCATATCTATCGGAGTGCAAATTCAACTTGAAAAATGTAAGTTATATTCATAGTAACTACATTTGGATTGTATAATACCATCCTGGCTTAGTTCTTCTTATTGTGTGTGCGTGCACGTGTAAAGTAGCTTACTTTATAGATGACATGTTTGTCACGTTTTGAGGATGTACTTGTGTGTTTATGTCTACTTCAAGGTCTGTGCAGTTGTTGCAGCAGAAGAAAGCAACACACCAAAGTGGTGGGAGAAGAATGCAGGGCCCAATATGATTGATATTCATTCTACAAAGGACTTTCTGAATGCATTGAGCCAAGCTGGTGATAAGCTTGTTATTGTTGAGTTCTATGGCACTTGGTGTGGTTCTTGCCGAGCTCTTTTTCCGAAGGTAAGTTTTCCTCTTCCCTTTGGCTTATTTATGTGATTTCTATGTGTGATAGCTATGTCATCCTTGGATATTCTAAAGCATGTAAAATGTCGAGTATCAATCTTTCCTATTTATGGAGGAAATGATATATTAATGAAAACCATAGACTTATTCATTGCTTTACTATTCTCTCCATAAAAGTTGGTATATGATGCGGCATTCACTCAGGGTCGTTTACTAATTTATACAAATGTAACTCCCGAAAGGTAATGGTTTCTTGGTTAGAAATTGTTAAGAAGGATATTATAATAATTAACTTGGTGCAGGAGAGCCCATGACAAAATTGAGTTCGAGCAGGAGTTTTGTAGCTATCGCCAAAAACTTGGGATGAAGGCTTTGTGTTGTATGTGCTAACATGTTCCTCTTGATGTATAATTTTGAGGTTGCTGGTAACTTTGCTTAGACAACTAAATTGAATGTTCCACCAGAATGGCTAAAAGTTTCATTAGGGATGATAAATTAAATCAAACCTTTTTTGTTATTTAAGTATGCCCTCAAATCGTGATGATATTTTTGAATATACACCTAAGTTGCATGAAAACAGGTACTAGTACCGGTATGGGTGCGGGTACAAGTACAGGTTACGACAAAATTGTTAAATGTAGGGTACAGGGACATGGCCACATATATATTGAGATTAATAATTTACATGAGTTCTTTATTGTTTTTCAATTCACATGTTAGTAGAATTAAAATTCCTATCATTGTTTTGAGTTTCTTTTATAAGTTGATTATTATACATTGGAAGCTACTCATATTTAGACTGGACATCTAAACGACCATTTAAAATCACAGTTTTCAACTTGGTATGGGCTAAAATGAACCTGACCTACGTCTAAGGAGTTTCAAGAAATGGATGTGAGCATTGTGAAGTGTGAGATATACGTCCAAGAAGTGTTTGACTAGTGTTTTAAATTAAAACATATATCATATAATTGAGCACATGTCTGAATAAATGTTGCATATATCCAAGGAGTGTCCATGAAGTTTGGGTACGGATAAGTGTCGGTACATGTCGGGTATGGGTATGGCTTCATGATAGAAGTACCCGTATAGCATAGATACACACAAATAACAATACCCTGCTGGCAATCTTCTACTCACTATACATCCAATTGATATTTGTAAGCATGCCATCTAGAAGCATAAGGTAAGCTATGTATCTGAAAAAACTTGATAGATTTTCTGACAAAGTAAAATGACAAAGTAAAAATGATTATGTGTCATCATCATTATTGGCCAACTCAGATGTCACAAAGTTCTGCAAGACAATTGACTAAAACACTAAGAATGCCTGGCAGTGTGGTCTGATGGTAATATACTATTATATTAGTTTAAATTCCAAGCAGGGGCAATTGAAAAGCATCTTCGTTAAAGTGTAGATGACCAATTACTCGTTGGAAATTGTCAACATTTTGAAAGTGTCACGCTCACATGCGAGGCAATTTTGTAGCTCAACCCTGACAATATTGTCACCCTTTCGAGGTTACACTTGGGACGCTCCAGCAAGAGAAGAGGCGGCTTTGTTTTTCTGGTATCGTTCATAACTAAATTACTGAACAATTATACTGCAATGATCTTGGTTATCCAGTTCATGAAATAAAGGAGCAATACTTCAAATTCTTGATTAGGGAATGCTTGAGAAAAGAGGTCAACTGTTTGATTTCCTATTGGGAATTTAAGATATTCGTCGTTAACTCCCCCCCCCCAAAACCCGGAACCCCAAAACAAAAAAAACCCAACCCAACCAGGAAAAAAGAAGAAACACATGCACACACAGTCAAATGTTATTGAGTGGTAATGTGCTCTTTGCTTATCTTCATTCTTATAGCTGCATTTAAAATTTATCTTGTTGGCAGTATATTTTTCTTCTATACCATTTATTTTGTTAGTTGATTGTATTCATTTCCTTTTTCTTCTCAGCTCTGCAGAACTGTTCAAGAGCACCGTGATATAATGTTCTTGAAGGTGAATTTTGATGAAAATAAACCTATGTGCAAAAGGTTGAATGTTAGGGTTCTTCCATATTTCCATTTCTACCGTGGTGCTGATGGACTATTGGAGTCTTTTTCATGCTCTCTAGCAAAGGTAAAGATCTATAATTTTGTATCATCCCATCGTTATTCCTATGTTATAGACTGGTCAAACCTGGTCATATTTACAATTTTTATAGTTTTTTAGTTGTCGACTACTGCTACCATAACTAATGCCTGATTTGTCAAATTATGCCGAACCTTTGTCCGAGTTTCTATTTCATTGTTTCCAAAATTATATAATTACTACTGTCATGTTTCATTTGACATTAGTGCCACAATTCCGAAGATCCACACTTACCGCTTCTTTCAACAACCAGAAACATCCTGAAAGCCCTTCAAGATTGAACCTTTCACAACAAGTATTTAAATTCATCTTTTGTGATTTTGAGATATTACTACAAATTTCCCATCCATTTATGATAAAAAGAACTATGAAATAGTTTCTCGGAGATGTACTGTCCAAATCAGAAGTTTGCCAAGCCCTTCTATCGTATCTTATTTCTTTAATGGCCCGTGAGTGAAAGAATCTATTTATTGGACTTCAGCAATCTTGTTCTTTTATTTAAAGTCCATATTAAGTAACTTAAAATTTACCTTGATGTTGGTTTTTCTTCAATTGAAAATTCAAGTTAAATTTATTCTACTAGGACAAACTTGAGTGCAGTACGACGTGGTACATGATTCCTTAATTCTACTAGGACAAACTCGAGTGCAGTGCGACTTGATACATGATTCCTTAAGAGAGTTCCTAGTGCACCAATTGCCGGTATTTTATCTCCTTTATACAAGATCCTAGTACTTAACCCAATTCAAATAATTACTTTTATGTATCCTACTCCAACTCCCTAATTACTTGTTAAAGTATTAAATAATAACTTTATTCTCACACAACTTTGGAGTTTTGGTGTAATGGAAAGGATCGTTATTATGGTATTAGGGCAATCTAGGTTCAAATCTCACCGGCCATGAATTTAAAGAGGATGTTTAAATTGCTTTTTGAGTTCAGTTTTCAACCCATGAAAAGAGCCCTCAACATGTAGGGACATGGTAGATTATAAAATTATAACTGTCAACCCTTATGATGGCTTTGGAGTTCTGGTGTAGTGGTTCGAAACTTTAAAATAACCCAATTCCTTAAACATGAGACTTCATAAATACACCCCAAGTGTTCAGTGATCTTATAATACTCCATAGTCTCCAATAATTGCTATTCCTTTCATATCCAATAAATTGTATTAGTATAGGAAAAATTGGATATTACTGTGTCAAAGAAAAAGACCCAAAAAGTATATTGATTAGAGAACCAATACAATTATAGGGTTACAATACGGATACGGATAATGGACCAACACCTAATAATTTAATATTTGACTCAATACTTAATTAGCTAATTTAAGACCCCCCTCAAGCTGGAGCATAGATATCAATCTTGCATAGCTTGTCACATAAAGCAGAACACACTTTAGGTGAAGCCGTCTTTGTGAGAATGTCCACCAATCATTCAGAAAGAGTGAATGGAGTGTGAATTAAGTCTTCCATCACGACATCCCAATCAACCTGAATATGCTTGATCGCAATCAACCTGAATATGCTATCTTTTTATGGAAACACAGGATTATTGACAATGTAAATAACAGACTAATTATTACAGTTCATAGGCATAAGTTCAGGCTAGATAAGACCAAGTTCTAACATTAGATTTCTCAGGCACATTACCTGACAAGCTATATGCGCCATCGCCCTATACTCAGCTTCTGCACTAGATTGAGAAACCACATCTTGTTTCTTGCTTCTTCAAGTCACTAGGTTGCCTTCAAAATATGTGCACTACCTAATAGTAGACTTCCATCTCCCTCATCTCCTGCATAGCCTGAGTCAGAATAGGTGGAGGTATGCACATTTCCACACTTATTGTACAATAAACCTTTACCATGAGAGCTTTTCACATAGGCAAGAACCCTGAAAGCAGCTTCCCAATGAACCTCTCTAAGTTTGTGCATGAATCGACTGAGAACCCCTTCAGCATAGGATATGAAGAGTCTAGTAACTGTAAGGTATATTAGTTTTCCAATCAGCCTCCTATACTGTTTAGTATCATCAAAAAGTTTGCTGTCCTTAGACTAGAAATCCTCATTTGCTTTCATTGGGATAGTTGCAGGCTTACACCCAAAAAGACCAATCTCCTCCAGAAGATGTAAAGCATATTTTTTTTAACGAAAGAAGCAAACCATATTTTTGGTAGGCTACTTCAATCCATAGGAAGTATCTCGGCCTACCCATATCCTTAGTCACAAAATATTTTCTCAAATATTCCTTTGTCTTTGCCAAACTAGTAGTATCACTCCCAGTCAGTAATAGACAACAACCAAAATAACTAGTCCAAATGCAGTGTGGCAGATAAATGCAAAATGATCTAAGCGACATTTCTGAAATCCAACACCAGAAACCACTTTGCTAAACTTGTCAAACCACACCCTTGGACTCTGTTTGAGGCCATAAAATTACCTTGTTAAGCCTGCATGTAGTATTCTCCTCCTGAGCAACATATACTGGAGGTTGCTCTATATAAACCTCCTACAGATCACCATATAAGAAGACATTCTTCACATCAAGTTAGAATATGGACCACTCAAGATTAACAGCAATTGAGAATAATATCCTGATGGAATTCAAACTAGCAACTGGGGAGGTCTCAAAGTAGTCAACTCCGTATGTCTGATTATAGCCTTTAGCAACCAATCGGGCTTTATATCTATCCACAAAGCCATTTGGCCAATACTTCAAAGTATACACTCATCAACAACCTTCAACATATGCCCCCATCAAAGTAGGGACCAAATCCCAAGTTTCTTTAGAAACAAGTGCATCCATCTCCTCATTCGTAGCCTACTTTTAGGCAGGAACTAACATTGCATCTTCATAAGACCTGAGTATAGATTCAGTAGACAAAGACAAGGAAAACTAGCGAAAGGATGGGGTGAGACGACCATAAGATAAAATTGGAGATTGGATGAGCTATGGTAGATCGTTTACTTTTTCTAAGGGTAATAGTAAGATGAAGATCAGAGAGAGTAGAAGATTGCTGATGAGTAGAACCTACATCAGTAGACTGTAGTTCGGCCGAGCATGCGGGAGGAGTTGCTTTCTGTCTTCAAGTATACACCTATAATAGTTTTTGGCATGTATATTTTCTACTCTAGAACTGGGCACTGGTTGAGGTAGAGAAATAGAAGCTAGTAGAGGTTCTGTACTGACTGATAAGAAAAAGGGTACAAACTCAGAAGGTGACATCCGCCGACGTAATATACTTTCTAGACGCTAGATTGTAATTGCTATATTCTTTCTGAGTTCTATAATACCCCTCAAAGACACACTTAATGGATCTAGGAGATAGCTTATGACCTGAACTCAAATCCTGAACAAAGCAAGTGCAGCCAAACACTGTAGGCACAATTGAAAATGTAGTCTTGTTAGGATATAGACAGGAGAAAGGGATTTTTTTCACTAAGGATAGACGAGGACATTCTGTTAATCAAATAATATGCTCATAAAACAACATCAGACGATAAATATTTTAGAACATGCATATGAATAATTAGTGATCTAGCAATATCTAATGTGTCTATGCTTTCGTTCAACAACACCATTTTGCTGAGAAGTATGAGAACATGAGGCCTGCTGAAAGATGCCATTAGTGGCACTAAATCTAGACACATTAGTTTTCATATACTCTAATGCATTATCGGTATGAAGCATACGAATCGTAGTAGAAAATTAATTTTTTTATTTCATTAAAAAAAGTTGAATTACATTAGCAACTTTTGACCTCTCTTTCATCAAGTACAGCCATGTCAGACGAGAGAAGTCACCCACATAGATAATAAAATACCTAAATTATTTCACTAAAGAATCACGAAACGGACCCCAGACATAGAGAAGACTAACTAAAAAGGAGCACTATTGCATTTATTGAATCGACTTTGATGGGAAGCACGACCATGCTTTCCTACCTCAATGGCTCACATCCTAAAGAAGAAAAAAAGGACTCAATAGGGACTACCATCCAAAGCTTCTGAAGAGAGGATGTCCTAGACGCAGGTGTCATTGTAGAGGGATATCAAATACACCAGCAGAAAGACCAGAAGGAGCACACTCTCATCTAAATAGTAAATGCCTCCTCTCTCATGATCTGAACCAATCTTCATCCCAATCTACAGGTCCTGAAAGACACAATATAAAAGAAAAAAATATTATTTTACAGTTATTATTTTCTGTGAATTGGGTAATAGACAAGAGGCTAACAGGAAATTTAGGAACATATAACACATTAGTCAAAGTCAAACACGGAGTAGCTTGAACCACCCCATCACTAAGTACAGGTGTAAAAGAACCATCAGCAATATAGACAAAAGGAAATTTGTCTAAAAAAGATAAGGAATTAAAATTTGCTTTTATATATGTCATGTGAGATGAAGCTCTTGAAACTAATATCCAGGGTCTATCTAAAGAGGCAATATAAGCATTTATAACTGAAGAGGATGTATGAGTCGCTGAATGACTTCTTTGAGTAGACTGGGACTAGAACTGCATGAATCCCTCACGGTCTGCATGTGATATCTGAACAGTAGTGAATCTAAAAAGGCTGCTGAGGAAGGAAAAGGTATACCAGTAAGAGTGATAGAATCACTAGCAGCTAACTGTGCCCACTCAGACTTGCCAAACTTCAACTAACATTTCTCTGCTATGTGGTCATTCCTCCCATAATGAGTACATCTACGTGGTCATTTATCAAATCCACCTTGCCTACCACCATAAGAACCTCGACCTCCCCCTGAATCATGGCCATGACCACGTCCTCTCATGTCTATCAACCATGTCAGGCTGCTCAACAGATGGTGTAGAGAGTGCACCAGCTCCAGTTGATACACGCATGACCCTGGAGAAGATAGATGTCAATGAGGGAACACTATCTCCCCCTAAAATTTGTTCTCGCACCTGAGTTGCCAATGACGGACCCAAGCTAGACAGAAACCTCGATACTGCTAGATCCTGAGGATATCCCCTCAATATCGCTAGATTAGTAACAACAGACTGATACATCTCTAACTCATCCATCAACCCCTTCAACTCTCCATAGAACTTGGTACAAATCTATCCCCTTGTTGTAGAGAAAACAATCGCTTATATATCTCATAAGCTCTGGACACATTCTTCTCATTTTCATACATCACCTTGAGAGTGTCCCACATTTCCTTGACAATAGGTAAGAACATGACACTTCTATTGACCATTTCTTTCATATTGTTGAGAAGTGAAGTCATGGCGCAATAATCTTTAGAAAGTCAGGTCTTATACTTGAGTCTGTAGAAGCTGGTGGATTCTCCAGAAGATGCTCCAATTTGTTTTGAGCACCAATAAAAATTCTGAAGGCTTGTGTCCATTACAAATAATTAGATCAATTTAGTTTCACAGTGGTTCCTAGAATAATTTTGGGAGTAGATGTCTCCATAATTTTTAAGGAATATTAAGTTAGTGGCAGTAGGCAGCGGCAACGGCAATAGAGAGTAGCCGCGGTAGATCAAGGTGAAGATGATGAGGAAGAGGAATGGAGAGGGCAAACGGTAATAGAGGAAGATGAGGAAGCTGAAGATGATGAGGAAGAGGAATGGAGATGGCGATCGGAGAGGATGATGACGGAGAGATACTGTTCATGATGAACAGTATGCACAGATTTTTATTCGCTCATTCCCATATGGTACCATTTTTTATCTTTGGCATTGGGGTTAGGGTTTTTTTAATACAAAATCATGGTTCTGATACCATGTCAAAGCAAAAGACCTAGTAAGTGTTATTGATTAGAGAACCAATATAATTATAGGATTACAATACAGATACGGATAATGGACCAACACCTAATAACCCCATACTTAATCAACTAATTTAACATACACTATTGTTACATCCCACCTTAGAGATAAAGATTTTTGTCACATAATCATGGTAAATACTTAATTCAACAATTTTCTACATCAATCTAGAGTGTTCTAGAACCTTCCGGAACATCCCAGAATTTGGAGTCCTCTAGAACATAGTAGAATGTTCTAGAGTAGTGTGGAGAGTACTAGAGTGTAGAGGGATGTAGTAAAATGTAATATTATAGAATACTCTAGAGAAGTATGGAACTATGCTATAACTTGTGCGCACATGCACAATATGATGTCATGACCATATGTATGTCCTATTTATTGACATATCCATTTCCTGACATAAATATTTTTATGTCTTATGAAAAATTTCTCTTACTAATGCAGTTTCAGAAGCTAAAAGATGCTATTGCAACTCATAACACCCCTCGTTGTAGCATTGGTCCAGCTATGGGTGTTGGAGACCTAAACCTTGTAGATAGTACCACTCCACAAGATAATCCAGCAGAAGCCAGTTCCAGATAGCTGTATCTTCTTATATGCCTTCAAGAAATGCATGGTATATAATTCAACCCCAAATGTAGTATATTCTTCAGCGTTTGTTTATCATCATTCTTTTCTGACTCAAAAGTATGTAGATAGATCTTAAAGCATAAGAAATAAGGTTTGTTTTGCTTTGCTTCTCTCTGTTATACACAGAGCCATTAATATTTATATTAATTATACATGTTGACAATGGAACTGAGCAATGCCATCCAGTCTGATGAAAAGACTATATCTATTTGTTACTATA
>JBAKGM010000139.1:35563000-35573570 GCA_037177215.1 Asparagus racemosus
AAAAAAAATATATTAGAACAACCCCCCCCCCCCCCCCCGCGCGGGCCCCCACCCAAAACACACACGGGCAATCACCATTGGCTATAAGTTCCTTCTCAAGCTTCTTGCCGGCAATCACCATTGGCTATAAGTTCCTTCTCAAGCTTCTTGCCGGAAGATAGTATCCCAGGTATAGACCATTTCGAAGCAATAAGTGACAAGGTCCCAATTAAAGGTAAAAGATAACGTATCTACAAGACATTTCATAACCAAAGACTAGACTCTCGCACTATTATCAAAAGCAATAATGTAGGCTAGTTTTCAGCGCACAAGTATGAAGACTTCAAGATAATGGAGAACTTACAATATGAATGTACCTAAAAAATGCCTGGGAAAGTCTGACTGTTTCTCTCTCACAGTGGCATGCATTGTTATGGATGCTTTATAGCAATGACTTGACAGATCTAATTTTTCTGCTATGCAAGTTGAAATTTTAGATTCTGAGAAAGGTTTCTTAAGCCACTCCTCTTGGAAGAATCGGCTTTTGTAGTAATACTGAACTATTCACCACTAGTAATGCTATTTCAGCATATTTTGATAAGCAACAGAGAAAAGGGTAAACAAGAAAGTATGATAACCCTGTAGAAAAATTACTTAAGAGCACCAACTACCTGCACGCGACTCCACAACAAAGGAACAACAACTTTGCCAGAATTCTTCACAATAACATTTGTCCAAAGTGGTTGATAAGGGAACTCTAAAAGAAGAGTATCAGTTTGTGTTGACATGTTCTGGTTGTCAACAATAAGACTACGAGGGACTGCATCAAAAAGAGTCCCAGCAGCACCATTATTCTCTGGGCAGCCAAGGCTTCTACCTCCTGCAACCAGAGACAAAAAAATTATTGCATTGCAAGATTTAAGCTGCAGACAAAAGTAAAATAGGGAGAGTAAAAACATGAGGTACATAGTATATCAGATACAGATAACAATTCATAGCAGCCAACGGATTATAAGAGTGATAAGCAGTACTTATAGGGTTGCAAGGTCAAAATAGTCAACAAAAAAAAGAACATGTACAGAGATAAGAAGCACAAATCTTACAAGATGCACAAAACTATCTCAGGAATAATAATAGAGCCTACTTGAAACAAACTCTCCCAGAGCAAAAGAAAATGAGGCATCAACGTTTCAGGCCTAAGCCAAGACCTATCTGTCCTTTGTAGGTGTTGTGTTGTACAAAACATTTGTTCCTAGTACCCGAACAATAGTAGAAAATAGGCTTCAGTGCAAGGATCAACTTCTTTTGCGATCAGTGAGTTTATGGTGTATTTGGAACATGAATTGGCTTCATCTTGAATGCTAAACAGCTCCAAAGTGGTTGATGGGGAAAGAGGGGATTACCTGTGTTTTCATGCAGTTGAGTGAACAGACTCGACTCGAGAAAGGTGAAACAAAGAGTTGAGGCTCATTAGAACTATAATTCTCGCATTCCGAGATTTATACAAGTGGGTTTAGGTTTGGGTTTAGGCCTCAATTGAGCTTTAAACCCAAACAAGATCTCAAAACAAATCTTAACCCAAAATCCGATATGACACCATTCCGACTTTTTTAGGCACCAAAATAGCATCTAATAAATTGAGAAAATCCCAACATGCAAGCAGATATGTCAGATAAACCCAGCTATATATGGGATGATTTTTCAAAATGATAAAAGACAAATCTCTAAACCCAGATATATAGGGGATAATTTTTCAAAATGATAAAAGACAAATATTTTTTGTTGCGGTGAGCCCTATAAACTGATATGTCAGATGGCATATCAACCGATATTTCAAACACTGCTTACAATAATTGGGTTTTTGCCTCAGCCATAAACTAGTCGGGTCAGCTTAGACCCGATGAAGACCCGGCCGACAAACCCCATTTCAACTTACCATACTTAATAATATCACCTTGGTATTTAAATTCAGTCCAAGCCCAAGTTCATGATAAAACCTATATACCTTCATTTGCACCTCCATGCAAAATGTTTTTGGCAGACTCATAGAATGATAAAACCCCAACATTGAGTCACAGGTAGCTTATAACAATAAGATCAGCTATGAGTCACACAAATATAGTAATAGTTGTTATTCATTACACTCTAGAAAAAATCAAGAAAACTAGTGGTTATTCATTACACTCTAGAAAAAAGCCAGAAAACTTTCTATTATCTTCTCAGGACATACGACACAAACTAGGTGTTGGCCAACATAAAACATGAGTAACTGTTTTTAATGTGCTGACCAAAAAAATTTATATTGTCAGATATATAATAATGCTGGATATCAACATGAGATACAGCTCCAAACGGATAGATACAGGAAACTAATATATTACCTCATAAACGTAGCGGTACTAGCAGATTAACATGTCACAGTGAACTAAAAAGAAGTAATACAGCTAAGGCAACTAACATGTAAACAAATGTTACATAACAAATGCATGGCAAACAAGGTACTCTAGTGCTTACTGCTTACCATTAACATAAATTTTAGGATTGTCATGCCTGCTGAAAATGTCAATAGAAACTCGTCCTCCTCCTCCACCTGCCAAACCACTACCTCCTACAGCACTAATATTCCCACTTCCTTTCCTGTGACAATTAACAAATTGGACAAAACAAATTACATCTACCCTAAACAAAACAAAACAAAAAGAAAAAAAAACTGTAAGGAAAAAGAACAAAGGCTTGCATGATATTTGGGGAAACAGACATTTAAATATGAACAACAATGCACCACGATCTGTAACTGCACACATCATTAACAAGAAGTGATGTTAAACAAGCCCTCCAGCACAAGTACAAGGAAAAAATTGTTCTCCATATTCTGTTTTAGCAACCTTTTGATTAATTCCATATGTTTAATAATTTACCAGCTTCAGATTATGGAAATTATAGTTTGTAGTAACACATTAGTCTACAATTAAGTTAGTTTTATGTTCAAGTAGAACAACTTCCTAATAGAAGCATTTTTATATATACATAGTTTCTTGTATTTGGAAAGATGCAAATCTGTTTACTAAACTTTTCTTTCTACAATGTACAACAGGTAAATCCAGACTAACATTCACAAGTTTTTAAGGGTCTACTGGCTTCACATTATGGAAATTGTAGTTACTAATGACACATTACTCTTTACAAAAACATGAAGTTCAAGTAGAGCAACTTCCTAATAGAAACAATTTTACGTAACCCAATTTTGTTGCATTAGAAAGATATAAAGCAGTTTCCTAAATATTCTACAATGTACAGCATTAAGGTAGTTGGGTAAATCAAGAGCATCATCAAGATGATGCAGGGATCTGCAGTTTTCAACTTACGGAAATTATAGCTATTAATAACTCATCAATCATTACATGACATGCAAATTGGGTTCTGCCTTTAGGTACAAGTTGCATAACTTCTGGCAGAAACTGCTTCGCTATATACACAAATTTCACGCATTTAAAATGATATGACTTCCATTTTCTAAATATTCTTTCTACAATGTACAATTGGGTAAATCCAGACCATCATCCAGATGATGTAAGGACCTATTGGCTTCAAATTGTGGAAACTATAGTTATTAATGGCCCATTATCCTTTACAACAGCATGCACATTGAGTTAGTGATAAGTTCAAGTAGAGCAACTGCCTAATAGAAACTCTCTCATATATGCATAAACTTGTTGCATTTAGAAAGATACAAATCCATTTCATAGATATTCTTTCTGCAATGTATAACATAAGATATCTGGGTAAATCCGGAGTCTGGACTATTAGATGATTTAAGGATCTACTATCTTCAAACCATGGAAATTATAGTTATTAGTGATATGTTACTCTTTACAGGTACATGCACATTGAGGAAATCTTAACTTCAAGTAGAGCAACTCTATAATAGAAACTTTTTCACATACTAACAATTTAGATTCATTTACTAAGATGCAAATCTGCCTCCAAAAAATTCTTTCTAGTTTCTACAACATACAGCACTAAGGTATTTGGGTAAATACAGACCATCATCCAGATAATTTATGGAAAAACTGGTTAAAATTATGGAAATTAGACTCATTAGCCACCAAAACAAAATTCACACTGGGCTACTCTTAAGTTCAAGCAGAGCTACTTCCTAATAGAATCAATTACATATAACCCAATTTTCCTGCATTTAGAAAGATGCAAACCCATTTCCTAATATTGTCTTTACAATGTACAATACGAAGGTATTTGTGTTAGTCAAGATCATATTCTACATGTTTAAACACTAGCGGAGCTACAGATTTTGGCAAGGGGGGTCCAAAAAATTTTAATAATGAAACACCTTTTTTTTTGCACAATTGATTAATATCTTAACATCCTTACATAACAAGTTTATTCTAGTTCTACTCCTATAATCATATATCATCTGAGTTCTTCTCTAATAATGTGGAAGTGCTCCAAACTATGTCCTCTATTTCATACATTTATTAAAATTAAAAAAAAAACTGGCTCATGAATCAAATGTCTTCAGAGTATGAGACTAAGAAAAATGACTTTATGACTGCAATAACAAACGAAGAGCCATAATTTCTCAAACAGGTATGGTAAACTTTCAACCATCAAAAGAAGACAAAATACTATTATCTTTCGAATCATCTTACAAAGCGCCTATTTTGCTCAAAAACCCACAAACAACCCAAGAACAACAGCAGCTACAGTGCAACCCCTCTTGTCATAACAATATTATGTACAAACCATCATTCAATTCCCTTGGCTGGCATCACCCCAAAAGAAAACTTTTACTGCGCCACAGCAAGTGCTGCTTCCTATTTCAAGAAGCAGACGTTTCCTAGAACACAAAAGCAAACAAACAAAAGAAAAGGACAAAAAGGAATACACTGTTCATCTTCTTTGTTTACCTTCCTTTCAATTTTTTCCAGTGAACCCAAAAGAGAAAGAAAAGCAGTTCTTAGTCTCCATTAAAATTAATATTACAATTTACTCGATACTCCCCCCCCCCCCAACAACCCCACCCCACCCCAAAAAAAAATCATATTTCAAGGGGGGCCACAGACCCTTTGGACCCAACTGGGCACCACCGCTGTGTTTAAAGGATTTATTGACTTCAGGTTATACAAATTATGGTAACTAATGACTAGTTAGCCTTAAAACATGCACGTTGGACTAGTCTTCAGTTCAAGTAGAGTAAATCCTAGAAACTATTTCATGTATACACGTTTGTTTCATTTATAAAGAAGTAAACAAAAATATTAACTAAGCTTCTTACAATGCACTACAGTAAGGTACGTGAGTAAATCCAGACCATGACAGATGATTAAAGGATGATATGGCTTCAAAATATGGAAACTATGGCCATTGATGACTTATTAGTCATTACTCCTTACAACAACATGCACATTGGGTAATTATTAAGTTCAATTAGAACGACTCCCCAGTAGAAACTACTTCATAAATACACAATTTTCACACATTTAGAAAAATTGCAAATCCATGTCCTAAACACTCTTCGGACAATGTAGAACACTAAGAATTTTGAGCAAATCAAGACCATTGTCCAAATGATTTAGGGATCTATTAGCTTCAATTTTGGGAAATTATAGTTATTAATGACGCACTAGACTTTACAACAATATGCACATTAGGTTAATCTTAAGTTCAAGTAGAACAACATTCTCTTGCATTTAAAAAATGCAAATCCATTTACACTAAGGTAAAAAGGTACCGTTATTACATTTTCGACGCCACGATATAAATGCTCCCTCCGGATCCTCCGCCACCATTAGCACCTCCATTGCCACCATCAGCACTAATCACCCCATCAAGGTCTACCATATCCTCCACCTCCAACCAAATTCTCCCCCCACCTCCACCCCCATAATCAACCTCCTTGCTCGTCGACCCACCTTGGCTACCATAACTATCCGGACGCTCCAAATCCTTCCAAGCATAAGCATCCCCTCCCCAAGAATCCTCCTGTGTCTGCCCCTCCTTCACAAAACAACTCGCCCCTCTCCCTCCATGCCCACCACCATCCCCGTGGGTCCCGCTAGGGGTCCCACTCGTCTGTGGCGGCGGGTCACCCGCCAGAGCAGTGGTGTTCACCGCCGAATCCGCTGCCAAGCTCACATTCTTCGCTACCAAGTAAACCCTACCAGCCACAATCTTCGATCCATTTCCCATCCGAATATATCCCGTGGACAGATTCGCTGCAATGAAGCATCCAGGGACTGAGCAATTGAGTAATATCCCTTCAAGGATCGAAAGACTCCCTTTTCCCTCAATGTAAACATCGTTAGAGAGATTCAAGCTCGTGCTCAGCACACACAGATTATCGAAATCGCCGGCGCCCCCGAGGTCGTCCTCGCAGGAGCACGAGGGGGAGTCGAACGGCGGCGGCGGAGAAGGCGGCGACGGTGGAGAGTAGTCATGCCAATTGAGGATCGAGAGCTCCCCATCGAATCGAGACGGATCGGGGGCGAAACTAGGGTTAGGGTTTAGAAGGAAGAGGATGAGGAGGAGAGAGAAAGAAGCGGGAGCGGGAGCCATTTCCGATGAGAGGAGAAGCAGAAACTCATCAGATTTCGCACCCAAATCCCAGGGTCTCGGGATCGGAGACGGATTTTGCTAAAATTAGGGTTTTTTCGAGCAGATATTTTTGGTTGAACGCTTGCGTTCGGAAAGGAAGGGGAAGAGAATTTTGGGGGAAAGGGAGTGAGGGAGAAAGAAGACGGTCTTCACTTCTTCTTTATTTTTCGGGTGTTTATCATATTAGACCTTGCGTTTATCCTGTTTTTATGTTTCGCACCCAAATCTCCGTGTTTGTGTTTGCACCTCAAAATTAGGATATATATCCGCTAAAAGCGAATACGAGTACATACTAAATAAACAAATCTAAAACTAAAATAAAAAAAACCAACTAAGATTGATGGTCATATGATAAAAAAGAAGTTAAATATGATAATTTCACAAATGAAAGTTCATTAATATGTTGTCATATTTCGAGAATCATGATTGTACATCTATATCATCAAACTTGATGTTAAACTCATTAAGCTAGCGATGAATATAATTTTAACTATATGATCCATAGATATATTCGGATATACACATGCATGCATCTCCCCTATATATTTATGTTCATATTCACATCTTGTCAGATATAAAAACAATATTACCAAACCGGGTCTAACTTACAAACATGAGTACTTTCGTATCATAATATGAAAAGAGACTAGAACCAGGGTCTAATATGAGAAATATCCTCTCCTTTTTTTTCTTTTTTTTTTTTCTTTTTTTGCCCTCCTTTGCTCCTTTGCTTTCCTTTTGCCCCTACGTATGCTGGCCCCACCTTTGTACCAAATGAAAATATGACACATCGTCATAGAATGTAAGGGATGCAATGGGTGAAAGGGAGTGGGTGAACTTTCGGACAGACCGGTTTCATAGCCGTACTTTATTATCTGCTGGTTGGAGCATAATTAAAATACGATATTTATTCAATCACAACCGTTAATTTATTACAGAAACGGTTGAGATTAGATGTTGTAAACGATTGCTGTTCTACTTGATACAGTGGATCCTTAGACCAGTAAACGGGACAGGATTATGTGCAAGGAAAACGTGCCACGTATACTGCGACGGTGCTCTTTGTACATAGATCGAGCTGCTTAAGGACGAAGTCATTCGTCCAACAAATTTGATGAATTGTATTTTCAATAATACGTTGTTTATTACTTTTTTAAAAAATTATCTTTTATCTAGTTGTACAACTGTACAAGCTCAATTGTTATCAATCGTAATCAAACTTTCATAAATCAACAAAATCATTATAAAAAAACTATATATGGAGAACATTAGTCATGCTCGTGCTTCCACGAGCAACTAAACATGTCGATATCCTGTGATTGGGATTAAAACAATTTTCACATTGAAAATATAGAAATCCAAAGTTAATGGACCTAAACTCACCCCATGCAAATTGGGCTAGAAACCAACATAAAGCCAACCAATTAGGGTTGGGCACGGGCCGGGTTGGGCCGGGTCAGCCCGCGGGTTGACCCAGCCCAGCCCGTCGTGGGTCATGATCCGGCCCGGCCCGTAGCGGGTTGGGTCCGACCCAGTCAATGATATACACGGGTCACGGGTCGGGCTGGGTCTCGCACCAGATCTGTGACCAGAAAACTTGATGCGGCCCACCTTCGACTCGACCCGGCCCAACCCGGCCCGACCCAGATATTTAATTTTTAAATTTTTTTTCCAAAATACAATTATATAAATAACAACATATAAGAATTTAATGAATATAACTTAGAGGAATTCGGCTCCTTAAATATTAATGGTTAATATTTTTTTCTTTTTTTATATTTGTAATATAAATTTAAACTAAAGGAAAGTTATTAATTTTCCATGGACGTAGGTCTTCCATCGAAGTCCGAACCACATATATTTTTGTGTTTGTAATGTCTTATTTTTATATAATGACAATGTGTGTCATTGTGTGTGTACTTGCGCGCGCACTTGTGTGTGTATAAAATATTTTAAACAAAGAGTAAAATAGAAAAGAAATAATTTAAATATAATATATACATATAGAGATGTGTGTGTATACATACAAAATTATTATAGTTTATAAATTAAAAAAAAGAAACATAAAAAACCCACGGGTCAACCCACGACCCGTGGGTCGTGGGCCGGGCCCGATCCGGCCCACCTCTAGGCAGGTAATGGGCCGGGCCAAGTCCAGTGCTAGACCGGGGATCAAAGAAATAGGCACGACCCACTCTGACCCAGACGGGCTCGGGTCGAACCTGGCCCGGCCTTGAACCCGACGGTCTAGGGCACGGGCCAGAACCGGCCCGACCCATGCCCACCCCTAGCGTTTACTACCAACCATGACATTTAAAATTTTTGAAATCAAAAGTCAGAAACATGGGTGTCACCTTGTACATGTATCAAGCAGTTGGAAAAGATTGTCATACTCAAAATTAAATTGTTTGACTTGATACACCAGAATAAAATGGGTGTATAATTGATTCCAAAAAAATCAAAAGTCCTTTGGTGATTCCACCTGGGATCTCTACAGAAGCTCTCAATCAGCAGTATTCACGCTCTATTGACATTTAAACATTTTATAATTTTAAATTTGCAAGTCAAATGTTTCTTCATTGACATATCATGTTGTTGCAAATAAAAAAGTCTGGCCAACAAAAATAATGAAATAGTTTTTGATTTGACCAAAAACAACTTAGGCTATT
The DNA here is from genome assembly GCA_037177215.1 of Asparagus racemosus. Taxonomy (NCBI): domain Eukaryota; kingdom Viridiplantae; phylum Streptophyta; class Magnoliopsida; order Asparagales; family Asparagaceae; genus Asparagus; species Asparagus racemosus. Next base: position 35,572,261 of record JBAKGM010000139.1, read on the forward strand.
ATAATGTCTAACCTGAGGTTTGTTGTTTCTTGAAGCGTGCAAACATGATTCCTGAAATCCGATTGCAGGCACATTTTTAGAAAGAAAAAAAAAATCAATTCCGACTGCAGTGGTGTAATCTGACTTTCTTTCTTTCTTTTTAAATTGTTTTGTAGAGTGATGAACTAATGATTCCTCCAACATATTTTATGGAATGATCGGTTGACAATTTAATCCTCTTGATGTTTGGAACACAATTTTATGTACACTGACAGTTTAATCTCTCGGATCATTTCTTTTTCCAAAACATAGACTGGTACTAGAGAAATAATTTCTTTTGCGTTGATGAACTTAATGCTATTATTGTCTCGCATTCTATGTTTTATGATAAATTTTTGTACTGCTTTGAACTTTTCTCATGAACTAATGCAGTCATTATTGTTGGGAACGGCTTGAGTTTTATATTACCAAAGCAGCACAAGATTAAGGCAAACTACAATTACTCTTCAATTACTTTGGTTAACTCAAGGTTGTTGACTTCATCCATCAATTGTTATGGCGTGGGGTGGATTGTCTCATTCTTTGTTTCGACTAGAATAATAAACATGAGTTGATGATATCAACAACGCACCATTATTTTGCTTGTGAGCCACGATCACACGTGGCTTCGCACCAAAACTAGTGTACATACATCATCTAAAATGGGCTCCAAGGAAAAGGGCGTGACTCTATGATATCCTCAATCTTCAAATGAACGTGACCCCAGTAATGAAAATCCTCATAGAACACTGACCTACGTCTTTGTTAGCTATCATGATCATTGTTTGAGGCTAACTGACCCACTAATTGGAGAAAAATAATCACCTTCAATGATTTTTTTTATAATAGTAGTTGGTGTACTATTAAGTTATTTATCCTTGAATTAGTGTAATTACGGGAGTACGCACGAATAAGACATTAATCTAACAATTCCTTTTTACCTTTATGCACCAAGTAAGGCAAGTATTCAGTCGACAATAAACATTAGTTAGGCTTCACACTGCTAGAGCTCACTCTATTAAAAGATTGCAGTGTATAAATTGTCCAGTAATTCTTGATCGGATTGAGAGCATAAATCTTTGAATTAGTGTATTAACCCTAAACTTTCCTATTTTAGATTGATCAAACATAGATTAACTCTTTGAATAAACATGGCCGGTGCGTCCCTCTACGATCTTATACTAATGATCTGGAATATGAAGTTTTAATCGGTGTTGTTGGGCGCACGCCGGTAGCGTATATCCGAGAAAATCCCGACAAACAAGTAAACAAACTAGGCAAGAACACAATAA
>JBAKGM010000139.1:35573670-35586946 GCA_037177215.1 Asparagus racemosus
GAAAGGCGGTGTAGGTCGGACTGCCGACTCCCTTTTAAACCATCAGCTCGCAAGCCCCTCAGTCGTCCCCAGCGACATGAAAGGGCGACCAGCCACCACCTTTTAACCATTCTATCCTTGGATGACGCGAAAGACGGTGATGGTCGTCCATTCAGTCGACCATTCACCTTAGAGTCGCCCGCCACTATCCGTCCCCTGAGGGCCCAGAGCGTTAGACCGGCAGCCCCTTCTTGCCATTTCATCCTCAGGAACAACGTGAGAGGTGGTGCTGGTCGTCCCCTTTAGCCAACTGCTCTCTTGAGTGACTCGAGAGACAATTCAAGTTGGCCACTCGGCCTCGACTCCTCCCTCTCGTTGCTCGTGGTCCCCCTACCTAAATGGCGGCTATATGAAGTCCACACCCGACAACCCATCACTCTCGCATTAAATGCACTGGCAGCCCCCTTAACTCCTCCATCCCTCATAGTATTTAAGGCACCTCAGACCCATGCTGCTGTGGGCGCCACCAATCCCATCCCATTAATGGTGAATAGACAACGCTAATTCTCAGTCTTGACACCTGTGAAGGCATGCCCCTGCGAGAGAGGCATGCTACTATGGCCGGCGCATGTGGGAGCTGACCCAATCATCTCCCGACACATGGAGGCAGTTGTCTCTTGCCAAGCGTGAAGACGAGAATGCCCTCCAAACCCTAGATATAAATAACGGTAAGAAAGGTGAACCAAGTAAGTGATCTGATCTCAGCGAGTTCTTTTCACACATTTTTCCTCTTCCTTTTACTGACTTGACCGACAGAGGGACCACCGGAGATCCCAACTCTGCCCCTTCCATAGGTGTTCTTTCTCGTAGGTGAACCCCCGACTGGAGCAACGTCACCGGGCATTAGGAGAGAAGGAGGACTCCGCTCTCTTAAAAGCTAAACTCACACCGAGATTAGTGACTGTGATTACATACATCAGCACTAGCCTATATATTGGATTTAAATCCAACATGATGGACTCTCAACCATTGATGGGTTCTCGACACTATTGATTGTTGAAAGACACCATTGACGGTAAACATAACAGAATTGTAGTTTTTCAAATTTAATCTCATTCGTTCGTTATTTCATATATCTCCAATCTCTACTAAGTTTAGGATATCCTTTCTCCTAACCTATTGAGGAGTTTATATCATTGAGAGAGAGAGAGAGAGAGATGAGTTCTAGGGTTTAATTTGTGAGAGATTTTATTGAAGAATTGACCATGAAAGCTCAAAAAACTTTTACTTGTCGCCACGACATCTTCGGACGTTTCAGTGAGGAGAGTTGTCCTTGCATTGATTCTCTACACCGTTCTTCATAGAGCTGCGCTTATATACATCGAATGATGGTTTGTTTAACAAAAAGGCTGTAAGATCTTTCTTGATTTTCTGAGCTTAAACTGCTTGTGTTGGTTTTACTTTGAGCTTGTTTTTACGGCATACTCAAGCTGAATTAATTGAGGGTCGGGACTAGCTAGGGATAAGTGTTACTCATTATAGAGAGTTAGGTTAGATGATTGCGTTCAAGTAGATTCTAGGGTGTGGTCTTGTAAGACTACTAAATCGAGCTTGCGATTCAGGAGAACTCTTGCATACTGAGAAAACCCCTTCGCAAGAAGGAAGAGTGGACATATGATTATTATCCAAATCACTATAAAAATTGCGTGTGTTCCTGGTTGGTGGCTATTTGTGTTTGATTGTCGTCGATTGCTTTTATTTTTTCCTTTTCGCTGTATTTTCTGTGAGCAACCATGTTCACCCCCCTCCTTGTAGGCTTGCATCTCATAGCCTACATAAAACACTTACAATGGGCAAAAACTACTAATATTTTCTGAAGAAATGACAAATACGTGCGTTTACCAAAGGCTTTTATTAAAGAGAAGGAGAAGTTGTTGTTTCAAGAGAGAGAATGCATAGAAAAGATAACCCATGAAGAATCCTCCCTTCATATATAATGATAAATTGGTGGTACTCATAAAGGTACAAAACAACTTCAACTAACAGCACAAAATAATGCCATGTGTCATATTTACTTGAATATTAAATTAAAATCCTTATATGTTGGGTTTATTTTCTATCCATAATTAGAATCTTAATCAAATTAAATTTATTTAGAATTAAAATTTTTAATTATAGTCAAATAATTGATAATCCTAATCAAATCATAATTATCCATATGAAAAATTGTAATAATAATTTTTTAAAAATTTAGTCATCACAAATTTAATTCTCCTCTTTTATACATAAAGGAAGGATTAGTTCTTTACTATTAGCCTGACATTTTAAAAAATTATCACATGGCACTCCTTATTTTTTTAAATGTAAATTTCAATAAAACTCAAATAAATTTAGTTATTTGGCACTAAGTTCGTAAAATTTTTGAAAACCCTTGATAAGTTTTGGAATTTCAGAAAACTATCAAACTATTTTAATTTTGTGCAATTAACCCTAGAATGTCATACCCCAGAATTTTAAATGAATAACATTATCTCTCAAGGCCAATATATACGCATCAAATAATTTCTATTTTAAAATGAACCCATGAACTTACAAAAAAGAAATCCTAAGAAAAAGCCCTCTAAAATTACAAACACCCCCTGAAAATTAAAAAATTATAAATTTGTTTAATTCTAAAAGTTACAGAGAACCCTCAAAAAATCTAAAATTACAAATCATGCCCTTCAAATTTCTAAAAATTATAAACAACCCCCTGAAAACACCAAAAATACTAACATGTCCCTTAAAAATATGAAATTTATAAACTACCATCTGAAAAAACTAAAGTTACAAAAAGACCTCTAAAAAATCTAAAATTGCAAGAAGACCCTATAACTTCAAAAAATACAAAAAACCCTTAAAAATGAAATATTGCAAATAGCTCCCTGCGAAAACTAAAAATTACAAATTAGCCTTTTTAAAATTCAGGAATTAGAAATAGCCTCCTAAAAATCTGAAAATTACATACATAACCATGAAAATAATAAACAATGTTATTAGGGTTTTTTTAGGAAAAAAATATTGTGGGTTAAGTGACAAAACTAAAACCTTATTGGGAGCTATCTTCTAAAATTTATTAGAGTTATTTTGGTCATTTTACCACGCACTAACTAACAATATTAATTGGGAAGCTTTCTGCCAATTGGTTTGGGGGTGGGTAGACCTGTCCAAACGGGCCGGCCGGGAAAACGGGGTCCAGGCCGAGCAAAATGAGTGGCTCAGACCCAGACCTGGAGGCCTTGGGCAGGGCCCGAGTCCGGGACCGATCGAGCTGACCCGATTTTTTCTTTTGTATTTTCTTTTTTTGTAAAAAATTACTTAAAAATTAGTTTTTCGTGAAAAAAAGGAAATTCAAGAGTAATGAAAATATGTGAAATTTTGAAAAAAATTTAACCATATTATTAATCACTTATAATTATATAATTTGCAAATATCATTGAATTTAAAATGATAAACAATAAATTCTTTATTATTAATCACTAAAAATTACCATTTTTTAGAAATTGTCGTATCATAATACATGAATACATTCTAACTTGGTTGGCGCCTATTGATCTATATCATTATCATTTGCAAATTTACAGCTAAGAAGGAAAAATTACAAACTACTTTCTACTCTCTATCTCTTCTCGTCAACTCATTAAGTCTATCTTCAATATTATCTATCTGGTCGATGCATTGAGTTCTCTTCTCGGACCTCCACTAATTTTTAGGCATATTACCGCAGGTACGGTAGACAGATCTAGCGATGTTTTGTGGTCGTCGATCAAATGTCTTGATATGCTAAAGGCGAATTCTGAAACTACTGTAAAAACCTGCATTGTTAGTAAGTCACGAGCTATGATGAAAAGTACAGGATGTGAAACTGTTCCATATACTCTCCACCATTGCAAAATATCAAAATCAATATTATTTTGAGAATTAACTAAAGGTGCAGCTAAATATTGTTATAAATTTTCCTTGATGATGATCCAGATCCAGATCCACGGCTGCCACTTAGCCTCGCTATCATTGATTGCCTATCAAAAATCTTACTTTTGCCCCATCTTGAGCTCCTAGAAGCTGTCGGTTAAGGTGGATTTACACTATATCTACCTGCATACTCATCAAATAATCTTTGAAAATAATATTTAATAGTGTTATGATGAGTAAGAGTGGTAATAGTTTGACCATCATCTGTATCTATTATCATGTTCTCATATAAAGAATTTAACAAAATTTGAAGGCCAATATCATTCAAGTAGGGATCAATAAGAACCCCAAACTAAAAATAATAGAAATATGTCTAAAACACTTATTAAATTTACTTTCCATTTCAAAAATCATGTTTCCAAAATAATTATCCATGCGATAATTAGCAAAAAAAGTTTGAATACTTAAAACTTGTAAAGCGGCTTGAGTAATAGTTGAATAATAGTAACCAGATAATAACATAGCAGCTTCATAGAAAACTTATAGCATCTCTTTTACACTACATTTAATTGTCCATTCATCATCGGTTATTCCATATATACTACCAAAGCTAGTACTAGAAGCATAGAAAACAATAAAATTATTTATAATTTCTTTATAGTCTATTGCTACTTTTACTAGAACTAGAAGCATAGAAAGTAAAAAAATTATTTATGATTTCTTTATAGTCTATTGCTATGTTTAACATTGCATAAGTGGAATTCCATATGTGATCAACATCTTTAAGAATTAACTCGGGTTTTTATTTTTTTCTTTTACACAATTATTTTCATTTTTTAAGTATTTGTTCAGAAGCATTATGAGCATAAGCTATAACCCTAACTTTTTTTATCATGGGCTTAACTTCATTAAATACACTTTGAACAATTAAATTTAAAATATGACACAAGCATCTAATATGAAAAATATCACTTTGACATGACAATAGCAAAGATGATTTGATATGATCTACAACTATATTATTATTACTTGCATTATCTAGCAAAAGGGAAAATATTTTTTCAGAAATTTGTAATTTTAAAAGTTATTCTATTATTAAATTTACAACATTAATACCAGTGTGCGAATCTTCAAATCCGATAAAGAAACAACTCTTTTAAACATTTGCCAAGTATAATCAATCCAGTGTGTTGTGATACATAAAAAACCGGTTTGTGCTTTAGATGTCTAAATATTAGAAATTTACAGTTTAAGCTTAGAAAATAAGAAATTATTTTTATTTTTTCCTCGTGATAATATTTCAAAATATCACGTTAACAAGATTGTCGAGAATTTTTTGAAATGAGGGATAAAAACCATCTCTAATCATATCCTCAAATTCATCATCTTCTACTAATTTAAAAAGAATTTTTTAAGAACAATAAACCTGATGATGCATTTTCTGGCTTTAATTGTGTCATAGTTCCAGGAACTGAGGCTACCAGATTTAGATGATTGAGAGAGTAGACTTTGACGGATGTCTCCTCAAGACGTTGTTGTTTGAGCTTTGTTGTGTTTTTTCAAATGGAGTTTGAGGCGGTTGGTGCCACTCTTATGATAAGCTTCAAAGACATGGCTGTACAACGCACATTTGGATTTCTAGGTAAGAAGTTTGCTGTGTTGATCCTTGGTGAATTCTATCTTCTCAAAAAAATTCCACTTATCAGATCTAGGCCTTTTAGGGGCTCTAGGTGTTGGATCATCGCCACCAGATTCGGGATCAACATAGGTAATAGGAGGAGTAGCTTTAGGAGTAGTAGGAATAGGACTCATTTCGGTGTTGGGAGTCGGAATTTGCATTTCATGATTGGAGGAGGAAGCCATTGTAATTATAGAATTAGAGAGTATAAGAGAGTATTAGAGAGAAGTAGATGATTTTGGAATGAGAAAATCAAATGAAAACTCCCTCCATTTATAGAGGTTGCCCCTAGCCAAATGACCAAAATACCCTCAAATTTTAGTCCTTTTTTGATCGTTTTTTGGGGGTATTTTGATCAAATGACAAAAATAGCTATTTTAGGCTATTTAGTCAGACCGAACCGGGCTGAGTCCGAGTTGAGTTCGGGCCACTCGGTCTAATGGTCAAAACACTGACCGTTGGATCAGGCTGGGTCTGGGCCCATTTGGACAGCCCTAGGGGTGTTGGGGGGGGGGCTTAATGAGAGTATCAAAGGTATTTGGGGGCTTAGTGCCAAATGCCCAAATGTATTGGGTGTTTAGTGAAATTTATTGATACTTCAAATTTTATAGAGAGGATAGATATTAGTGGTTACATGTGAAGACCTTATATTTATTGAAAAATATATTAGTGATTATTATTGTTACAACATACCTTGCATGTGAAATTAATATGAGAACTAAAATCCTAAATGGATATAAGAATCAAGTGAAATACGTCATAAATAAAGAAAATCTAGATTGCTATATGTGAGAGGAAGAATAACTTGAACTACATGAAAGGGTAGAGATGTAAAAGAAAAAGAAATGGTTTAAATCTCCACTTTATATATAAAAAGAAATTTGTGATTTACTATTAGTCTTATATCTCAACCAAAAAATAAAAATAAAAAAAAATAAAAAAAATAAAAAATCATGTGTCCCTCCCTAATTTGAATTTGAAAATTTAAAATAAAAGTTATTCACACATTTATTAAGTGAGCTAGTGTGTTTTTGTTTTTGTTTTTTTGAAATATTTCAACAGAAAAAGAAGGATATTGTAAAGAGGGATTGGTGGTTAAGTCATATAATTTGATTTCTAAATTTTGATATAAAAGTTATCCATGCCCTTATTTTGTATTTTCTTTATGAGAAAAAAAAACTCCGGCTCAAGTTATATGCTTTTAGAGTAGTAGCAGTCTAAAGGAAAAAAAATTCAGCACAATTTAATTTTTAGAAGCAATACCATAACAAAAATGAAACTTATAGAGAACAAAAAAAAACCCAGATATACAAACTAAAGAAACCAAACTAACCCATGCGAGCATGGACATAACGCTTATATATATTAAAAAACATTTAAGCTGCAAGGTTTTAGTTTATTTTCAAATGAAGAAATCAAAGAGAATAGATAGCGAAAGTCAGCGACATAATTATATATATATATATATTTTTCAAAGAAAATATATTATTAATAATTAATAATAATTTAATTAATTTAACCAATACAGTTACTAATTTTCATTGATGACACATTGACACCAAGAACAACCGTTTGAATATACAGTAATGGAGGGGCTCGAGGAAAGCTTGATGGGTGAGAGCCCAGCCCATTCCCAAAATCCAGTAGAAAATCTCCCACTGTTCTCTTTCTAGAAAGTATAACCATATCCATAACACTCCAACACAGCCACCATCCCGCCAACCACATCGTTCCACGTGTCCCTCCTTGGGATGCCGCTCTGCCCCCCTCCTCTCTCTCCCTCCCAACTCCCATCCACGCTCACTAACTCCTCTCTCTGTCTCTGTCTCCGTCTCTCTCTCTCTCCCCCTCACTTTCTCTCTCTACTTCTTGATCCCGATAAAAAAAACCCTAAAAGACCTCGCTTTCTTTACAAAAATGGAATGCCTCGGCTGCGCGAGCTCAGCGGCGCTCTCGGTCTCGTTCCACGACTGGAGGTTTCGTCGCCGGATCGTTCTTCCGGCGGCGATGGCGGCGGAGGAGAGTCTCCGGCGGCGGCGGGTTCTGAGAGTGAGGTGCGTCGCCGGAGGCGGAGGAGGAGCGGCGGCGGCGGCGGAGGTGAAGGGAGTGGAGGAATTCGCCGACGAGGACGACTATATAAAGGCGGGAGGGAGTGAGATTGTTTATGTTGAAATGCAGGGGGCGAAGGCGATGGATATGCAAGATAAAATTTCGGATAAGGTGATTTATTACTATTGTTATTATATTGTTATTATTATTACTGTTCCATTGGGGCTGGAATGTGGTAATTTTTACTGAACCCCCTGATTTTTGTTGAGAGTGGCGCAGAACCCCCCGGACTTTGAAAATTAAGAGAACCTCCATATTCTGGGGGAGTTTCAACAAATCCCAAGAACTTTTGAAATGATCTACCGGGGGCAAATTACGTTCTAGGCTTCTAGCGTTTGTCAGAAAAAAAGAGGATAGCGGGATACGAGAAAATTTTGATGGGGGGTTTTTAGGGTGTTAAGGAGAGAGGGGGCTCTGGTTTTTTTTTTTAAATGTTATTTTAGTTTGTAAAGCTTTTTGACAGATGGGGTTTTTTTTTTGTGAAACTTTCCAAACTTTAGGGGGATTTTCTCTAGATTTCAAAGTTCAGGATAGTGTTGTGCCACTGACAAAAAGTTTAGGGCGTGTCGTGGAACTTACGCTGCAAAACATTGCTTAGGTGATTATTAGTCTTTTTCTCTTTACTACGGCTACACTGAAGAGGTTAATGGGCCCAAAGTAATGTTGGCTGAGATTAGCTTAGTATAATAGGTCCAAAGTTTGGAGTTTTATATTATAGTATGGGTTTGGTTAGAGGATAACGTGGGGGTGTTCACTCTTTCCATTGGTTTAAATGCTTCGAAAATAGAGTGGATATCCTCTTCTGGCTTAGAATTGAAACCACCAGCATAAGGTGAATTTTTGGAAAGAATATTAAGGTTAAATAGTTGAGGAGCTTTGCATCTTATTTATATTATAGAGTAAGGGCGGCCTAGCACCTGAGGCTCTCGCCATTGTGGGCTTTAAGGAGGGTCAGATGTACACAACCTTACCCCACATGGAGGGAGGCTATTTTTGCGGTTCAAACCCGTGACGTCTAGGTCACAAGGCAACAATTGTGCCGTTGTGTCAATGCTCCAGCTCATTTATATTATAGAGAGATGGGAGCAATTGCCATATACATATAGTTATTATATAGACATGTCCATATATCTACTTGCCTTGTCAAGCTCAAGATGGTATACAAGGAGAAAAGTGCACAACGAAGTAGAGAGAGACTTTGTGACATCCCATTTTAGTCCCACATCGGTGGCAGAGTGTGAACATATAGTGTTTATATAGTGAAGCCTAAGACTCAAGTGTAACATCGGCTAGTCAATTTTGGCAGTGGATATAGGCAAATAGCACGTTACACTCGGTGGGTCCCACGGCTTGCACGCGCCAACGGGCCGCGAGTCCAGGGCGTGACAGACTTAATTAGTATATCAATGATCTGTAGCATAATAGACATTTAGGGAACATGCAACAGCCGACTAGTAACAAATTATAGAGCAAAATGAAAAATCAATCTGCAAGGTGGTATAAAGGTTCAGTTATACAAGTTAGTAGTCCCAACATTTGTCATAAAGAATAGTGAGAAGATGAGAATATAGTAAAACCGAACCTTGAATGAATAAGAATCCAAAAAGCGTCAGAAGTATTGCATGCATCAAGTCATTTTTCTGCCTTGTGCTAGTACAAATAACTTTATCCTGCTTGCAAGATTCCCGATAAGAATAGGTAACACCACATGGAACGTTGAGTATCTAGGCACGGAACCCATTTAAAAGCAAAATATTAAAGGATGTCATAGGTGATAATTGAAGAGAAAAAGTGTGCGCCTGGAATATATCAGAGAATATGTTTCGTGCCCCGTGTCTACTAATCCAACTGCAAGGAATGACATTTATAAGTAAAGTCAACATTTATGTTCATAAAGGTCCAACTAGATTTTATGCTGACTAGCTCTCAGCTACCTAATAGCAGTGACAGATCCAAAAAAAATTATCTGAGGGGACGAATGATAAATATCAATCCAAAAATTAAAATATAATATTATAAACAAATTTATTGACACATAGGTTACATTTTTAACTTAAATGGGCTAAATTTCAAATGGGGTGCAAAGTTTTTAAATTATAGGGTGCAAATGGTAAGTTTACAAGGCCATATAATGTAATTTTGCATAGGCAAAATATCAGTAAAGGTCCTTAATGTAAGCCAAATTTCATTTGAGTCCTTAACCTCCTCAAAAATTTCAAAAGCTACAAGTGATCCTCTAAAAAATTTACAAGCAACCCCTTGAAAGTTTTGAAATTATAAATAGCACACTGAAAGTTATTTCTAATTTTTAGAACTTTCAGGGGCTGTTTGTAAAATTTTTGAGGGCCTAGTTGTAAAAATTCAAGGGTCTATTTATAGTTTTTAAAACTTCTAGGGGCTGTTTGCCCTGTGTATCGTCGCTGGTGATCACGATGTTGTCAACATATACAACTAAAAGGATCCGCTTCCCACTGTGAAATCTCCAGAAATTTGAGTGGTCTTTCTGAGCTCGATGAAGACCAAAGGTCTAGAAAACTGCTGCCAAATGTCCGAACCAAACCCTCGAAGATTGCTTCAAGCTGTAGAGGAATTTTTTTAACTTGCAAACCTTGCCACGCTCCCCTTGAGCAATTGCTCCATATAAACCTCCTCATCAAGAATGCTATTAAGAAATGCATTCTTAACGTCTAACTGATGTAGAAGCAGTGATAGTGAGCAACAAGTGAAATAAGAATGCGGACATTTGTCATATTAGCTACAGGAGAGAATATATCGATATAATCAATGCCATACATCTGTGAATGTACCTTCGTAATTAGTCAAGCTTTGAGGTGAGCTAGAGAGCCATCTGGATTTACTTTTATAGTATAAACCCATTTGCAGCCAACCGCTTTATTTTCTGGTGGTAGTGAAACAAGATTCTAAGTCTCATTTCGCTCTAAGGTCGTCATCTCTTCTTGCATTGTAGCAGTCCAACTTGGGTTAGATAGAGCCTGTGACAAATTCTTAGGAACCGAGTGAGAATCCAAAGAAGATATGAAAGAATAATATGATGAAATAACGAGGAGTAAGAGACATAATGTGTAAGAGGATACCGAGAATTTCAAGAACAAGATCTCTTATCCTTTTGGAGAGCAATGGGAGGATCATCAGTAGGCTAAGCACTTCACTGTATGGGCACATTTTGACTTGCTACTATATTAGGCTCTTACATGGATTTGGATGATGGCTTAGGTTGCGAAGCAGTATGTCTTGTATAAACCTGAACTAGGTCTGCAAACTTAGATGGTAGATCATGTTGTACAATAGTCTTGAAAAGAATATTGACAGTGGTTTTCCGAACAATAATGTAGTCATAATTATTGGGAGGGTCTAATCATTTATCAAAGGAAACATGCCCTAGTTTATTCTCAAAGAAGGTAACATCGGCTAAAACAATATACCGATTCAAGGAGAGGCAATAACATCTATACTCTTTTTGAGTCCTAGAATATCCAATAAAAATTCCCCTAAGAGATTTCGAATCTAATTTCGTTCGTTGACGACTATGATTGTGAATAAAACATAGAGACCCAAAGATCTTAGGATGTAAACAAAAAGCTGGATATAAAAGAGAGATCGGAGTTATGGTTTGGAAAACAGATGATGGTAATCTATTGATTAGGTAATAGGCTTTCAAAACGGTGTCCCCCCAAAAATATTTTGGAACTAACAATGGAATAGCAAGGTCCTATCAATTTTTAGTAAGTGTTTGTTCTTGCGCTCAGTCACCCCATTTTGTTGGGTGTGTAAGTAAAAGATGGCCGATGTAAAATTCCATTGCCTTCCAAATATTTTGTGAAGGAGCTATCAAAATATTCCTTAGCGTTATCTATTCTTAAAGTTTTAATGATATTATGAAATTGATTTTTAACCTCAGCACTAAAAACTCTAAAAACAGAGAATACTTCAGAACGACTTTTTAGCAAGTAGATCCAAGTCGCACGTGAAAAGTCATCCACAAAACTAATAAAATACTAAAAATCGAGTTTGGATGGAACAGAACAAGGCCCCCATATGTCCGAATGCACTAAATCAAATGGGTTACCAACCCTCTTATTGACGCGACTGCGGTAAGACACCCGTTGTTGTTTTCCAAGTTGACACGACTCACACTCTAAGGACTCGACATGATTCAAATCTAAAATCAATGTTTCAAGAATCGAAAGAGGGGGATGACCAAACCAACAATGTTCATCAAAGACTGATGTAGAGCTGATGCAGGCCACCTGGACTAGGGAAAAATCTAGCTCATACAAGCCGTTACACTCACGTCCAGTGCTAGTCGTCTCCCTCATCCCAATTGCCTAAAAAATACAGTTTGTAGAAAATAATGTTACCGTGCAATTTAATGCTTTAATGATCCTACTGACAGATAAGAGATTAAATGAAAAACGAGGAAGATATAGCATGGATGAAAGTAGAATAGTACTAATGTTGGTAGATCCAACACCTTTCACAGGTGTAGTGGATCCATCAGCCAATACTACTGAAGAAAAGGATGTGGTAGGTGTATAGGAGGATAGTATACCTCAGTTCCTAGTAATATGATCAGTTGTCCCTAAACCTATAATCCAAGTACGAGAAAATGGCAATGTAAGGCAAGCAGTGGGTTTACCTGACTAGGCAAGTGTAGCTGTAGTAGGAGAGGATTGCGTATTCTTAAATTGTTGAAATAACTGGAGCTAAAATTGCTCAAGCTGGTGACGGGTGTCATCATCTATGGGACTATCATGTGTAGCCACGTGCACTCCGAGATTGTTTTCCTGGTAGTTGAGGAAAATGAAATATAATGTGACCTGGTTCCTCACAATAATGATAATGGATAGAAAAATCAGATGAACCCTCCCTTACAACTCCTCGTGGACTATCACTTCATCCCCCACATAGTCCAAAGCATCCCCTAAGTCCACCAAAGCGGCCTCTACCACGACCACCCCCTCGACTGGTCGACTGTCTACTCTGTGTGGTGAGAGCAGACCTGTTGGCAGTTGCGGTACTTATGGGAGCTGCATGCACTGCTGATCTCAAGAAATAATGTCTCTGCTAAGGAACGTATAACATAGCTCCCAATAACCTGTTTCACTGTATTACAGTGAATTGCTAGCTAAAATACCTGTGGTTCCATGCTATTCTAAATTTTATAAAGTTGACTAGTGTCATCCTATTTCTAAGAGGCAGTAACTGGGACGCGGTGGGGGGAGGGTCATCTGTAAGATGATGATTCCTTCATGTGGACTTGTTGCACATTCGTAATTGTTGAGGCCTTCAATGCCTTCCTCCTGTGCAGAGTTCGGAGGCTCAATGGAGTGCCTTCAATGCCCTCCTTCTTAGTGTATACCCACTCGCAACCAACCTAGCTTTGAACCTCAATAGAGTGCCTTCAATACCCTCCTTCTTAGTATATACCCACTTGCAACCAATTGCCTTCCGTTCTTTTGGGAGCTCAACAAGCTCCCATGTATCGTTCTTGTGAAGAGACTCCATCTCTTCCTGCATAGCTACCTGCCACGAATCAGC
>JBAKGM010000139.1:35587847-35604421 GCA_037177215.1 Asparagus racemosus
ACTCGAGCTTCGCTGTTGTGGGCGAAGCTCGCTAGAGTCTTGAGTTTTGCTTCGAGGGTGGCTCCCGAGTCTCATGATGGGAATGCATGCGACCCTCGTTCTGGAAAATATATATATATATATATATTTTTTGACTGTCTACATCGGCCGAGGCAGGTGCCTCGGCACTGTGGCCGAGGCACCAAACGGTTCCTCAGCCTAAGCCGAGACGTCCCATTTGGTATTTTTCATCGCCGTTCTGGTCTGGTTCGTCCGATATCTCGTCCGATCCGGTCGCGTCGAGTCCAAACCTAGTTGATCATCCTGCCTACTTCAGAATCTGATTAGTATAGTTCCGTCGACGCTTAAATCCTGTTAATTCCGTCTCGTCGACGTTTGAGTCCGATCGACTTGCCTTGTTGAATCTCGCTGATCTGAAGCTTCGTCGCTAGATTTATTCTACGATACGTCGCTTCGTTGACTCGCACGCCTTGCCGACTCACTTCATACGTGCGTCATCTCGCTTTATGCTTTTTGTGGCGCCGTTATGTCGTCAGCGGTTCTTGGTCGCATTGCTTGATGGGACGTTAGTGTCAACCCACCGTTTTGAGTCTCGTTCGGGCACTGATGAGCAATTTTCAACGCCTACAATTGCCACCTGTACCCCCAGCGAAGGGCTCTCCTTTATAGACTGAGGAGGTCGGTCCCCATGCATATTATTGTCCGGTTACCTCGACTTGTCAGTTCTTTAGGGAGCGATTTATTAGGGACTCAATATCGACATGAGACATCCCTCGTATTTCGGATCGAAGAGGCAAAAAGGACATCGGAGGACCTAGTAGGGAGGTCACTTGGATGTTCCCAAGGATGACAATCTCTCGATTGGGGAGGTCAGTTAAAATATTGGAGGGATGTGACAAGTCGGGTTGGTAGATCTATCAAAAAGAAGCATCAACATAAGCATCAATCTCGATGTAACTCGATTCTAGTTGGATTGCATAGCTACAAACCTGGAGATGCGTCTAATGACATACAAATTTTTAGATCTCGAGAGGAGCCAGCTTTGGATGGTGAGGGTGACTAGAGTCACATCCCTTGATCATTGAGCTAGATGGTTCGCCTTTAGTCAGAGTTTGTAAAGAGAAGCGGGAAAGAGTATTTCTTGCAAAAGATCCCTCGATAGTTGTCCAATTCTCATTGTCACGAGGAGAGGTACTTTTTAAAAACTGTGGGGATCCACCACTTACATCATTGTCTCCTCTTCTTAGTGATCCACATGACAAACATCGTTTGATGGATGCATCTTTCAAACAAGGCATGGATTTTTTATTGATAGAATCGATTGCTTCTATTGTTTGAGGTGAGCCATGAGCAGGAAGGATTTGTACTGCATGTTGGTAGCTTTACCAAATTCTCTCTACCCTTCCTTACCCTCAATAAAATGTCCCCTTCTTCATCGTCTTCATCTCATCATTGCCCCCCTTATCACCCGTCCAGAGAGCCATCGCGGTCCTCTACTCACCTGCCGGCTTTAGAGATGCATGATTGGTCTTCAGATCCCTTGCCTGCTTTTCTTGGGAGTCCAGCTCTCTGATTTTTAGGTGCTTGATGTAGTGGGGACTTATAAACTTCTTGCGTGACTTTGAACCCTATCAGGCAATGAGAGAGCCTATTTTCAAACATAACCATTTGTTTTATTTAAACACATTTCACTTTTTCACAAGTATAATGCATATGGATTAAAAAAAAGAAAAAGTTAAAATTCATATGCCTCCTTCGCTCTACCCAAATCCTTACCCACGTCACCTGCTTCAAGTATGGGGAAACTCAGAAGAAGGTAGTAAGGGAGGATGAAGGGTGAAGAGAAGTTAAGTGAGGGTGAATGAGTGCATGTGCTTGTTGAGTTGTAACAAATCTTAGTAGTCTTCACTGATCCACTTTCGATAAAAATGTCATCGCCTCCCTTAATCTCCTCTACCATTTTCACCCTCTCATCCCTCAACAAGAACTAGAAGATAGACCTGATCTGTTAACTCCCGGCAACCACCTCAATTTGAATATGCATCCTCGTCTGGATAACTAATACCCTTGCTTGCATTGAGCCATCACACTTTGTCCTTTAGCAACTTCCTTTACCTCTCATGCAGCCAAGAACCCCTCCATCAAAATCCAAACATAAAATGAGTCAGATACTTGAGGATTTACTGAAAACCATCAATCACTTCTCTTCTCTCAACGTCCTAATCTTTTCTTTAAACATCCCTGTAGCTGGAGACAATGTGGCGTAGAGGATGCAAGGGATGCTTGAGTTTTTTTATTTTGAAATTGAATTTAAAAATATTGAAATTGGATATAAAAACAAATCAGGTGGATAATTTTTGTTTATGAAATCATTTTGAAAGTATGTAACATTCAAAAATAAATTATGGTAGAACTTTAGATTCATACAAAGAATAATTTTTGTTAAAAATAGTTTGGGAAAAAAATCCACCAAAAATAGAATACATAGTGGCGAAGATTTTTCTTACTTGTCCTACACTATGCTAGCTAGAAGAAGTTTTTCCCCTTTGAGCGAGTTCCTTTAATCTCCCCCTAATGATTGTATGCTCGTGGCTTGCTAAGAACTTATGTGGCTTGCTATGAACTTATGTGACTACATTGACAAATTCTTTGATTTTTTATGAGCACCAATATGGCATACACCACATCAATAAGAGGAGACCATGTGACACAAACCATCCCATGATCTTCTTATTTTCCAAATGATTTGTGCTACATATTATTCTCCTCGAGGGATGATGTATGCCACCTTTGCCGTCATGGAGCACTGCAAAATATATCGAATAGATTCCAAGTTCTATGGAACTCTCTCTAAAGTTACTATTTGATACATATTTGCCCCCAATCATCACCTTACCTACCCACACCGCACACCACACCCATGCTTATATAAAGGCATAATTGCAGATATAACCCATGTAGCATCAAACTTTGTAACTTGATACTCCCATAGTTTGATTTTGAAAGAAAGTTAGTTGATTTTGATTGAAAGGTGGTCTAGATGAAAATTTTATTCCTCTTTTATCCTTAGATTGACTTAAGGGTAAAATTTGCTTAAAGCCAGGACAAAAGTAAGAAGATTTCACCATGATTTTTTATCTACAAAATGAAAATTATGCAGTTGGATCTGAGATGCAAGTCTAGAGGGGGGGGGTTGAATTGGATTGCCAACTATTTTTGAAGATATCATAGAATATGTAGCAGAATAAAAATAGTAATAAGCAAAGTAAACAACGCAAATCACAAAAAATTATCACAACCAGAACACATGAGAGTTTATAGTGGTTCGAATAAAAAATCCTACATTCGCTCTTCTGTTTCATGAAGGGGTTTCTCACTGCGTGAAAGTCCTCTTGAATCACAAACTCGATTCAGTAGACATACAAGTCGAAACCCTAGTTTCTCCTAAACTAATCACATAATCTAAACTCTTCATACATGAGTATCTCTAATCCTAGCTAATAACAATTTCCTCAACCAAACCCCAGCTTGAGTACACTGTAAACCCTCAATTTACCCCGGCTTGAGCATGCCTCAAAAGACATGTGTAATACAAAGTATGAAATATCAATTAAGTGCAATATGGAATGATCTTATAGCCCTTTGATTGTGCAAACCATTTTCTAAAGGATATAAGTGAAGGTCGATGAAGAACAGCAATGATGATGAAGTCTAAGGACAGCACTCCTCAAAGGTTAATGATTGGATGATGAAGAATGATATCGAGGATTCTTTCTAAGAAGTCTGAGCAAGGTTAATCGCCTAGGTCGAAACTCTAGCTCTCTCTCTCTCTCTCCCCCATTTCTTTCTATTTCTTTTTCTCTCTTAATTAGGTCAGGAACATCTCTAAAATCCATGAGGAAAGAGCCTATATGCCTCTAGCGATGAACGACTAAGACTGAGTTCAAAACTGATGAAAAATTATAAATCTAGCACTCAACCATCGATGGTCGAACTTAACCATCAGTGATCAAGTTGTCACCATCGATGGTTAAGTTGTAACCATCGATGATCTGAACCTCTCTGGATGTTTGCATCATAAGTGATTGATGGTACCATTAAAGATCTATAGATCAGATCAAGAGCTTTCCCAAAAGCTGGTATAATAGCAATTTTAATAGCCGAGCCAAAAGTTATGACCAATGCAAGTTTCAGTCTCAATGTATGTTTCCATTATGTGATTGTCTGTTTCGGCGTTGTATAACTAAAACATTCATATCTCAAGGTATACATCTTCGAATTTTGTTCCCTTTGTTCCTATGAATTTATAACCACAAGACAGATACTCCCATATACTCAAAAATGAATTTTACTATTGATATTTTTTCATAAATAACTATGATTAACTTATCGTCTTTCTCTATATACTTGTGAACTTCTTTCGAACTTCTTATAATCTATATAAAACATCTCAAACGAATATTAGACCAATACAAAAGTTTGTTATTCTTTAAAGCAAGTCAATTGCATGGTCACAATCCTAACAGAAGTAATATTTTAAGAAAGATACAAGAGGTCTACAAGCAGTTTAACCCATATAAAAATGCTGAATAATTACGTCGTTATCAAGCAAAATATGCTTAATGAAAAACTTGCTCATATTATAATTGATCTTTCATATTTGATATTATGTATGTTGCTGATGTAAGAAAAAACTTCGTAGTTTGAGTCCACAAGATTGGACTCAGTGTTGAGGGCTTCATGATCTCTCTTGATGTCTGGTGATGATCTTTAATGGAGATAGCTTGAGATACATAGAAAAAGCATCTGATTGATGATAATCGGCTGTACACTGATGCCCCTCCGATGCCTAAGTTAGAAACTTGTTAGTGAAGATCAGAGTTGTAAGAGTGTAGGTTAGGGGTTTAGAGAGGAGAGTTTCATAGATCAAGGTCAGCTATACCGAGTCAAGGTCAAGATGAGTCATCCTTTTACCTGGTAGTAGGGTTTTTGTATTTATACTGATCGTCTGGGTAGATTTGATAGTACATGTGTCACCCTTCGAACAGTCGAGGTAGTTATGATAGTTACTTGGCTTGCAAGTTAGTCCATGTGGCATGACCCCCTTGGCTTATGATGGTATAGCTGATGAACATGTAGATCAAATAAGTTATGGAAGCTGGCAATAAAAAAGATTAGGTACTCAATTGATATATCCTGACATGGTATGGTAAGAATATGATACTATTTAAATTAATCATCTCCAGTTAGGCTATTGATGTCAGATAATTAACAGCGAGGTTTTAGGCAGATTATAGAAAGTTTAGGATCCCCCAATCTTTTTTGATTGCTGATTATTGAGCAGAGGACTTGATGTTGTATACAAACAATGCGTAAGACGGTCGGAGTTGAGTTCTCCGGGAGTTCCTTCAACGGTCAAGTCAGTATTAATCTTAAGTGGAGGTAACATGAGTAATGTAGGGTTTTGGGCAGAAATTGTGTACCTCTATGCAGGGGATGCGCCTATTTTTAGTAGAATCTAAAGGGTATATGTGTAATCTTGGCCGAGTCCATACAGTCAGCTTAGTCAGCTGGTATCGTATACGTGTCGGCATCGGGTGATCCGAGTCATCCCCATATTTATTGTGGTGGCGACAGAGGAGTTGCAGTGCTAGTGCATTCTGATGAGCCATTATGACACAAGAGGAGATGTAATGATGGTTTTGACTTTGCACTTAATGTTATGCTACTTGGTTGTTGGTGAGGGGTTCGATAAAGATCGCCTTTCGTCTAGGCTTTTCAAGGATGCCGAGATAAGAAGCCTTTCAATTCGGCTGCTCAGATGAGAGCACTTCTCAACTCGGTCCAATGAATGACAATGCATGGAGTTGGTTTTAGTACTAGGATCCGAGTGAGGACGCCTTTCGACTTATCCATATAGGAAGGTGCTGAGTGACGGCGTCCATCGGCTTGTCCTTCATGGAGTCAGGTAGAATTAGTGTATAGTTAATCTAGGACACGTGTCATTTCCTAGAATGAGATTAACACTTAGTCATTTCTGTGATACAACATAAGTAAACCGCCTTAAAATTATACCAGACTGGGATTAGGCATGGTAATCAAACTGAGATGAGTTGTCATGGACCTTTATCACAATATACAAGCTTTTTGGGTCATGTTCATGGGCCATGAGTAGGTGATGAGCTAAGTTCAGATATCGCAAACTTTAGCAAGTTAAGTTGGTTACCTAATTGATTGAGTCAACCTATCTTGAAATGGTTTGGCTAAAGCAAAATATAAAATCTGGGTTATATGCAAATATATTTTTTGTTTTTTTCAAACGTTGGATCTACACATCTAAAAGGTTTGTTTTAATTTCATTTCAATCCCAATCAAACCATATGATGCTTGTCCAATTCATTCTGCTTTGGTTATTCAGAGCTTGATATTAACATTGCTTCTATCGAATTTGATTTTATGATTATTGTTAATGTACAGGACAAACCCAACCAAAAATAAACACTGGAAAAGAACACTCTATCGCACTTATTTGTAAGTTGCAAAATCTATTGTGAAAGATTCTAGAGAAACACATAATTTTGAAAAAGTACTAGAGACAGTGATGAACTCCTAATGGAACTATAAATTATAGTATTATGCATAGAGAACCACCGAATACTAATCCTATCAGAACTTTGATTCACTAAGGGGGTTTGTACAATTCCAAAACTACCCTGTGAAACCGCGTGGATGTTAAAGATCTTCAAGGTACAAATGGTTTGGATAGAGATAGATATGAACTTACCATTTTTTTATTAATGAATAATAATTTCCATTCACCTAATGAAACATTTATGTACAATCTCAACTCGCATTTCTGAGCATACAAAACACTCAACTTGTGAGCACTCTCAGATTGATTACATATACAAAGTAAACAACTAACTCACAATTTTTTTCATCCAAATTTTCTACTTGTCAGTAACTGGATTAGAGAACATAATGATTAACATCAAAGTTTTAATTTGCTAGACAGTACACTCAGGGCTTCTTGGTTCTTTACCATGTAACCTGATGTTCCTTTCAATCCATAGAGCATAAACTATGCTTGAAAGAGCAAAGTAATCCTTTAATTAGTCTTTTACTACACAAGAATTTATTCCGTGCTCACATCGGTGAGTCTTACCTGTAGAATAACTAATAAGGAGTGGGTAGCGGGAACTAAACTCATATCATTAGATTGGAAGGCTAGAGGCCTAATTTCTTTTATATCTGATTTATTTAGTCTCTACACGTTTCTTCCTTAGTTACATGCACATTTTTCTAAATTGAATGAAACAAAATTTTTTTCAACTGCTGCTTCTTCTTTTTTATTTTTATTTATACTCTAAATTTTATGAATTTGAGCATACAAATGGCTTATATTATTGACTTAGAACACATAGAATCTGAGTTGTAGCATTAATTTTTTAGTAACTAAATTAGTTTCCATATTACAAATTGAAATTTATGTACACATCATTACTCAGCAATCCCAAGAGTACAAATTTACACTATACAATCAGTAAAATAACTCTTCTCAATAACACCCTCTCATTAATAAAACTATCACCATATCTATCTATTCTAATACAACTCTCCTACCTCGGGTATATATACAACAGATGCACCTCTCACACACAACACAAACTTTCTAACCAGCATTTAACACTGCCAGTATTTAAACTACGAATTCGAGCAATAATCTCAATCATAATCTTCTTAACCAACTGACTAGGATGGGAAGCAACATTCTAGAAGATAATACTTTCCTCTTTGGCACTCTGCCTCTTCCCTATCTGCAAAATCACAATATCTATTCTTGCTAAACCAACTGGCCTCGCGGATAGGTAAGCCACATCAAGATTTTTTTCCAAACAATGGCAGCATAGGGGCATTAAAAGAAGAGATGGTTCAAGTTCTCTCTCGATTGATTGCAAAGAGAACAATTGCCATTGCCAAGCATAATACCCAAATGTAACAATCTATCCTTGCTAAGAAGCCTACCACATAATGCAAGCCATAGCACAAATGAATGACGATGGATGGAGTTATTCCCCTAAGCAATAGAAGCCCAATGCTCTCAACTTTGTCCACAGAATAGATCTCTATATGCAAGAGAGAATTTTAAAGCTTACATTTATGCTTCTAGTAGTCAGCTTAATACAGAAATTTCATAAGAGAACTCTATGTGATAAGAATCAAGCCCCTACCTTGTAAGAGTTTTCTTCAAAACCATGAATCACCATATCTTCACTGGAACATGTCAAATAGATTGATGTTTAAGATAACGAGCGTGAACCCATTTAATCCACAGGTGATCTTCTTTCTCATGAATAGACCACAATAGTTTATCATAGAGGTCTTATTCCATAAATTAGCTTTATATTGTCCACTCCTCCTTGACATTCTGCCAAAATACATTTGGTCCCAAGCAATCAACTGAATTTTATAAGCACGAACTCTACTTCCCCAAATAAAATTGTTACAAAGTCTATCAATCTCCTTTAATGTCTTCTTTGGTAGGATAAAAACTCTAGTCCAGAAGATCTGCATACTAAATGGCATTGATTTCACCATCTCAACCCTTCTAGTACACAACAAAGTGTAGCTCGCCCAAGCCTCCATTTTAGCTTCAATTTTACTCAAGTGCTCCCTAGTAAAAGCATAAAACATTCTACTACAAGACACTGGCATTCCCAAGTATTTAACTAGTAATATCCCTTTATCATACCCCAAAATCTGGCAGGGTAAAACTCTCATCTCCTCAGAGACTCTAGCTAAGAAGATGATAGTCTTCCTTGGATTCACATGAAGCCCCGAAGCAATAGAAAACTGATCTAATTTAAGTTTAAGAGCCTGCAATGACACCAAATCAGCTCTAGCAAATAAGAGCAAGTCATCTGCAAATACTAAATAAGAGAGCTTCGAATCTTGCGCACCTAGGGTGAAATTTAAACCCCCTAACCTCACGAACAATCTTCAAACTCCTCGTAAGGTATTTCATGCAATTATAAATGAGTAAGGGGACATTGGATCCCCCTATCTCAGCCCTCGCTTTCCTCATTAATCACCACTAAATATCTTGCAGTAGTAACATACTCTATCATCCACTCAATAAATAGAAGAGGAAATTTAAACCCACCAACATACTTCTTAAGAACCTCTAGTCTATAGTATTGTATGCTTTCCTCACATCAACCTTAATCAACCCCCTAGGACAGACCCCCTTCCTCCCATAATGCTTCACAAATTCGTAGACTACAAGAATATTGCTCTAATAGATCTCGCCTTGACAAAGTCAATCTGATTCCCACTAAACAAAATAGGTAATAAACTCTGAATTCTACTAAGTAAGAATCTTAGATATGCACAACATTGCAATAATATATAGGTCTGAAGTCACTAACCTTAGAAGGGTTATTAACTTAGAGACCAAGATAGAAGTTATAGAGTTGAAACCTCCATAAAGCTTGCAAGTGCCAAAAAATTTCTTAACAACAATTACACTCTCCCCATCTATAGCTTTCTTATAGAACTCTGAAGACGGGCCATCTAAACTAGTAGCTTTACTATTCAGAATAAACATTATAGCCTTCACAATTTCGTCATCATTAACAGGCCCACACGACTCATGTCTCTGCATTGTTGAAAGAATGGAACCATTATTGATAACATTCAAATCCACCTCTGATACCCAATTGGCCTCTTTAGCCAGCAGTTCTTGATAAACTTTATAATTTCAGCAACAATGATCTCTTGATTAATAATCTTCCTATTAGCATCATCATATAAGCATAATACCTTGGATTGATGTCTCCTATGCTTCAAGTAAGAATGAAAAACGATTAGTATTATTATCTCCCATAGAAATCAAAGAGAGCCTAGATTTTTGCTAATAAAAGATTAATTCATCCCTTTCTAGCTTCCAATATGTCTTAGATACTTCCCTCTCCTTCCTGGTTAAAGCCACATTAAAAGAAGTAACCTGAAGAGCTACTTGGGCCTCATCCAAAGAGACTAATATGTGAGAAGTGTCGCTTATTAAGTTCCTTCAAATCATATTTCACCCTTATTTATTTATTTATTTATTTTTCCAATTTTGACATTTTAGAACCATATTTCTCCTTTTACCAACATGACTGACTCAGACCCTCATGATTTGCCCACATACGAAAGAATCTAAAAGGCTTAGGACCACCTAAATGCTCCTTAATCAAAGAGATAACTGCAGGTGAATGATTAGAGATAGAAGCTTGCTGAAATCAACTTGACTCTCCTCATAAGAATGAATCCAATCATCATTATTAATAAAAACTTTATCAATACATGACCAAACTTTATTATCTTCTTCTGTCAGTCTATGTAAACTATCAATTAATGAATCCAATTATCAAGCTTCTTACCTCTGCATCAACGACAAAATGAGTAGGGAGTTTTTTTTGAGGAGACACCATATTATTAAAGTCTCTTATCACAATTCATAGTAAACGAATAGCCCCCGTAAGCTATTGATAGTGTCCCTCAAAATCTACTTTTGAGTATCACTATTAGATGCATAAACTACAGAAGCCATGAAGTGAAATAAACCATACACATTATGAAGCTCAAAGTGAACAAACAGGTCAGTCTCTATGGAAATAGAATTATATTTTCAGAGAAAAGATGCACAAAGATTCGAGATAATAAAATAGTCGTTCTCTTTTATTAATCTCTTAGAAAACAATAAAATGTTACATTGTATTTAGTTACAATTTTAATTTTGGGAAGCTGTGCTCGAAGAAACTAGGCGTCAGCGTCATTTGACCATATGAATAAACTAGGACCATTCTTTGTACAACCAAGTGAGATTGAACTGGGCCACTTCGAGGGTCCTTAAGATGAAGAATGAACTTGTTACGGAGAGTTTGCCTAGTTGAACTAGTGAGAAGAGTGCTGACAATAATCAAAGATCGATTGTTATGTGGCTATAACGACATAAGATGTTAAGGGGTAGAAATGGACAAGGTTTGCAAGGCAAACATCTTCCCTGTACGGTTCGAGCTCGAGGAGTTGAAGAATAGGTGGAGGATAGTAATCGCCCAATCAATTCTCTGAAGAACCCTCCTTTGAAAATTTATTAGGGAGGGGGATATTTATAGGATTTGTGTTGAACTACGTTCAAAGTTCATCTACACTTAGTTGGGTCACGTTTGTACGACAGCGATGCTGCCAACTTGCCATATCCATCACTTCATTGGATTCTCGTTAATTCCATTGTAGGCGGGAAATGCCATGGGTCTTGTTCATCATTATTGGAACCATCTCTTTAGTTACCTCACATTAAATGCAGCGCGGCCTCCATCCCTACTATAGATGGTTAAAATATATTCTACTCAGGCCAATGTTTAGCTTGGATCCAAGAAGTGAATATCCATGGGTTAAACACTTCAAATGAGCCTAAAGTTATACCCACAATAGGCTATAGTAAAGCTCGCTCAAACAAACACGCGAATGTCGCTATATAGCACACTTCGGCCCAATCCAAACAAGTTAAAAATGGGCTATAAGTCAAGTTACGTAAAGTTTGCCATTTGATGTTAGTGAACTTTGCCCAAAGAAACCCACATGGGCCACATCGCCCACAATCCAAATAAGATGGCCCACCCACGTTCAAGTGAGCCTCGTTCAAATCCTTCAGTGAACTTCGCCCACAAAGTCATTGGCGAACTTTACCAATTGAGCATTTTGAGGGCCATTTTCAAGGAGTAATGACCCTCCCATTATCTCCAGAATTAATGGCCACATACTCCACTCATGAAGAGGCCATTAACACTCTCTCTTAGCCTATAAGAGGAGAAGGAGATTGTTCATGAAAGAGGATCGAACACCTCACACACACATGCGCACAGAATTAGCATTTTGTCTCTTTTTCTCTCTCTGATATTTGATTCTAAGAGAAGGCTGAGTCATCTTCCAAGTAACCAAAATTAGAGACCAATATCAAAAGAACTATTGTCTTAGTCAGATCGTCAATGGAGTACAAGATCAATGCTCAATTGGCAAACAGAAAAGCACCCAGTCCTATAAATTTTCTTGTTTCATTTGTAGTGTCTTTTAAGTTGTAATCTAGGCTAATTGCAATACAAAAGACGTGAAAGAGGATGACAACCCTACTGGGGACTTCTTTCTCCTCCGACGAGAAAATTATGTCGTAGTCCAACTCTAAAACCCTCAGGTCTTTTGCTGAATCGTTGGTCATTGAATTTGACCAAGAGAAGTTTGAAGATTTCATATTCTCTAACCAATCATTGACGGCTACCACTAGGAGCTGTCACAAGATTCGCAGCATTGCGAAATCAAGTCAAATTTGACCCCTTGCTTGTGTCAAAGCGAATCTCGTCAATGATAGTTTGAGCTTCACTGGAAGCCAAGCGAATTTCGCCCAAAGCGAAGAAATAATGACCCTTGTTACAAGTGAAGGTCAAGATGTTCTCATGTCTTCTAACTTTGGACATCATTCCACTATTACCTTGGGGTTCATTTCAAATCATCTCGCGATGCTCGCTATGCTTGCTATGCTTCCTCGACAGAAGTAAAGAATTAACGTAACCCCTTATCCAAATTCTCGCAAGGGAATAACATCACTTCTCGTGATTCGTCTGACCCCGCTAAGTGAAGGTCAGGCCAACGTCGGCATAGGTGATGTTTGCATGACCTAAAGTGGCAATTTGGCTCAAATCAACTTGGGACTTCTACCGATTTGAGAGAGTTCCTATCTCTAGAGAGAGCTCGCCGATGTCAGCATTGTGTGGCCCTTAGGAAAGTTGTTATGACAGTTCAAAAGAATTGCCAGTGCAAAGCTATTCCTAAAAAGGAATCGGTTTTCAACCATTTTAGTTACAATCCTGAGCCTTCAGAGGCTTGGATCAAAAGATGACGACGTACCCAAAAGGGTAAACTCTAAGAATTCACAATCAATACGACTAGTGTAGTCTCTGGGGATAAGGAGGCAGATGCTGACAGTCTATCCAATCCTAGATATTCTTCTAGAATTGAGGGCATACTCTTGGAGGTCGATGGCATTTATCACCGCACGGGGTCGAGGCAATGGGTCTCAATTCCTTTTGATTACTCCCTCATCTAGGTGCATGGACTGTGAGCTTCGCGGTAAGCTAACCAGCCTACCACCAGTGATACCAAACTCTGCTACAGCATCAAACGTGACCCCTAGCTCAAGTTAACAACAACAATGGGTGGCAGAGATGACGGAGCGGGAAAATCTTCTTGCTTAGATGGCAACTCAAAAGAAAGCTTTAGATGAACGATTTGAGCATTCAGAGAAAATGTTCGAGCAGCTCCTATCAGCTTCTCAATAGCAAGCAAGTTCTTCAAAGGAAAAACGACTAGTTATCAAACTTTTCGTAGAAAAAGAGCATATGGTTCAAGACAATGCAGACTCTACTCATTCAGTATCATCGGCACATCCTAAGCCAACTCAGGAGATGAAGGCCCAGGAGGACATCTAAAAAGAGCTCCACACTCTTTCACAGCAAACTGAGCTGAAGAAGGTTAGGATCACCTAACCTTATCTCATCGAGTGGGTCATGATTCCTACTTGATGAAGTTCAAGCCACCGACGTTACACATGTTTGATGACAAGGGTTCCCCGAACCAACATATTTATTACTTCCACCAACAAACTAGGAATGTAGTTGGTAATGACACCATTAAGGTGTGACTTTTTATTGGCACCCTTTAGGGGAAAGGCTTCGACTGGTTTCCAAATATGCTTGAGGGATTGATCAAATCATGGGCTGATCTGGAATGTAAGTTCCTTTCACAAGTTTATGAGGAACAATCAGATGTTATCATGGCAAAACTCCTCTCTGAAAAGCATAGGGGAAATGAGGCGGTCAAGGAATTCATCGAGCGATGTTGCAATCTGACATTGTAATGTTGAGATATGCCATTGCTGGTACTACTTCAAACTTGTCGGCATAATTTCATGGGTCGTATAGAAGCTCATAAGGGTGCTGTCACGGCCTATACATGGAAGGACTTAATAGAGCAAGCTGAGGTAGTAGAAAAATCATCAGAATGCTTCAACAAGTACGAACCCCGTACTAATTTCAAGGAACACGAAGGAAAACAAGGGCATACCTCCCATTCGAAAGCCAAAGAGACTTTCACGGTCGAGGTTAAGAAACCCGACAGCCAAAAGAGGGAGCCAAGGTAGAATGTTCATCACACCCACTCCTTCAAAGATGAGCATACAGTATCCATCTTCCACATCCTCAATAAAGGCAATCGGTTAAAGGTTCTTAAAGTCCGACGCCCTGAAGAGATCGGAAGACTGACGATCCCAACTACTGTCTCTACCATAGAATGTTGGAATATCTAATGAAGAATTGTTATATCCTTAAGGATAGAGTACAAACTTTTATTGATTCAGGAATCCTCAAGATGAAGCCTGAGCAAAAGAAAGTCACTACTAACATGATGACTCTTCAATTCGGATCCTGGTAGCTAAATATGATGAGCGTACCTAAAGTTGCAAGTATACAACTATCAAGTTATAGCCTAAAAAGTTATAGATCCCACGAGGAAGGTGTTGTAAGAGTTAATCAAAATCGGTTCTTATGTTGTGTGCGCGACAATTAGGAGTGTGAATAAAGGAAATGTGATGAAAGTGAGTGTGGAGGGATTAAGAGAGTGTTTGTGATTGAGTGCAAACAAAATGAGATTGAGAGTGGAAAGATAAAAGTGGTTGTGAATACGTGCAAATAAAATAAAACTAGATGGAGAAAGGAGAAAGAATGATGAACAAAATGAAGGGAAATAAAAAAGGTAATAAAGAAAAATAAAACAAGTAAATAAAAAGCAAGTACAAAGAGGAAGATCAAGAATATAAAATATGGAGGATTAATTAAAGATATGAGGAATATAGAATAGATCCACTTAGCTAATCAGCTAATCTCAATCTTATGTAAATAAGTAGGATATAAAGCTAGTTTCAAGCAATTTCTAGAATTCTAACAAATAATAGCTCCACATTTAAAAAAGGGCAATTCTCTAGAAGGTTCTAGTCTTAAGGTTAATTAAAGAAAAGAAAATGAGATTGAGAGAAGAAAAAGAATGATGAATAAAATGAAGGAAAATAAAGAAAGTAATAAAGAAAAATAAAAAGCAAGAACAAAGAGGAAGATCGAGAATGTAAAATATGAAGGATTAATTAAAGATATGAGGAATCTAGAATACATCTACTTAGCTAATACATCTACCTAGCTAATCTCAATATTATGTGAATAAGTAGGATATAAAGCTAGTTTCAAATAATTTCTAGAATTCCTACAAATATTAGCTCTATATTTAGAAAAGGGCAATTCGCTATAGGGTTCTAGCCTCAAGATGAATTAAAGAAAAGAAAATAAATGCAAGAAAGTAAAGACATGAAAGTAAAGACATGAATGTAAATCTACTCTACAAAGCATTAAACAAGCATGAAAAGAAATTATTACAAAAAAGAAAAGAAAAGAATAAAAAGCAAACCCTCATCTTAATCTTCTCTTCATCTTCATCTTCTTTTCATCCTTGGACAAAGAGAAGAAAAAAAATATGAAGGGGTGAAAATATTTTTTTATTAATTGCAATAAAAAATTATAAATTTAGAAGGTCTTCTCAATTAAGAGTAACCCTCCTCTCTAAATAGAGTTTTTACAAAATATCTCACACTCAAACAGCTCACCCTCTACCCCTATTTATAACATACAGCAAGTGACAAGAACTATTTGATTTTACTTGAACTCTAAGGATTAAATCTTAGCTACAAAATAAGTTTGTTACAAACCAATTGGTCGGCCCCTTGGTTGGCCAATCGGTTAGTCTCGTGGTTGGCCAATCGGTTGGCCCCTTAGTTGGTTTTTGCAGATTTGATTTTTTGTAATTTTCTTGACCTGATTTCTTCATGAATTCTTGAGCTATCTTGGGCCTTCTTTTGTCTTCATATTTGGGCTTCAAAAAATGATAGAAAACTAGAGAGTTTGAGTCTTTTGGACTTTTATTCATTATTTCTTCATTAACCTGCAAATTAAGTTAGTGGTATATTTATTTATATAAGATAAACGATGAAGGTATAATTTTGTAATAAAAATGTAATTATCAAATACCCCCGTACCTAAACTTTTGCTAGTCCTCTAGCAAAGAAAAAACTTGAAAGAGAAAGAAAGAAAAATCCTAACTCACTTTCGCAGGAATCGCGGTTGTATTTAGCAGATATAACAAGCCTATAAACCCCTAGATTACCCTAGTGGATGAGTTGTAGTCTCATGAGGATTTGCAGTGAATATACCCACAAAATTTAGTCGACTTGCCAATTAAAAGAAGTCAATGTGTAATCAATTCACCTGATATATTTAAACATTCTAATTGAAGCTAGTTTTTGTTTTACTCAATAAAACGTTTTTACGTATAACTCCAAGATAAATCTGTTGGAAAATCTTTTCATTATAGTTATACAAAACTAAGTTTAACTTAAAAGTTTAATTTAAAAGTTTTGAAAAGAACATGCTAACTCT
>JBAKGM010000139.1:35604521-35620052 GCA_037177215.1 Asparagus racemosus
GAGAGAGAGAGAGAGAGAGAGAGAGAGAGAGAGAGAGAGAGAGAGAGAGAGAGAGAGAGAGAGAGAGAGAGATAATGACCTTTAATTATGGATTAAGTGGCCATTAAAGTAGGAGATAATGGGGGAGTGGTTATCTCCTTGAGAATAGCTCTCAAACGTCTAATTGGGGAAGTTCGTTGATTAATTGGTTGGCGAAGCTCGTTGAAAGTGTTTGGACGAGGCTCTCTTGGATGTGAGTGGCCCATCACTTTTGAATCATGGGTGACGTGGCTCACGTGGGTAGCTGCGGGTGAAATTCGCTGACATCAAATGGTGAACTTTGTGTGGTTCATTTTTGACACGTTTGAACTGAGCCGAAGTGGGCTGTATGGTGATGTTCGCGTGCTTGTTTGAGCAAGTTGCGCTATAGCCCATTGTGGGCTTGACTTTGGGCTCATTTGAAGTGTTTAGCCCATGGACGTTCACTTTTTAGATCCAAGTTAAACATTGTCCTGGATAGAATATATTTTAACCGTCTACACAGGGCTTGGTCCCTCTTACTCACAGCAAGAGGAGAAATGACGTGGGTGCATCTCGACCTTCTCTAAGATGAACATAGTCCAAATCAAAGGGCAAATGCAAGATCAATTCCTGCAACGTCGTCTCCAAAATTATAGGAGAAGAATCTCTGCAAGTCTCTTCACTCACTGATTCAGAGGAAGAGAAAATTGTCATGACGGAGATAAGGTCCAACCAAGACTATTTGAAGAACTATGATCAATCAGGACCCTCTAAGCAAACTAAACCGGCCAAGCAAAAAGAGACTTGGTTCGACAAGGCATTGCAGCGTCCCTCGGTCGATCCCAAAGCCCTGTTCCAATACGATATCATGGCCAAGTTAACCAATATCCCGGCTTGTATAACCTTGTTCAACCTTCTACGTTTGTCTAATGAAACGAGGGAGGCTTTGAAAGAAGCTCTGAATGACAATGAGATGGTCCTTGCCTACATGTTCAAGCCACCTAAGGAGTAAGAACACAAGCAATGCTATCAGTGTTAACAACAAAACACTTGTATCACCTTCACTCTAGATGACATGCTTATTAAGGAACATCATCACAATGACCCCTTTACTATACCCAGTATGTAGGGTCGGCAAAGGTCGAGAGGATTCACGTCGACCCAGGTTCTGCCTTGAGGATAATCCCGCGAAGACTCCTGAGCATTTTACGTATTCCCCTTTACAAGCTCTCAAAGACTTCTACCACCAATTTTGGATTCAACTCTAGTAGTAGCAGATCGCTTGGGAAAATCCAGCTGAAATGTCAGATTGGTGACTTAAAAACTAAAGTGACTTGTTATGTCATCGACGTCGAGATCGGTGACTTGATGACTGAAGTGACTTGTTATGTCATGGACGTCGAGATTGGCGACTTGAAGACTGAAGTGACTTGTTATGTCATCGACGTCGAAACATCTTACAACTTGCTCCTTGGACGACCTTGGATCCATTCCAACATGTTAGTCCCATCGACGCTTCATCAATGCTTCAAGTACATCGATGAGTAGGGGGTTCCCCGTAAGGTTGATGCTGAAAAGCATCCCTTTAAGGGGGTGAAAATTACTTCACAGACTTTCTGTTGTATGATGACTAGCATACAATCGAGATTGCCCTCCCTGATGATGAAGACAACGGTAACAAAGCTGACAACGAGTTAGATCCAAACGGTGTTACGATCTGGGAGATGGAGCCACTTGTAATTACTCTCGAAGAACCATGTATTGACTAGTCAGTTGAAAATCTGGGTGACTGGATCTTTAATGATAAAATTGAGTTTGCTTATGACTGCTCTTCAGACTCTAAGTATGAAAACTCAAGAGTTGATACTTTGTTGTCTAGGCTAGCTTTAGAACAAACTTTGTACATGCCTGTAAATGAGTCTTATTCAACTCATTTGCAGTTAGATGACTCAGAGGACGCCACCTTCATGGTCCAAGCTAAGGGGCGTGATTGGAATCTTATCGCCTTCGGAAAGGTCAAGTCACATCCATGTTCGCTCGCCACAGACGATGAAGATGGAACAATACCAGAGTTCTCTCATTATAGTCAGTAGTCTCAGCATATAATGGCAAGAATGGGGTATGACTTCACCCTAAAGCAAGGATTGAACTTCAAGGACAGATAGTTCCTCTAATCCCCTTCATACCAAAAAGAGAGGCCTTTGAATATTATAATCGTACTAAACGTGGACTTGGGTATATTTTCCCAGAAGCCGACTCACAAATAGGACTAACGTCTAATGATTTCCTAAGTAGCTCTTCAGACACGTCTAGCTAGGATTCTGATGTCAGCATTGGAGCCATGTTCAATGAATTCACTGCTAACATCATTTCATACAGTTTAACCATATATCTTGATGAATCTGAAGTGTTTGAAGATCCTAAAGATGATCCCTTGATGAAACATCTCAGAAAATAATGGGAGTCATGCTTTGAAATCAGCGAACCACACACGAGATAAAGTGATCTAAGTCAACATAGGCGACGAAGCCAATTCTAAACCCATCTTCGTCAACGAGGGTTTATCACTCACTAAGAAAGAAGAACTCATAACTCTTCTTTGAGAGTACATCGACGTCTTCGCCTAGAGTTACGAAGACATATCTGCCTTGGATCCTAATGTGGCCATATATCGCCTCAACATCAGTCCTAACATTAAGCCGGTCAAGCAACAATAACGACACTTCCGTCCCGAATTGATGAAGCAGATCTAGAAAGAAATTCACAAACTTATTGAATGCGGGTTCATTCGTGTAGAACAACATCTAGATTGGCTGGTCAACATCATTGTGGTAACAAGAAAGAATGACAAAATCTGGATCTGTATTGACTTTAGGGATCTTAATCTTGCTTGCCGAAAAGATGAATTACTTCTCCCTATCACGAATGTCATTCATGGATGGGTTTTCTGGATATATCCAAATCAAGATGCATCTGGATGATCAGAAGCACACAGCTTTCAGGACACCTTTGGGGTATTCAGTTATACAATAATGCTCTTTGGTCTAAAAAATATTGGGGCAACTTATCAATGCGAGATGAACATGATTTTTTGTGAGTATTTGTGTAAGGCAGTAGAGTGCTACATCAACGACCTCGCAATCAAGAGTTGTCAGAAGCAAGATCATGTCAATGACTTGAGGATGGTGTTCGAAATCATGAGAAAACATCAGCTCAAGTTGAACCCAATCAAGTCTTTCCTCGGGGTATCATGAGGGAAGTTCCTTGGGTTTATAATAACATCCAAAGGGATACACGTTAACCCTGAAAAAGTGAAAGCCATCCAAGAGATGCCACCTCTGAGTAATATCAAAGAACTTAGTGGCTTGCAAGC
The DNA here is from genome assembly GCA_037177215.1 of Asparagus racemosus. Classification (NCBI taxonomy): domain Eukaryota; kingdom Viridiplantae; phylum Streptophyta; class Magnoliopsida; order Asparagales; family Asparagaceae; genus Asparagus; species Asparagus racemosus. Next base: position 35,607,895 of record JBAKGM010000139.1, read on the forward strand.
GAGACTAGCTTACATCCGCTAGTTTATATCCAACCTATCAAGAAAATGCCAACCATTTCAGAGGTTGATGAAGAAGTGCATTTCATTTGTTTGGGACAATGCTTTTGAAAGAGCTTTCGATGAGATCAAGAATTATCTCGCAAAGCTGCCTGTCCTACCCGCACCGGTTTTAGGTAAACCTTTTTTTGATTTATGTCAGGGCTATGGATCACTCTCTAGGAGCACTTCTTGTTCAAAAGAATGATGATGGCCACGAGCAAGCCATTTATTTTGTCAACCGGACTATGATTGATGCCGAACATCTACAATCCGGTCAAAAAGGAATATCTAGCATTGGTTTTCGTGGTCCAAAAAATACGACACTACCTGCTTGGTCAATTCATCCACATCATTTCAAGAGTCAATCCTCTATGAATACTCATGACGAAATCCGGGTCACTAATCTCTAGGTTAGCCAAATGGGCAATATTGCTTTCACAGTAAGACATGACATTCGTTTCACAGAAAGTAGTTAAAGGCCAAGCAATAGCTGACTTCTTGGTGGATCAACCCATCCTCGAATCTTATAAACTCTACGAAGACATTCTAGATGAAGTCTTCGAGTTGAATGTCACTTCGGATCACCAGGGGTGGCAACTCTACTTTGACGGTGCGTCACGACGCAACCACAAAGGAACAATTGTTGAAGGAGTGGGGTAGTACTTATTGATTCCTATAGACGGTCAAAATGTATTTTCACTTAGGCTGGTGATCAACTTAAATCCAAGATGTGAACACCTATGGGCTAAACACTTCGAATGGGCCCAAAGTCAAGCTCACAACAAACCTTGCAAGACAACCCATGTCGACTCGACTTGACCAAATCAAACACGAGTCGGCATGACCCATATCGAGTCGAAAGGTGCTAATAGTCGGCCACGACTAGAGTTGAATTTTGTGTTAAATTTAAACTCATAAGTGAAGCTTGCTAGGCAGCCCACCGAACATGAGTCAACTCCCATGCCGAGTCGAAAGGTGTTATTAGTTGACTAAGCCTAGAGTTGAATTCTGTGTCAAATTCGAACTCATAGGCGAAGCTCGCCAACAAATAAACTCCGCCCACGTCAACAAAAGTGGGCCAAGTCATCCACTTCCAAAGAAGGGTGGCCCACGTCTGCAGCAACTCTCGTCCACGACTCTAGTGACATTCACCTATGTTTGTGGTGACCTTCACCCACGTCGCCAGCGAACTTCGTCAAGCCCACGAAGTTCGCCCAATAGCTATTTCAGAGCTATTTTTAGGAGGATAACTGCTCCCCACTATCTCCTTCTTTAATGGCCACTTAATTTATAATTAAAGGAGCCATTAACTCTTAGCCTATAAAAGAAGAGGAGATCATTCATTTTGAAGCCCCAAGCTAACAACTCACATGCATAGAGAGATCAACACCATTGCCCTTGCGACTCTATTGAGAAAAGCTGCTAAGAGAAGACTGTGCTATCTTCCAAGCAATTAAATTCTGATCAACAGTAAAAGACCCGTCGTCTTATTCGGTGCATCAACAGAATACAAGATTGACGTTCCATCGGCACTCAGAAAAGAACCCCAAGAAATATAAATTTTTCTTTTGTTTCACTTGTAATCTCTTTTATTGTAAGCTGCATCAATTGTAATATTAAAGATTCAAAACAGGATGGCGACTCTGCTAGGGACTTCCTTCTCCTCCAACGAGAAGATTGTATCATACACCGACACTAAGACCCTCGAGTCTTTTGCTGAAATGCTGGTCAATGAATTTGACCAAGCAAAGTTCGAGGAATCCATTTCTATTAACAAAACCTCTTCAATGGCAACTATACGCAATTGTCGTAAACTTCGTCGTAGTGCGAATCTCAGGTCCAAAATGACCCCCACATCTGGAAAGGCCACCTTCGCTGAAGATCGTTTGAGCTTAGCTGGAAGCCAAACAAACTTTGCCAAGAGCGAAGGAATTAAGACTCTTGCCTCAAGCGAAGATCAAGATATTACCACATGTGATCTCGAGCTTCAGTCTTCAACTCTTTTAGGAGTTTGATTCAAAGCATCTCGCAATGCTCACTATGCTTCCCTGATAGAAGCTAAGAATGGGAGTAACCCCTCATTAAAATTCCCTTAGGAGAATAAAAATCATCAATGATGATCCTGCTGGGCAAACATATGGCCGACATTGCCGTAAGCAACGTTCGCATGCCAAGACTAAAGCCAGTGAAGTTGGCTCTAATACTGATCTGAGAGAATTTATATCTCTGAAGAGAGCTCGCCAATGTCAGCATTATGCGACCCTCAAGGAAGTAGTCTCATCAGTTCAAAAGAGTTGCCAATGTAAAAAATCAGTCTTCAAACGTCTCGGTCATGCTCCTAAGCTTTCAGAAGCTTGGACTAAAAGACGACGACATGCCCGAAGAGGCAAAACACAAGTATTCACTGTCAATATGACAAGTGTGACTTCCAACGATGAGGGAGAAAGAATACATAACTCACCCGATCCAATTTACTCTCATGGCATTGGATCCATTTTCCCTGAAGCGGAAGGTGTCTACCGCAACACAAGATTAAGAAGGAGAGCGGCAATTCTTCTTGACTACTCTTCTCTTAAAGAGCAGACGTCACAACCCTCTTCTCAAATGCATCAATCTACTCCTAGCAACGCTAACTCCGCCATAGCATCGATTGCAATACCTAGTTCAAGTCAAGAACAACAATGGGAAGTAGATGCGACAATCCGAGATGATATTCTAGCCCAAATGAAGATTTAGAAGAAAGATTCAGACGACCAAATTGAATGTTTGGAAGAGATGGTCAAACAACTCCTACTAGCCTCTAATCCTCAAGCAAGCTCTTCAAAAGGAAAGAGGCCAATCGGCGAAAATTTCTCGGATAAAGATCAAGAACACCAAGATGATGCAAATTTTGAACATTCAAGATCCGAATGACTCTACCTTCAAAGCCAAACAAGGAAGTGAAAGCCTTGGAAGATATTCAAAAGCAGCTCAATATTCTTTCTTAATGAACTAAGCTCAAGAAGGTTGGGATCATCCGACCTTATCCCGTCGAATAGGACATGGTTCCTTACCCGATGAAGTTCAAACCACCTATGCTACATGTTTTTGATTGTAAAGATTCACCGAAGCAACATATCTACTACTTCCACCAGCAAACTAGAAATGTAGTGGGTAACGATGCCATTAAGGCACATCTGTTTATTAGCACCCTTCAGGGGGTAGCCTTTGATTGGTTTCAAAATTTACCCGAGGATTCAAACAGATCTTGGGCAGATTTAGAATCTAAGTTTCTCTCACAATTCTATGAGGAACAATTTGATGTTACCATGGCCAAACTTCTTTTCGAGAAACAAAGCGGAAATGAGATAGTTAGAGAGTACATCGAAAGATACCGTAACTTGACATTGCGATGTTGAGACATGCCTCTACCAATGCTGCTCTAGACTTGCCGGCACAACTTCATGGCACGAATAGAAGCTCACATGGGTGCCGTCACTGCCATACTTGGAAGGATTTGATGGAACAAACTGAGATAGCCAAAACGTCATCAGAACGTTTCAACAAGTTCGAGCCTCGTGCTAACTTTAAGGGCAACAAAGGCAAACAAGGGCAGATGTCACAACTGAAAGCCAAAGAGACTTTCGCAGTTGGAGTTTAGAATTCCAATAACAACTAGTAAAGAGAACAGAGGAAGAACTTCCAATGTAATTATTCATTCAAGGATGAGCATACAGTCACCGTCTTCCATGTACTCAACAATGGGAATCGTTTGAAGCTCCTAGAAGCTCAACGCCCTAAAGAAGTGGGAAAGACTGACGACCCCAATTATTACCTTTATCATAGGATGTTGGAGCACCTGACGAAGAATTGATATATCCTCAAGGATAAAATTCAAACATTCGTCGAATCTAGAATTCTTAAGCTCAAACCCGAGCAAAAGAAGGTCACTGCTAATATGGTGACCCACCAATTCGGCTCCATGGTAGAAATCCAAGTGCAAGATGGTGTAGTCCCCATCCCTATGGCAGAATGGAAGTGGTCAACCATGACCGCCAAAATCAACAACGCTAAGGCTTGATCCCTCTAACCACTAAGAGAGGCGAAGTAATGTGGGTACATCCCGACCTTCTTCAAGATGTTGGACTCTCTTTAGAAGTCCAAAGACAAGCATAAGATGAGGACTTGCAATACCATCTCCGCGATTATCAAAGAAGAATCTCTACACGACACTTCACTCACCGACTCAGAGGGAGAGAAAGTGGCCATGACAGAGACGAGATCTAGCAATGGTTACTTAAGAGATTACAATCAACTAGGAATGTCTAAACGCAAAAGTTCGATAAAGCCTTACAGCGTCCTCCAAGTGACCCCCAGGCCCCATTTAAATATGACATCATGGCTCAATTAGCCAACACTCCAGCTCGTATCATTATTCGAACTTTTGCGTTTGTCTAAGGATACGAGAGAAGCTTTGAAAGAAGCTCTTAATAATAGCGCAGCATTTTTTGCCTAAATGATTGAACCTCCTCAAGACGAAGGACACGAGCAATGCTATCAATGCCAAAAGCAGATGCCGAACATCACATTCACCTTGGAGGACATGCTTGTCAAAGATTGTCATCATAATCAACCCCTTTACTACACTGGGTATATAGGCTCGTCGAGGGTCGAGAGGATTCACATCGATTCAGGCTCCGCGTTGAGTATAATTCTGGGGAGACTTCTGAGCTTTTTGGGAAGCCCCCTTCACAAGCTCTCGAAGACTTGTACAACCATACTTGGCTTCAACTCTAGCAATAGCCGATCTATTAGAAAGATCCAACTCAATTGCCAGATCGAAAATTTGAAGACCGAAGTGACTTGCTATGTCATCGACGTTGGGACATCTTACAATCTTCTAGTAGGATGACCTTGGATCCATTCCAACACGATCGTCTCCTCAACACTTCATCAGTGTTTTAAATACATTGATGAATAGGGGGTTCAACAAAGAGTTGATGCTAAAAAGCATTCTTTCAAGGGGGTAGAGAATTACTTCACTGACTCTCTCTTGTATGATGAAAATCAGACAATTGAGATTATTCTCCCTAATGATAAGGATAGTGGTAATGAAGCAGATGTTGAGCTAGATACCATTGACGATTTAGTCTGGGAGATAGATCCACTTGTAATTACGCTAGATGACCTCTGAATCGACCAATCCGTCAAAAATCAAGGCGATTGGATCTTTAATGAAGAAGAGTTTACTTATGACTGCTTTTTAGACTCCGAGTCTATAAACTCAAGGGTCGAAATATTGATGACCATGCTTGCTTTAGAACCGGCATTGTGTATGTCGATAAAAGAATTGTATTTCGCTCATAAGCAACTAGACAACTCAGAGGATGCCTCTTTCATGGTTCAATCCAACAAGAGCGCTTTGAATCCGATCATCTTCGACAAAATCGAGACGCAATTTCATTGTCTAAACTCTAAAGAAGAAGCTAAAGCAACGCCAGATTCTCCGGATACAGCTAGCAATCTCAACAGATTATGACAAAGATGGGATACAACTTGACTGTAAAACAAGGGTTGAACTTCAATAGAGGACTACGAGTCTCTTTGATCTCCTGTACACCAGAAGGTGAAGTCTTCGATTACTACAATCGAACTAAGCGAGGACTCAGTTATATTTCTCTCGAAGCCGAGCCACAAACAGGACTAGCATCTGATGATTTCCTAAGCGATTCTTTAGACACGTCCAACTAGAATTTTGACATTAGCCTTGGAGCTTTGTGTAATGAATTCATAGCCAACATGGTCTCATATGACCTAACCATGGATCTCGATGAATTCAAAGTATTTGAAGATCCTGAAGATGATGCATGGGCAAAACAACTTGAGAAGCAATGAGAATCCCGTTTCGAAGTCAGAGAGCCACCTACCAAAGATAAGGTGGTTCAAATCAACATAGGTGACAAAATCAACCCCAAGCCCATCTTTATCAGTGAAAGCCTATCATTCACTGAAAAGGAAGAACTAGTAGTTCTCTTTCAAGAATACATTGATGTCTTCGCCTGGAGCTATGAAAACATGCCAGGCTTAGACCCCAACGTGGTTGTACATCGTCTTGATATCAACCCTAGTGTTAAGCCAGTGAAGTAGCAACAACGATACTTCCATCCTGAATTAATGGAGCAAATCAAGAAGGAAATCCGCAAGCTCATTAAATGTGGGTTCATTTACGAAGAACAACACCCCGATTGGTTAGCTAACATTGTGATCGTGATGAAGAAAAACGGCAAGATCCGGATCTGCATCAATTTTTGGGATCTCAATCTTGCTTGCCCAAAAGATGAATTTCCTCTCCCTATTACAGATGTCGTCATTGACAATACGTGCGGTTTTGAGAGGATGTCCTTTATGGACGGGTTCTCTAGATACAACCAAATCAAAATGCATCTAGATGATCATAAGCACACAACCTTTAGGACACCTTTAGGAGTATTATGTTATACAGTAATGCCCTTCGGTTTGAAGAATGTTGGAGCTACTTATCAATGTGCTATGAACACAATCTTTTGTGAATATTTTTGTAAGATAGTGGAATGCTATGTTGATGACCTTGTATTCAAAAGTTGCCACAAGCAAAATCATGTCAGCGACTTGAGAACGGTGTTCGAAATTATGCGAAAGCACCAACTCCAAATGAATCCAACCAAATCCTTCCTGGAGGTATCATCAAGCAAATTTCTAAGATTCATTGTGACATCCAAAGGAATACATGTCGACCCTAAGAAGGTGAAGGCCATCCGAGAGATGCCGCCTCTAAGGAATCTCAAAGAGCTCAAAGGTCTACAAGGATGATTAGCCTACATCCGAAGGTTCATCGCCAATCTGTCTGCAAAATGTCAACCATTTCAAAGACTCATGAAGAAAGGTGTTTCGTTCGTCTAGGATGATACTTACCTAGAAGCGTTCGATGAGATCAAGGGTTATCTCACGAAGCCACTAGTTTTAGTTGTGCCAGTATCGAGTAAACCATTCTTAATCTATGTCAGGGTAATGAACCATTCCCTTTGAGCACTCCTCACTTAGAAGAATGAAAATAGCCATGAGCAAGCTATTTACTACCTCAGTCGGACTATGATTGGAGCCGAGCATCGCTACAATCTAATCGAAAAGAAATGTTTAGCATTGGTCTTCGCAATTCAGAAGATGCGACATTACCTTACCGGCCAAGCCATGCACATCATTTCAAGAGTCAATCCTCTACGGATTCTCATGACGAAACCCAGATCACTGAATTTTAGGTTAGCAAAATGGGCGATACTGATCTCGCAGCACGACATGACATTCGTGCCATAAAAAGTAGTCAAAGGTCAACAATAGCCGATTTTCTGGTAGACACCCTATTCCCGAGTCTTCGAAACTCTATAAAAATATCTCGGATGAAGTCTTCAAGTCATATATAGCCTCAGGCTATCAGATATGGCAATTGTACTTCAACAGTGCATCAAGACGTAACCACAAGGGAGCAATTGTCGTAGTAGTGGGGGTAGTGCTGATTGACCCCCACGAACATGTTCTCCTTCGGGCCTATTCATTGATCAAGCCGTGCTTCAACAATGTAGCCGAATGTAATGCCCTTGTAATTGGCCTACAACTATCAAATCTAAGGGGAATACGAGATCCGCTATAACGACCTCATACCCTACCACAAAGCGGCGATGAAGCTCGCTCAGTCCTTCAAAGGTTTCTACATTAGTTATGTAGCTCACCTTGAAAACACCCATGCGTATGCTTTGACATCTCTTGCAATCACACTTGCCTTAGCGCCCAAAATTACTAGGCGCATCACGGTGGCTAGCCATTGATTATGCTCACAGAAGCACATTCTTGAAGCCAATGAAGTGCATGTCATGAAAACTCACTTCGAAAGCAATGATTGGCAGTTCCCAATCATCGACTATGTCCTGCACGGGATTCTACCAGATAGTCTGAAGTAGGCAGTCTCCATTCAAAGAAGAGCTCCACACTTCTTCTATGATTCTGCTATGCAGACTTTGAACCGATGATCCCTCGACGGAATTTTGCTCCGATGCTTATCACCAGGTGAAGCTCGAGAAGTGTTAAAAGAAGCTCACGATGGTGCATGTGGAGCTCATCAACTAGGTCCCAAATTTCAAGACTGACTTTGTGATCTACCGATTTGGCATTCCTAGACGAATCATCCATGATAATGGTCCCCAATTCATCAGCCGACCATTCTTTAAATTCTATAACAAGTTCAGAATTCAAGATGTGGCTTCTACGCTATACACTCCAGCTGCTAATGGTCTAGCTGAAGCTTTCAACAAAATTGTCATCAAACTTTTGAAGAAGTTCGTCTCCACCACCAAACATGATTGGGACGAGAAATTTAGAGAGTGTTTGTGGACTTATCAAACAACAATCCGCACTTCCACTGGCTCAACGCCATTTTCCTTAGTTCATGGATATGAAGACATGATCCCTCTGGAAATCTAGGTACCGTCCTTGAGAATTGCCATTACCGAGAAGATAATGACCAAAGAACATATTCAAAAGTGCCTCTAAGAATTAGAAGCACTGGATGAGCCAAGACTTCAAGCTCAGCAAAGAATCGAGATCTACCAATCACAGATCTCGAGAGCCTTCAATAAGAGAGTCAGAGAATGATCCTTTAAAGAAGGCGACTTGGTCTTAGCCATTCGTCGACCCATGGTCATGACGCATAAGACCAGAGGAAAATTTCAACCCAAATGGAAAGGTCCGTTAGTAGTAGAGACAATCTACTCAAATAGAGCATATCGCCTAATTGACCAAAACGGCAATAGGCTCATGGCACCAATCAACGAGAAATTTCTCAAGAAATATTACCCGTGATATCAGCCAATTTCATCTCCCCACAGAGATCTCAGTCATGTTTAAGTTTCCACTTCTGAACAGAGATGTTGATCTCCACGATCTAAAAATCTCCAACAAGTCATCAAGTTAACACTACACCTCTGCTTGACTCCAAATACCATGATTACTGTCATGTTAACATTACACCTCTGAACAATACCAACCAAAAATATCCTTATCGCTGTCATGCTAACATTACACCTCTGAACAGTACCAATTTGATCAAATCGTCATGTTAATATTACACCTCTGAATGATTTATCATTTCAAATGTCCTGACTGGTTAACATTACACCACTGTCAGACCATTTTGTCGACCAGTTAACATTACACCTCTGTCAACTTATCTTAACAAATTTGACCAGTTAGCATTACACCTCTGTCAACTCGCTCATATTAAAAATCGATTAGTTAACATTACACTTCCATCGATTTCCTACTGTTAAGTTAATACTACACTTCTAAATGGTAGTCATCCTTTGGACTCTCTTGACTTGACTGGTTAACATTACACCTTTGTCGGTCAATTTATTTAACTAGTTAACATTACACCTTTATCAAATATTCCTATTACTGTCATGTTAACATTATACCTCTGAACAGTGTCAACTTGATCAAACTGTTATGTTAACAATACACCTCTACCAATTTGATTCCAACATCATCCTCCCTTACAAAGATGTCGTTGCGATACGTTAACATAACACCTCTATCGTGCACACATCCTAGCGAGCTAAATGCTTACAAGAGGGTCTTACAAGGATAACGGTTAAAAAGTATGTATCTATGCAATAAACTCATTCATTTTGGAATCCGTGGCCTCTAGAGCATCTTTTCGGGCCCTCTCCCTCAAAGTCCTAGGATCAATGGGAGCAGCCTGAGCCCTGATGATGGAAAGCTTCTTCATCTCAGCCTGAAACTCTACAACCTGAGAATCCCACTTCTTGGTGAACTCAGTGAAATCAAACTCAAGCTCTTCCTTTTGGCGTTGAGCTGCATCTAGACGTGCTTGAGCCACAGCAATGGCTACTTTAGCCTCGTCGATCATTGCATCCTTTTCTTGGATAGCACCTTGAAGCTCTATATGATAGCCTTCAGCGGAAACAATGCTATCATTTAGATTCTGAACTTTCACGCTGATCTGTTCCATTTCTATATGAGTAGACTCGCGGGCTTTGCGGTGAATGGCTGACAAGCGACGGAATTCAAGTTCAGTGATACTGTCAAGATCAACTATACGAAGCCTCTGCAACTCTTGAAGATAGAGCTCGGCCTTGTCAATCGCTATCTTAAAGGGCTCAGTATGAGCCAAACCAGTAACTGACGACAGAAGATCAAGCTGATCTCTCAATAATTTAAGAGTGCAAATGGACAAACACCTCTGTAGATTCAAGGCAGGAGCAATACTTTGATTGAGTAGCCTCACCATGTTCTCCATCAATATCTTAATCTCCACCTCGATTAAATTTTCAGGATCGGGAGATTGAGGAATTCCCACAGCACTTGAGGAGCTTCCTCCCATGGAGACCACCATCGCATTTGTGGTAACTAGAGAGGGAGTCGGTGAAGCTTGTATCTGCTCATTGCCCGACATCAAAAACAGTGCGAGCGTAACCAAGATGTCTGACATAGTGGGAGCTAGTGCAGAGGCCACCACAATAGAGGGAACGGTAGCCACCACAACCATCACCATGGTCATTAGCACATTTACGAGCATAACCTCAACAGCCGTGGATGAAACTTTAGGCTCATCAGTCGCATCCATGTTGGGACCCTCATTAGACACGGGCCAAGGGCTTGGTGGCACTACCGTTTCACCCTCTGTGGGTATTGGAGAAGTTGAAGCATCATCATCATTATCAGAAGATCCGGGAACCATCAGTCGTCGCTGCACTAACAAAACTAGTGCCGGCGTAGGAACTTCAGTCACATCTACGATAGGCACGGATTCCAAGATGCCAGAAGCTCCTTCAACATCTGCTACTGGTTCAAAGTGACCACGGTAGAATACGACAAATGGGCTAATTTGTACATAGCTCCAAAATCAGGTTCGTCATCTGTTAAATAAACAGAAAGTCAGTCACCAAAGTGGGACAATCACAAGAGATTGACTGAAAGTACGTGGCATGTATGAAGAACCACTGACGTCACCAATATTGTCTGCATCTTCAGGCTCAGTCAAATAGGTATCGGTGTCATCATGCCCATAATCCACTTGTTCCTCATCGTTGTCCAGGGGAATAGGCTCTTTACCTACACATAGGAAGAAAAGCATCAGCCAAGAAGCACTTCAAGTCAAGTGGTGCTAACATATGAATAGAAATCACCTTAAGAACCAGCTCTAGCTTCTTGCACTAGGACCGCAAGAGACTCTTCTCTGACCCTCGAAGAGCCTCTATGCACAAGTTTAGACTCAGGAGACACTAAATGTTGCTTTTTCAAAGGCGGCAGAGAAGGAGGAACATGCAAAAGCCTCTTCCCTTTTCCCCATCCTCTACCAGGTACCCTCTAACGAACCACAGGCCCAACCAGTTCTCAGATGTGGACACCCACCTGCCCTTGAGGGATAGGGTGTTCACCTGGCACCTCTTGATCATCATTTGGCACATCTTCTGCTAGAAATTCTCAAAGTCTGAGTGCTCTACTCATCGAACCCCTCCTGGAAGATGCCTTGTATCACTTCGTAATCCAAAACAAGCTAGCCTTGTTCACCTGGAATTCAGGAGGAGGAACGGTCACCTTGCCGTACCACTTGCAAAATCCTAACGTCATATAACAGTTAGGCATATGTTGGGGAAGCGAGAACTTGGCTCTTGTAACCCCTGCAACAAAGTGGTACCAAGCACGAGCCCCATCGACCAAGCTGCCTCTATGCAGTAACCCTGGCTTTGGATTCCTGACATATAGCTGATCGTAGCCAAATTGGCAAGCAAATCGGCATGGCAAGTAGGGCTCGATGTAGCACTCCATTCCATTCAATCTAGCAATGAGGTGACTTGGTTGAATGTTCACCAACCAGTTAAAGCACCCACTAGGCAAGCAAGTGACATCCTTGCTACTCTTGCCATCTTCAAACTCGTCCCCAGGATTTACGCCGTCAATCGAGGGAAAGCAACAGTAAAGATGGTAATGGTCCCTATTCTGAAGAACTCTATGTTGGATTTAATATTCTCAAGTTAAAGTTTTGATGATAACAATATGTGTGTGTATTGTGTATATTCTAACTTGTT
>JBAKGM010000139.1:35638418-35653013 GCA_037177215.1 Asparagus racemosus
TTCCATTCCCTACCTTTCCTTTCCGTTACTTAACTTTCCGTTCCTTTACTTAGTGAACTCCCAAACAGAGCCTAAGGATGAACAGTATCCACGGATGAACAGTAAGTCTGAGCAGAACGTGGCCGGAAGTGATGGCGGCTAGGGTTGTAGCCGAGGGCAAATGGTTAGAATTTGATATTCGTGGGTGGCGGTTAGGGTTTGACAGGGGTAGAAGGTGGTGGCTAGGGTTTGAGAGGGTGGCAGCTAGGGTTTGATGGGGGTGGTGGCTAGGGTTTAGAAAATTGGAGAGAGGAGAGAGGGTGGTTCTGATACCATATTACTGTGAAAACTCTAGAGAGATCATTAGCTCTCTTGGATGTTGTTTATAGTGTTTAGAAAAACAAATGAGTTTATCCCTAACCAATGTGGGACTAAACAACAAGGGATAAACAACTCTCTCAACATGGTTTTAAGGGAAAACCTGTTATGTTTATACCTCACATCTTAATAAAAGATAACCCAAGCCATTAGAAATTCTGTGGAGCTACGGGTACATAATTTGTGCTTGTAACACTTGTTTTGGAATTGGGATCTAACGTATTATTGGTTGAGGGTCTACAATGGCCTTAATCTATTATCAATTCTTTATCCGTTACAGAAGTTTTTGTATAACAAAAGTTCATAGCATGAAAAAGAATGGAACATAAAGTAAAGTTATTGTGCACATAGACAAGAAAAGAAAAAAAGGTCCTTGGTAGTAGTAGTGCATCCATAACGTCTGATGTTTCTACTGTTTTGTCTATTTGGAGTTAGGATTCTGGGAGTAGGACACCCAGCTTATACTTTGCTCAAAGAATATTGTATCTATATAGTTATCTAGTAAGAAATGTGTCTTGTAATCGTAATACCGAACATTATCTTTCTCGCAGCTGCCACCCATACCTTCTGGTGCTGTCTTGGATCTGGTGGTGATTGGCTGTGGTCCAGCTGGTCTTTCTCTTGCTGCGGAATCGGCAAAGAAAGGATTGAACGTCGGTCTTATTGGACCTGATCTTCCATTTACTAATAATTATGGTGTTTGGGAGGATGAATTTAAAGGTAATTATTCATCATGCTACAGAGTCACTACAGATTTCCTACACTTAGATTTGACTGATTGCTAGAAACTAGAATATCAGAATTTCCAAGTTTATCCGGTGAATATTCCGAAAGTGATCTTTTTGTTATTATATTCCTTGTCAGTACGTAGGTGTCTCATACCTTAAACAAAACGAAAAGAAAATATATAAAAAGGAATTATTTAAAAATTTGAAGGTTTTTAATCACTCGCCCAATTTCTTTAGGTGATGTAATGTCTCATAAATTGCCCATATTTTGGTTTAATCATTCTAAGAGGTTGCCTATTGGCAGGAAGTAGCCACTGGTTTAAGGTATTATATAGGATTATAATACCATAAACTTTCAGTTAAACTACTTGCACACGATTGCCTTTTGTGCATCCACTAACCAAACAAGAAATCAGAAAACTATGACCATCTCAGATCATACTCCAACTCAACATGTGTAAGAACATGAAATTTAACTTCCTGTGAACTTTGATTAAACATCAGTTTACATTATAAAGCCACAATGCTTTGACCTTTTTCATAGTTTATGGTTCATGAGGCTTCATGGACCTTATTGAGGTCTTATTTCTTTTACTAACTTTTTAATCATCAGCATGCCTTGACAAAACCTGTTGTTAGAATGATTGGAGGAACAGCAGCGCTATGAATATTTTTGCTGTATAAACTCTCATTGTGCAACTGCTTCCCCCATGCCCCCAAGATAGAGTTGTTTTAGAATGCATCTTTAGTCTTATGTTTAAAAGTTTTTACATACTTTACCTGCAGTCTCATGGGAGAACATTTTTTTTAGATCTTGGGCTAGAAGGTTGCATAGAGCATGTCTGGCAGGATACAATCGTATATCTCGATAGCAATGACCCAATTCTAATTGGTCGTGCATATGGTAGAGTTAGCCGGCATTTGTTGCATGCGGAACTGTTAAGAAGGTATAAGGGAAAACTTATTTCAAAGTTTACAGTACTAAGGAATTTTGTTCTTTTTTATACTGATACATATGAAATTTTCTCCAGATGCCAGGAGTCTGGAGTTACATATCTTAATTCAAAGGTGGAAAAAATCATTGAATCAAATGATGGTCATAGTATTGTTGCTTCTCAAGGAGAGATCATGGTCCCTTGCAGGTACAATCATTAACTATCTATATCTGGAGGTGGATTCCCATGAAAGAACACCAAGTAATTAGAAAGTGCGCTGAAACCTGCTTGTAAATGTCTAACTTCTAACTTATAGGCTTGCCACTGTTGCATCTGGAGCAGCGTCTGGTAAACTTCTTGAATATGAGGTTGGGGGGCCACGTGTCTCTGTGCAGACAGCATATGGTGTGGAAGTTGAGGTACAAAATCCTTGCATACATTACACTTATCCTAAGTTTCGAGTGCTCATATGATACTTTTTGCACATATCTAGCTCATATTGCATCGGAAATTTCTTTATTGTCAAACTCGAGGCCATCAGAAACATGGGATTAGGTTAGCTTGAGATACTTTGTTTAGAAACTATGTTTCTGTTAATGATTTAAACTGAGAATATTTGCGAATCTATTAATTTCATCCACCGGTTTTGCCTTCACATAATAGACAAAACCATGACTTGGTAATCATCAATCTTAAGAATTGATTTCAGATGAAATAAAGTGTCCTTTTACATCAATTGCCAATTTATACTAGATATTAGATGATAGATAGGTCTCCCTGCCCCTATCTATTTATATCACGACTACAAATTCGTAAAACATAAAGACATAACAAAGTTCTCTTTTCTAATATTAGATAGGTCTCCTTGCCCTTCCACATTGAAAGTTCTTGTAAGTTTAGTGGCATGCTTTGAAAGAGTTCGCAGGTATCATATCTAAAGCTAGCAGCAATTGCCGCAGAATTCATTTACTTTTCCTGAAAAAAGTTTCTCCTTATTATGAATTTTGAAAACATGGTGTGATTCATTTCGCATGGAACTTGAATTTTTTATCATGTCTCAAGAGCTGCTCAGGTCAAAAAGTTCTTTACGAGACCTAATAACTAAGTTACAGCGAGCGGCTGAGAGAATTGACAAAAAGAAAAGAGCAGCCAAGTTATTTTCTTTCACTATTTCCTTGCATATATGAAAGTACGAAAGGATAATTTGGGTTGAACTCTAGATCACTGGAAGGCCAAATTCTGCAAAGAGAAGTCTTGCAGGAGACTTGTGGACCAGGAGTGTCAACCTCTAACAGGCAACTATCAGCAAATAACCTAGACAAAGGATACATAAATTGTTGGTACATTATGAACAAATATGTGTATCTTTACATAAGGCAGTAAGAAACATCTAAGAGGCAGCCGATAAAACTTTCTATATTTGTGGTATCTTCCACTGTCTGGTTGTCTACAAACATGAAAAATATTATTTGTTCAGCAATGAGCAAGGCTAGTCTAATTGGTAGGATATTGATATGGTTGTTATATAACTTGCGACCAGTCTGTTAATATATATATGTTTCTTGAGATTTTGGATTACAATCATCAAAATAAGAATACTTAATTTCTAGGACGCTTTAAGAGAGGTCTTTATCACACAGTGTTTATACTAGTAATCTCTCGTTCAGTTTTTCAAGAAAGAACTTTAGAAAGAAAAGATCATGCTTGATAGTAGAAATATCTCCACTTGAGAATTTGTTTGATATTATTTATCCTAGTGTTGGCCTAGAAAATTGCTCATGGTTGCATGTTTCTTAGTTGTAAGTGCTTTCAGTATGATTTTTAATGTTCAGGTGGAAAACAATCCATATGATCCCAGCTTAATGGTTTTCATGGACTACAGAGATTTTGTGAAAGAAAAAGAAATATGCCCCGAAGAAAATTATCCTACATTTCTTTATGTGATGCCCATGTCACCTACAAGAGTATTTTTTGAGGTTAGATGTTATTCTGACTTAAGTTCCGGATAAATGTTCTATGTCTTACCCAGCATACTGAATAACAATTTGTTGGCAGGAAACTTGTTTGGCTTCAAGGCATGCTATGCCCTTTGATCTTCTTAAGAAAAAACTGATGTCACGCTTGAAAGCCATGGGTGTTCGAGTATTGAAAGTCTATGAAGAGGTAAGTAACTAAAGAAAGTCTCAAAGTTCTTCTAGGTAAAAGAGTATATATTCTTTATTATTTTATTTATTTACTTTGGAAGTGTATTATGAATTTTGGTTACAAAACATAAGAGAGAAGGTTAGAGTGTCATACTTAGCTATAATATTCTGAATTTTCATAATCACAATAAAGTTGAAGATGAAGTAAGCTTTTCTTGAAAGTTTCAAATGTCGGTATAAAACGCAGTGTGCTTTCTTTTAAATTTTAAATGAATGGTATTGGGAGTTTGGACTGTCTGGGCACTTTCTCATCAAAAGTCATCGCAGTTTAAGGTGTTCTATTTATTGATTTTTCCCTCCGATTTAACACTATCAAATTAACTTCTACTATTTAACCCTCCAATATAACACTATCAAATTAACTTCTGCTACTTAACCCTCATACCTCCTTATATTGCTACTTAACCCTCATACCTCCTTATATATTATTCCTTATTAAGGAATACCACTATACCAGTTTCTATAGTCGTTATTAGCTCACATCTGCTGTAGGGATTCAGATTCTCTCCACTACCAAAAAACTAGTGGAGGGATTACTATCTTATCATAATTATTGATTAACTACTGGATAATTATGGTTGTCATTGTGTGCAGATTAGGAATGAGTGCAACTCTTGGGAATATGGTAAGTGTTAGGTTTAGAATGAATCACAATGACCCATTAGATCATCAACAGTTCTGATAAAAAGTAGTGATCCCTTCACTACTTTTTGGCAATGGAGAGGATCCAAATTCTCAGTGTAAAGTGTCTCGCATCCATTTGGTTAAGTTTGGGTTTATAGATCGTTATATATACTTGCACTCATGACTCAAATAAAATTGATCCTTTTGAGTCAATTGGGTCCAAGTCATAGTTGCATGGAACCCATTCATTCTTGTTCACGAGACGAGTACGGGAGTGTGGTACGCCACTCATTAGGAATTGGGGTTGGCTTATATGGTATGCTAGGGAACATGGTACGTATTAGGTTCGGTTCTTATATGTAGGAATCAGAGGTTTTGCAGTAGTCAAATTTAAGAATATGTTGCAATTAAAGCATGGATACTTTATTTGCTTAATTTTTTCACATTTTTTGTTATTTATCCTATTGAAAAAGAGTTATTGTTTGTCAAAATTTTAACTAGTTTGAATTCTAAATCGGGTAGCTAGAGTTGGTGAATCGGGTCGTGTTCTAGTGTGAATCCGGGACGATTGAACCTGGGTTGCAGTTCGCAATAGCGTCCCACGTTCCCAACTTCTATGGTCCAAGTACATTGCCTAGTTCATCTCCTTAAGGTGCCTTTTCCAACCCTAACATTAGCAGATTAATCTGTTTTGACTAGAACAGATTGGCATGCTCAAAATCTAATACAATATGGCTGGTACACACCGGTAATTTGCCAATACTTCAAACCATTCTTTTAAAACACAACTAACTGTTTTTTTTATGGCAACTGTGTTTTATGGCAAAGTGGATGAGGGGAGAACTATTCATTTGTTTGTGGAAGCCATGCTAGAAAATAAATTCTGAGGACCGTTGTCCTACTCATTTGGTAGTTACATACACAATAGAGACCTGAGACTGTGCTTAAGTAGTTCATGATGGGCATCAGGCTAGGCTACGTGGGTCTACTGAGAGACAGACATTTTGTTGATTCTTCAATTTCAGCATTATTTGTGTGATCATAGTTTTTATTCATTTTATAGGAGTGGTCTTATATTCCAGTTGGTGGATCCTTGCCAAACACTCGGCAGAAAAACCTTGCATTCGGTGCTGCAGCCAGTATGGTACATCCAGCAACCGGTAGGAATTTCCCAGTCATTTCAATTCATTTTTTTTCTATGGCCATATTTGAACTTATTAGAACTGATGTAGAAATTAAACAGGCTATTCTGTGGTGAGATCTTTGTCAGAAGCCCCAAGGTATGCCTCTACAATAGCAAACATACTGAAGAAAAGTGACGAATCCAGGCAGAACATTCTCGTTACAAGTGCTCAAAATCCCTCGATGTTAGGTGTGAAGTAAATAAGATTTACAAGTAAATTTACTTATTTTTTTCTTCATTATTCACTAGTCTTGAGGGTCCCTTTCTATAGACAACAAATTTTCACTTGACAGTGTCAAGTGTACAGCCTAAAAGCTGTCTGTGACTTAATATAAGGCTGGTATCTACTTTATGCAGCATGGACAACATTATGGCCTCAAGAAAGGAAACGTCAACGGGCATTTTTTCTCTTTGGGCTAGCATTAATTATACAGTTGGATATTGATGGCACCAGAACATTCTTTCAAACGTTTTTCCGGTTACCAAATTGGTATGTCTTTCTTAACTTTGCTATTCTTTAGTTTTCAAGTTTCTTTTTTGTTTAAAATGCAGATGTAGTTTCATATTTGTAAGAAAATTCATAAATTTTATTTATAATATTGTAGTTTGAAATATTCAATTTGTGAAGATAATTCCTGTAATGAACTTATACATATTCAAGCATTAAAGAATCAGAGATGCTATAGGGCTAAATTGAGGACATGCAAACTAGGGCTGTGCAAACGGTCGGTCGGTTCGGTTTTGGCCAAATTTTGCCAAACCGAACCGCCTATCATTCAAAACCGAACCGAACCGATTCAAGTTAGTTCGGGTTGGTTTATTTGGTTTTCACTTGGGTTTAATTCTCTTGCACTATGTGCATCAATCGAGGAGAAAATTAAGAAAATGTTAGAATCAACATTAGGGTTTAAGTTTCTTACCTCCAAAATGGATTGGTCGAAAGTAGAAGAAGCGAATAGAGAATAGAGAGGTAGAGAACTAGAGATGACGAAAAGTCCTAGAATTAGAGAGGACACCGTTGTCGGGATATTTTGTCGCCTTTAGATTGTGTGAGAGAAAATATATTAGGCTACTGCAAAGCAATTCTAAGGATCGGGTTTAAGTGGATGCGGATAGTGATTAGAATGGGTAGCACAATTGGATCGGTTCAGGCGGTTCGGGTTGAAAAAACTACAAACCGACCCGAACCGAACTCTAGTCAAAACCGAACCGGACTATCAAACTTCGGCCGGTTCGGTCAGTTTGTTCGGTTTGAACTGAACTATGCTCACCCCTAATGCAAACTGTATGTAAAAATATGATAGATGTATTTTAACAGCCTTACAGATTCTGAACCCTTTTAGTACGTATGCCCACCTTCCATCTTATTAAGAGATGAGGAAGCAAGGGATTAAGTTCCATTATCCACTGAAGGAATACTATTAACGGATGTTATCTTGGCATACTTGATTGTCCAGAAGTATTTAGGAAAATTTGCAGTTTAGCTCTAAAAATTACATTATTCCACTAATACCATTGTTAGAGTATAAAACTATAACCCTCAAGGTTCACCATAACTTTGGAGTTTTGGTGCACTCGCAGGGACTTTAAGATGGTATCGGAGCAACCCAAGTTCGATTCCCACCGGCTATAAAGTTAAAGGGGATTTTAAAAAAATTAATACCGCTGCACGAGTCTAGGTTTCGGCCCATAAGAAGTGCACCAAACCTGTGAGGGACATGTCAGAGTATAAAACTATAACTCTCATGCCTCACCATGACTTCGGATTTTTGGTGCGGTGGTAGGGACTCTGACAACCATCATCATGACTTTTTGATGCTAGAAAATTGTAAACATTTTTAACTAATAACTGAAGCTTAAAAAATGGAACGAACAGGAACTTTTGAATGCTCACAAATTTCTCAAGCTCATCAATGCTACCACAATGCACATCCTTGCGTTATGCACACCGAAATTCCTCAATTATGAATGCGCAAACGTGCCTAGATGTGTGGGGTGTGTGTATGAGCGCACACATGTACACACAAAAGGTGCACCACAGTTTCCCACAGTCATGCACATCACATATGCACATGTACTGTAAACGTGCATGTGCACATGCAAAGACATAACAGATATAGTGCCTGGTCTGAACCAATTTTTCTTTTCCTATTTATCGGCTGTGCTGCAGAAAGCTGATCATGGCCACTGATTCCACTTAATTCATGTTGCACTAGCTAAATTATTTTTACATCACATAATGCATTTAGCTGTAGACATCAATTAATAGCATATATAGATAAATATAGTAGGCTAAGCAATTATTATTTTTAGGAGAAAAAAAATTGTTTGTTGATCTTAATAATAACAAGAGGGTGATACCCTATTTATACACATAAAGTGGTTAAACATGATAAGCACATATGATTATATGGATAATCACAATAATGTATTTATGTGGGGCCTTTAGTATGGTAAAAGTAATCCGGGTTCAATTCCTATTGGCCACACATTTAAAACATATTTTCTTTTTTTATTTATTAAAAAATTGTATCCATGTTAGATTGTAAGACTATAACCCTCAACCCTATTGGCAGCACATTTAAAGAGGCATATTAGAATATAAGACTATAACCCTCAACCCTTATCACAACTTCTGAGTTTTGTTTGGGAGGGCCTGTTAAGCCATGTGCCTTCTCTTGAGTTTATCATCTACATTGATTTGCAGGATGTGGTGGGGATTCCTTGGCTCGTCCCTCTCCTCAATGGACCTGATATGGTTTGCATTTTACATGTTTGCCATTGCGCCGCACAGCATGAGAATGTGCCTCGTCAGACATCTCATGTCTGATCCGACTGGAGCCACTATGGTGAAAACATACCTCACCCTGTAGATTCACTGCATATATTGGTAATCGCCTTCCACATCATAAGTTTTGGTCATTGTATATATCTTACCATCAACAAGTTGTATCTATATGTAGTTTTGGATCAGATTGGAGTTTATATTAATATGTTCATCTCCATATATATATTTATATGTTTATTAATAGATGTTTAGTTTGTGGGTTAATTGCGAATACAATGATGGTGTAACCATTCATATACCACTGAAAAAACTCGTATGTGTCGATGAGACGTCAAAGTATCGGCTATAGTTTCTAAATCATCAATGCTACATATTCTATGCCGGTAGCAACTTGAAGTATTAAGCTTTTGTTATCTTGTATCTGGCTATCTTTCTTTCAGATAACTCAAAATCAAGAAACTGCGCTTACCTTGTTCCTGGTAAAGGAACCTTACTGTTTCCTCGTAATCTTATCAGTTTAAAGCATAAAGGGCAGTATCGTATCATTTTCATCCCCAGACAGCCCAAATGTATCCTTTCAACATGCGATATCATCAAAACATGAAAACATATGAGCCACATCAAACTAGATTTTCATAGAATATAAGCCATATGCATACCTTCTTCCCTAACTCTATAGGGCTTTGCCGTTGGCATTATTCATCACAATGCTAGAAGAGATGCAAGCCTAGCATGAGGGATACGAGTCACTTTGCATAGCTAAGGAGACTGCCTATGAGTCCGTATTGATTTCTCGACTAGTATTGAGCTCACGCTAGCTCAAAAACATTGAAAATCTCAATGTGGAACTAGGCAAGTCATCCTTGGCTACCAAAGACAGGCTCTTATCTTCATGTAAGGCCTCCATTCTACTCTCCATGCTTCTTGTGCTCTTGTGTTGTCTCAGTAGTCCCATACCATTATTTATAAATGATATCAAAGTCTTCAGCCTCAACTTGGCGCATTCATATCTTTTTCAGACTTATGGATAATTTGACCTTCCTCCATGAGGGATATATTCTCCAAGGTCTAAAGAGACCAGATGAGATGAAGTAACCTAAGTCTTGTTTACTTTAGCAAAATCAAAGGTGACTTCAGAGTTCTATCAAAGGCCACGGAGGAAAGATGCTGTAAATTTTACATAGGAATTTATGCGAGATTCTAATAGGAAGAGGTTCAAGAATAAATGCAAAATTCCAAGACCATCATCCATATTCCATAATTCCCACTAAAGTTTAAGTTCTCTACAAATTGACTTTATATTTTTTTTGAATTAAACTACTAATTTGGCAACTTTGAATTATAATCTACTTGGTTTATAATCCACAAATGGATTATAAGCTAAGTGGATTACAAGTTTTTGGTAAATTTAGTGGATTACAATCCATTTTTAGCAGTAGAGTGTTTGGCAAATGCATAGCTTATAGGCCATTGTTGTTATCAAAATGACCAAGACGCCTTTAATAAAGTTGGAGAGAGATAAATGAGGCTTGAATTGTTTTAAAATGGTGAGGGGCATATAGGTCTTTTACTTTGTCAACTCTTATGGCTTATAAGCCATCAAAAGATAAACTAGGCCATCCTAGCCTTTTTTTGTGGTGTTTTATCAACTAAAATAAGTTATTTGGCAAACATGGCAAAGTGGCTTAGTGATCTATAAGCCACTTTGACCACTTGCCAAACATGCCCTGAACAAGCAATAGAAACCACTTGATGTTAGAACGTAGTTTATACAATATACCTTGTTTGAGTAATAATTAACTCTAATTTGGTACTAATAATCATTTGAGATGATATAGTACAGGTGAATACATGTATAAGAAGTGTACGTGGCGAAACCACGAGAAAAACACTTTGAAAGCTGATTTCAGCCATCTAACCGCCAATGGTTAGCAGGGCGTCATCGATGGTTGATGATGTCATCGATGGCTATAGGAACCGATTGATGAAATTCCAAAGATGGAATTTCAAATCATTGATGGTTTGCAAGAACCCATCGATGGTGCCTCGCCCAGGGTCGACATGAACCCATCAATGGTAAAGTCGGTTGATTGCAGATTTTAAGTTTTAATTTCCTTTGATCTCCAAACTCTACCACATTTAGGATATCTTTTTTTTGACCTATTGAGGACTATATATCATTGAAAGATATAGAGAGAATAGAGGGTTCTAGGATTTTGAATTGAGAAGAGATTATATTGAATGTTTTGACCCTTGGGGCCTCGACACACGCTTTCTCGTCGTTCACAACATCTTTTGATCATTCAGCGAGGAGAGTTGCACTTGGATTCATCATCTACACCGTTCTTCATCGTGCTACACTTAGATTCATCGAATGACGGTTTGTTTATCAAAAGGGCTGAAAGATCTTTCATATTTTATGAGCTTTATTGTGTTTGATTGGTTTTGGTTCATACTTGTTTTTACGGCATACTCAAGCCGGGTTTAATTGAGGGTTGGGACTAGCTAGGTCTATGTGTTTATTCATTGTGGAGAGTTAAGTTAGACGACTAATTTCTGGTAGATTTCAGGGTGCGGTCTTTGTAAGCCTACTGAATCGGGTTAGGATTCTGGAGAACTCTTGACATAGTGAGAAATCTCCTTTGTGAGAAGGAAGAGTGGATGTAAAATTGTTATCCGAACCACTATAAAATCTTGCTTGTCCTTAGTTGGTTGTTATTTGTGGTTAATTATCATTGTGTGCTTTTATTTTATCTTTTCCGCTGCATATTCTGTGTTTTTATCGAAAAACGGTAGCAATCCTCTTCACCCCTCTTTAGGCTTGCATCTTAGATCCGACACCTGAAGTCGTTTACTAGTTTCTCAATCCAATACAATTCAGAAACATATTTGAAGACGGCCATTGACATTCTTGTGGTTCTTTGAGCTCGTTTTGATTCCAATGTAACGTATGAACACTCACTCAGCAGACAATAAGAGAGAGTGGAGACACATTTAATTGGATTCTTGTCCCCTACCGTTTCTAAAGAGAAGCCATCTTTAGAATCATCTATTTGGAGGGAACAATATCCATATTTAATCAAAAGAGATCTTTGGAATGCTTGTTAGGCATAGACAATTTCCTATTCCGATTACAGGAAGAGTCGCTCATCTTTGTAGATCTCAACCCGACATAAACCTAGATCTCATATCCTATCGAAAACCCTAATCTTATTAAAGTCTCTCTCGCATAAGAGAATACTAGTCTTTTAGCCCATGTTAAGCATGGTCTTCTTGTAGTACACCTAGATTTCATTGTGTTTCAATCACTCGTATCCCAATAAAAGTTAAAAAATTTAGTGACTCACCTCCCCTTCCAAAGCACGGGAACCCCCTGATTGAGGTTAGAAAATATGTCACTGGTTGGAAATCATGATAATGAACAAATTATATAATGCTATATTTAACATCATTTAAACTAAGTTTTTTCATATGAAATGAATAAAATGAAGAAAATCAAAATTCATCTAAATGCAACTTGAATGTAATTAAGACATAAGACAGTTTAATGTTCAAAAACACTATTCGCAATTGATGCATCCAAAAAAAATCTCTATCAATCAACCATCAGAGGGTGTAATAAGTAACATATTAAGAAAAGTTTCTATATTTTTCAATCATTTTAATTTTCTCCATCTTAATCCTCTTCTTTATAGTTGAAAGAGTTGGTTCTTTATTCAGTTCTGCAAAATATACAACATGTGTAATAAGTAAATTTAAAATAAAAATATTTTATATTAAAAATAGTTAATGTGTAAGTAAACCAACCTGATTGTATCTTTATTTTGCAATAGGTGATATATCTAAAATCTTTTTTTTGCCTTTGTTATTAGTGGTCAATATCAGTGTGGGTAAGTTTGAATTTAATCGAACAGATTGATTATCAATAGTACCATCCTGATTCAATTCAATTGGTTTCTCGTCCTATGGTAATAGTACATTTGTCTTATAATAACACAAACATGATTTAATTTTTGAAATAAAGAAACTAATATTAAATTTATCAAAAACCTTTTATTATCCTAAATTACATAAATGTTGACTTATGCTATGTTTTGGTATTTTCTTTTCACCATTTGATGATTGATGCAATTAGCCATTTATATGATATAATGTGCATAATGTGCTTTATCTTTTCATAGAATGTGTATTTGATATTTCAACGTATGTATGTCAACGATCATGGAGATTATTTTACTAAATGATGGACCGGAAAATGAATGTAAATTGGAAAATGAATGTAAATTCGGAAGCATATTTGAAGACGGCCATTGACATTCATGTGGTCCTTTGAGCTCTATTTGATTCCATTGTAACGTACGATCACTCACTCAGCAGACGATAAGAGAGAGTGGAGACACATTTAATTGGATTCTCGTCCCCTATTCTTTCTATAGATAAGCCATCTTTAGAATCATCTATTTGGAGGGAACAATATCCATATCTAATCAAAAGAGATATTTGGAATGCTTGTTAGGTATACACAATTTCCTATTCCGATTACGGGAAGAGTAGTCTCAACCCGACATAAACATAGATCTCATATACTATCGAAAACCCTAATCTTATTAAAGGCTCTCTCGCATGAGGGAATAGAGTGCTATGATAAGAAACCGTAGCGTTAACTTGACCTTAGTCCAACTGGATGCTCAATAGATACAGGACATATCTCAACAATGTTGAAGGCAAATAAAAAAATCGCATTAAAGATTAACTCTATAATGCAAAAATATTTACTTTAGATTCCATGGTAAAATTCAACTTCATTCACCAAAAGAATTAAAAAGATTTGAGAATACACATGCGAATTGAATGCTAAAATCAATCAATTATACCTAATGAGTAAAGTAAGTAGTTTTTTACTGTAATAAGTTAAATAGATATAGAAAATTCTCTCTTTTGAGAACGAGAGCGCACAGCTATCCACTTTATTTTTGCAATCAGAAAATGAACAATAAAAATTCATTTTTGTGCTAGAAGTATTATAGGACCAAATGTCTATCATCAAGAAGATCTATATCAATATCATCATCATCATAAATAAAAAAAATCTATATTAATACATATACACCAGATTGTATCCAGATTAACTGTATGCATCAAAATCACCAAAAGTCAACATCCATCGCAAATAGACAGAATCCAATTCAAGCCACACGTTGCCCATTGATGAAGATGAAGTTTTTTTTTTAAATATTAAATTATTATTACAAACAACAATGAAATGTCAAATGGTTGAAGGAAGATTTATTCGATCTCATGAAGGAATTTATAAGAACACGTAATCTTGGACACGACTCGGATAATATTTAGGGTTAATTGCATATAAACGCCCCTCACTATCACTGATTTCCACTTAAAACCCTTAGTTAATTTCGTTGCTGCTGACCTTGAGTTAATTTTTTTTGTGACTTTTTTACCCTCAAATCGACTCACTGGTTTCATCCAAAGGCAATGTCTGCCGAACTTTCACCAAGTGTAGTAGAGTCAAAAAATTTAAACTAGAAACTCAACAATTTCATTAAAGGGATAGTAAATGCAAAACACTGCTACCCCTGGGGTCTATATGCAATTAACCCTAATATTTATCCTCATGTGTTCCTCTGTTTATCTATACAAATCAGAATTACAGAGCACAAGCTCTCAACTAATGAAACAACATTTAGGGGCTGTTTGGTTGGTCAATTTTATAGATTAGGATTAGGATTTGGCTCTGACAGGGGTAGAATCGTAAATA
>JBAKGM010000139.1:35657428-35674921 GCA_037177215.1 Asparagus racemosus
ATAATGTAAGCTAAATATTATAACATTTTATTTATAATTTATTTGATTATAATTAATATATAATATATTAATAATATATTTAATACTAATGTTGTAACGGGTCAAACTAGTGTTGACAAAAAACACTCAACATGGTGTTTTAAAAACACTTTAAGGGGAAAACACAACACTATGGTATTTTTTACAAAAACACAACAAGAAAAACACTATGGTATCCAAAAGAAGCCTAAGATGCTATAAATATAACTGTACAAAATTGCGTCAAATGTGTACATGTGAGATTGAAGTTGTGTAATTCCCCTAGACCCCCCGCCCCCACGGCGTTGTATAGTTCATGTGAACAGATTCCCAACACATTTGCCAACCGATTCTCTTCGAAACATGAATTGGTTCCCCAAAATTGACATACAGCTCACAAGTATGCGCGAGACAAAGTCCGTTTAAGTGCACATGCGCAAGGTGCAATGAGATGTGCGCAATCGATTGAAGGGATTATAGAATATACAGTCAATGACTTTTTCGTAACTAAATTCCTATGTTAATAAAACATGAAATGAAATCATCATCCCAGCACGAACTATGTGGGGAAAAAACTCCAAAAAAAAAAAAATCAATAAAAAAGAAAAAAAGAACCTCATTGCAAATGAGAGGACAGTCTAAAAACAAGAGAACAAACTCCATAAAGAGAATCATTTGAGTATTTTGTATGAAAAAATATTGTGAATGCATAATTAGCTTTTTAGTTTCTAGCTTTCTACTATACACTTTAAAAAATGGTAAGTGCCTCAAAAACATATTTACAATGTATCATGTATCGAACTTGCATACTGAAGCAAGCTATCCCCTCGAATCCAAATTTTATAAGTGTTGAATTGCATGCCATAATTTGTAACACGACCTGCTATATACCGCGTGCTATGTAACTATGCTCGTGAATATAGTGTATTCATATTTCAAGCAGAAAGATGGCATCAAATTCTAAGTATATCAATTCACAACAAGAAAGACCTGGAAAAACACTTCTAGAAAGGGTGTACCTTTCCACCTTCATGAAGGCCAACATAGGAAGTCGAGAAATGTACATCTCAAAACCGCCTCAGTTAATAAAGTCTGCCAATGCACTCAGAAGAACCGCATAGACATTCTTTCTCTTTAATGTTGCCTTCTGAATCTCGGACTTGATCGATAGTGTAATTGTAATGATATGTCAGCTCCTGAAGTGGAGGGATATTATCAACAGCAAAGAATGCTACATGAGGCACTCTCTTATCATCATGATCATAAAGCAAATTTTGGGCGTAAAGGTTGGGGGAACAGCTATGGTTAATAAATCTGCCAATATTTCCAAACTCAGCTGCATCGATTGTGAAACCATCATCCTTCATCTCAGAGGCAATCTCAGAGGTAGCATCTAACTCCAGACCTGGTATATAACTTGGCAGACCCTCCCACAGAGCACGGTCCTCATAGTTATGCCCTATATCAAAGAGATATTCATCATTGGTCGTCCTCTTCTCAGCATCTGCATCCTTGAGCATTTCTCCTATATACTCGCACACGAAAGTGCCAGAAGGAATCGAGTTCAAGGATCTCACTCCCCAGCCCCTTTTGCTAGTCTTGAAAATCTCCAGTGGTAGTTTAATACCATGTTGACTGACCCTATTGTGGCATGAAGGAGGGCACTTGCAAGAAGGACCACACTCATAAACAAGAGGCTTCGCGTTAACAATAGCGCCATTGTGGTTAAACGGAATTTCTCCTCCATTCTTCACCGCACAAGCACATTTCTCAGTATCCGAGCACCCATTTTTGCAATCGCAGCCCATTGGAGGTTTCTTGAGATACCATGAAGGGTACATGACCTTAGTAATATATTTAAAAGGCATTGGCTGTTCACTATCAACTGTATTCACTGCACAAATGGGTCTACTTTCTTTTCCATCGGATATATCTTTCACACAGAGGCCTTCCCGTACTTTTGACTTCTTTGACTTCTTGATTTCTTTCAGAGCAATTTCAGGTTGCCCTGCCATTCTCCTCAACTGAAACTTGAAAACACTAAAACCCTTATTGTTCAACTCTGGCCAGAATTTCTCAACTATGTACAGCCCATCATAGATAAAAGTGGCCACGATCTTGGGCTTTGAACCACGGGAATCACTTTTAACAAGCTCTTTAGAACCATAAACAACCCGGACGGGTGTTTGTGCATCTATACTGTTCTTTAAAGCCAGGTTTCCCCGTTCAAGTTTCTGATCTCCTGCTGGTTTGTCTCCACCAGCTGCATTTCCTCCTGAACCGGAATATATCAAAACATCTGAACTAGCTACATCATCAGGGTAACCCCCAGACGACACAATACTTGTTGCAAGATGCACACCATTCTTCTTCGTGTAATCAATTCCGCCTTGAAAAGGACGGTGAATTCCGATGATAGAGAGCTCCACCCTGTAGTGAAATTCATCACCAACCTCAACTCCGGGCACATGTCCTATTATTGCCTCACCACCATGGTTTACCCATTCGTTATTCTTCTTTAACATACCAGCAGCCATTAAATCAATCCTCTGAACCTTTTCATTTTCATTTGAGTTTGCTTCTTCCCTTTTTAAGAGCTTCCTAAACATCAATTGAAACGTTCGAAGAGTTTTCATAACCATCATGCGACTGGTGACCTCTTCATTGCTTCCGTCTTTGTGCGTTAGTCGAGGAGGGACAGATGGAGTCATAGTGATAGATAATTCTTGGGGTCCATCATAAAGGGCGAGCGCCATTTCATTTTCATCATGCTGAAGCTGGGAATCTTGTTCATCCTCCATATCCACTCTATTTTCATGTGCATATACAGATTTTTTGCCAGAGGCGGAAGCAGAATTGCTACCTAACAATCGTTTTGCTTTCTTTGCTTTGACTCTTGGAGTGATAGAACGGGAAATGGCAGCAACTGACTTTTTCCCCTTCCTCCATGGACAGTTATCAGCGGCCATCAAAGCGTACACGATTTCCTTATCCCCCAAAACTTCCAAATACTCGCCACCTTCTTTCACTCTCTTGATGCATCCCTTATCTACTGGTTTCTCTACCAAACTCCTGCCTACTTTTTCTTCTCGCAATCCTTTAACCTGAAGACTATTTCTAGCTGGTCTCACATCATTAGCTTCCAACTTCTTCTTAGAAGATTTAATCAACAATTTCTTCGCTCTTTGACCTTCCAATGTACTCTCGCTCAAGCTGCTCTTTTGAAAATCATCACTGTCCCTGTGAACTTGCCGCCTCACTATCCTAAACTCATCCTTATCCTCGTCTGATTCTTCCATTTCCTTGCTGATCCTCCCAGTTCTCTTCACCTCAATCGCTTCTAAAGAAGAAACACTGCCCGAACCTTCCATAACATCTTTTTTCTTCAGCAAGGCTTTCTTCTCCTTAACATTAACTTGCTCGGCCTCACTATTTTTAACCTCGGCCATGTGCTTTTCACCAGGCAAAACCCCGTCTTCTTCAAGTCTCTTAATAATGGCATCAACATTTGTTTCTCCAACTTGCGTTTCATCTTTCTCTCTCACCGCATCCTCAACCGAGTTCTCGGCCTCTACGACATTCATTCTCACCTCATCGTCATCGACAGCCCTGCTCTTGCTCTTGCTCTTGCTCTTGCTCTCAGAGGAAGCAATGGGTCCCGCATTCGAATTCTTAGAAGAAGCTCTCCCACATCCAAGAGGAAAGTCTCGAACCGCCGAGACCTTCCTCCTCTTCAAACCAACAAATCTCTCCACATTCAATTTCTCCTCCTCAACATCCTCCTCATCCGCACGTTTCTTCAAATGGTTCATCCCCTCCTCGTCCTCCACATGCCCGTTAACCTTCACCACCTCCTCATTCGGCAGCTCTGCATCTTTCCCTTCAATCATCCCTTTCATCTGCTCTGGGCTAGGATTAGGGTTTGGGAGCTCCAAATCATTCCCTTCAATATCCCCGTTAAGTTTAGGGTTAGGGAGACCCATATCATTCCCTTCAATCTCCCCCAGTGTCTCCTTCGGGTTAGGGCCAGGGTTAGGGTTAGGCAGCTCCAAATCTTTCCCTCCAATCTCCTCCTCCTTCTCCTCAGGGTTAGGGTTAGCAAGCTCCAAGCTTTTCCCTTCAATCTCCCCCTTTTGAGCTCGTAGCTCCTCCGAATCAATCAGAATCTTAGCCGAATCATTCAAATCCTCTTTCGGGATCTGAAGCGAGCTACTCGCCTCAGAGGCGGCATCAGCATCCGCCTCGCTAGGGTTAGGGTTTGAGATTACCTTAATCCCGCAGCCCTTAGGGAAGTCGCGGACGGCGGAGACGGCTCTCCTCTTGATGTTGATCGGAACCCGAGGCGAAAGCGGCAACATCGCCGATGGAATCTAACTCCTGCGCCGAAAAAGGAGAAATCTTTTTAATGGAGGGGAGCTTAATTAGCAGGGGATTGAGTTGTTGGGGACTGATGGAAGAGGGATCGAGAATTTACCTGATTAGGGGGAAAAAAAATTAAATAACGGTCGAGATTTGGGTTTTTGGGGGGAGTTAGTTATAGGTTGTGAAGTGGGAGAGTGGAGATGAAATGAGAAGTGGACAAGGATTTGTTGTGGGTAATAAGGGCTAATTTTTTTTTAAATAAAAAACATTTATATGGGTTATTTACCATTAGTCCCTTACACTTTAATAATTCTATATTAGTCCCTCAATAATGACTCATTAGTCCTCAAATCCTAGGATTATCGCAATTTGCTCCATCAATGACCAAAATACACTTCAGTTATGATTTCTCTAGTAGAACTCAATCTTTTTCAAAAAAATGGTTATTTGCACTTTGGTACTCTAAAGTTTACATCTTTTTAACTCTATACCCAATTTTTTGCACTTTGATACCCTAAAGTTTACACATTTTTTAACTTTGATACTTCGAAGTTTTTTAGACACTTTTGTTACGCCAAAGTTTAAAACTTTTTAACTTTGATACCTCAAAGTTTAGTTTTTAACACTTTGATACCCTAACTTTGGGGTGCCAAAGTTAAAAAATGTGTAAGTTTTGAGTAGTCAAAGTTAAAACAAAAAATATGGAGTTTTTGGAGGTGTGAAAGTTAAATAATATGTAAATGTGGGGTATTAAAGTATTAAAAAAGTTTGGGCTATCTAAGAGTAAAAAGGGCGTAAACTTTGGGGTGCCAAAATGTCAACAAAAAAAAATTGCGGTATCAAAGCTTAAATAGATGTAATCTTTAGAGTGTCAAATTGCAAATAACCCTTAAAAAACATTAGATGGGGTTATTTTGGCCATTAAGGGATCAACTTGCAATACCCGTAGGATTTGAGGGAGTAATGAGGAATTTCTTAGATTTGACAGACTATATGGAAATATTGATGATGTGAGGAGCTAATATCTAAATAACCCTCCTTTTTATTATTTATTTATAGAAACAAAACAAGTTTGTTTGATATTGTATTTTACGAATGGTTCCAATTTGATTTTTAATTGTAGATGTTCATGATTTGATTACAATAGTTTTATATGGGTAGCTGTGATTTGATTTTCTAATTATAGATAATTGTGATTTCATCTTTGATTATGGATACTTAGGATTGGATTTAGATAGTTTACTTATGAATAGTTTTAGTTTGATTTTTGATTATGACTAATTAAGTTTTGATTAGGATAATTTTAAATTTGATTTTGGGTTTTTCTTCAAATATTGATTCCTCATAACTCTCATACTTTGAAATTAGTCCCTTAAATCTTTCAACCTAGTGCTAATTAGAGAGACTAATTTCAAAATATTTAAAAGATTTGGAATACTATTCACAAAATACGAAGATTTGGGCACCAAATTTCAAAACACTACAGGATATGAGGGACTAATTTCAAATTTTGAAGAGTTTAGGACTAATTCAAAGATACGAAAGACTTGGGGACTAATATAAAGAAAATTCTGTTGGATATGAGATGCAAGACTGGTTTTTTTTGGGGGGGGTGAATAGGGTTGATACCATTTTAAGCTAAAAATGCAGAATATGTAGTGGATTAAATAAAATAAAAGCGAAAAATAACTAACCAAGGTCACATAAGTTTTTATAGTGATTCGAATAATAATCCTACATCCACTCTTGCTTTTCACGAAGGGGCTTTCTCACTATGCCTTCTCATGAATGGACTTCCTCATTATGCCAATAGTTTTTCTAAATCACATCCTAATTCAGTAGGCTTACAAAGATCGCACCCTAGAATCTATCCGAAACTAGTCGTCTAATCTAACTATCCACAATGAGTAAACACCTAGCCCTAACTAGTCTCAACCCTCAATTAACACCGACTTGAGTACGCTATAAAGACAAGTTTGAAACACAACCAATCAAATACAATTGAGCACAGAAAATATGAAAGATCTTACAGCCCTTTTGATAAACAAGCCGTCCTTCGATGAATCAAAGTGTAACACAGTGAAGAATGATGTAGATTATGAATCCAAGGGGTAACTCTCATCACTAAAATGATTTGGAGGTGTTGTGCGTGATGAGAAAGAGTTTGTCGAGGCTCCAAGGATCAAATTCTTCAATATAATATCTTCTCAATTCAAAATCCTAGAACTCTCGTCTCTTTTGATGATACGCAGCCTTCAATGGATCATGAAAGAGATACCCTGATGTGGTAGAGTTTGTAGATCAAAAGGAATGACGAACGACTGAGATTAAAAGTAAAATTATGCAATCAGCTGACTTTATCATTAATGGTAGCTCACGGCCATCGATGAGTTCCTGCATGCCATCGATGGTTTGAAAACCTATCTCTAGAATTTCATCAATCGCTTCCTGTAGCCATGAATGATCTCATAACCATTAATAGGTCCCTGATGACCATAGATGGTTTGATCGGTGAAATCAGCGTTTGAACTAACTTTAGAGTCGTTTCGCCTTATGCACATCTTATACTTGTATTCACCTGTACTATATCATCTCAAACAATTATTAGTACCAACCAAGAGTTTGTTATTACTCAAACAAAAGATATTGTACGGACGACATCCAAACAATCTCTCCCTTTTGATAATAACAAACTTGAAATTTAAAATACCTGAATATATGCATATTTGAGATATGAAAAGGCAACTACAAGCACAAATACACTTTCATGCGAAAACAAATGATAGGCAAAGCTCATTCATGCATTCATGAAAACTATAATCAAGCACAGGTATTGAAGAACTCCCCCTAAAACAATGCATTGAGTGTGTCAAAAATTTTAAAAAATAAAAAACATGAAAATGAAACCACTTGGAGAAAAATTTTGCTCATGCAAAGATCATCAAATTTTCAAATTTCACACCAAATTCTCTCCCTTTTGTTATTAGTAAAAGTAAAAAACACACCAATGGTTACACATTATACTCGAGAAATTCAAATAAAAATTATCCAAATGTATAAGGAATAGAAATACATGCCGGTTCACACAAAAATTTATAGAAAAATAGTGCAAGGGATTAAAATCTAATCACAAAACCAATGAACATGAGAGACATCATATAAAAAATCGCACAAAATGATTTAGTATCATTGTAAAGTATGTGAAACAAATAGTATAAAGAATTATACTAGTTCATTAGACAAATTTAGATATAACAAAGAGAATATTGAGCAATAATAAGACTTGAATTATCCCAATATTAGAAACTAAGGACCAACGTATCGCCCTATCACCTCAACTGTATAGGATTTAGGAGGAAGAACGATAAGAATGATAGTGTTTGGCGGGTGATTCACACGATCTCTAAATATTAAAATATTCAGTTTAGGATGGCTACTCTTTGAGATATGCATAAATAAATCCATGAATGTGGGTCTTTGACCATCTTTTAATGAATACACTCAATTTTTCGTGGATTTCATAAGATTGTGGATCTTTAATCATATTTTAACAAATACACTCTTTTGTTTGATATATTTTTTTAGCATAAATGCATATTTGTACATATAAAGAATAAATGTGTGTATTATTCAAGTAAAAAACAAGCTTAAAAACTCGTGATATATTCCAAAAATATCTTACAAATAATATATAAAAACTCTTTACCACTATTTCACATACAAAACATGATAAGTATAAAACTAGCTATGTGAAATTGTAATATGAAACATCTCGTGAAACAATACATCGAGTAATCATATTTTTATCATTGTGTGTGTGTGCGTGAATGTGTGTGTATCTAAAAACCATATGTGAACCTGTGTGATATAATTAAGCTTTTATACTAAAAGATAATATTAGCTGAATCAATCTTATAAAAGCATATACATAGGCATGTCCAAAGTTTTTTTTAAAAAATTTTTCAAAGAAAAGAAAAGAAAGAAATTTTGTTTTGTATTAAAACATAAAAAAGAAAAAGATCTAAAAATAACCCTAAAAAGAAAAATAAAAAAGAAAGAAAAATCAAGAAAAATAAAGAAATTTAAAAAAATAAAGAAAATTATGTGCATATAACTAGAAAAGTGGGCATGCAAATAAGGAACTTGCTAAACTAACTATCTAACAACCAGACTGAAGATAATAGGTTAGTACAGACCAAGTATCTCAAGCAACATCAAACAAATATATATGTCTAGAATAAAAAGAAAAATCTTAAAAAAGAAAGAAAAAAAATACAACCTCTAGTGACTAAGGTATCAACTCTCTCAATCCTCTCCATCATCTCACTGTATGTCCTCATCCTGATCATCTCCTCCATCAGTGCCATGTGAAGTGAATGAATGAGGAGCTCATGTAGGATGTGCTGCTCCAGTGAAGAAGTCACCATATATTAGCGGTCTGTCAAGAGATGGTTCCGACTGATGAAGAGCTCCCATGATATACTGCAGGGATGCATTATAATAAGTGTGTTGTGACATCATATCTATCCTTATCGACATCATATCTCTCATTATCATCATCTCCATAATCTCCCCCAGAGATTGCATAGCCCATTAAGTAGGTCCGAAGGACATCAGGGCCGGCGAAGCAGAATGCTAGGATCCAGGTGATTTCTCAACAGTAGTATCTCCCTTCCTCGCAGCTGCGCTCTTCCTAATAGTCTTTGTCGAAAGTGCAACTCTCCCCTTTTTATATCTATCAGTAGTGTAATAGGGAATCCGCTAGTCTTGACATATCCAAGTGCTAAGAAATGGATAAACTAGCAGAGTCTTCTATTTGGCCTTCTTCTCAATAACCTTCCAAGAAGCAGTGACAACCATAGACATCAAAGTAAATAAGGTTTTAGCGGGATCAAAAGATTTACTGCTAGCAAGCCAATATAGCAAGATAACATCCCAGATGCTAAGTGTGGTGTAGGTGGCACTTGGATATAGATCAAACTTGAGGAAAAGGTAGAGGAGGATAAACTCAAGCTCGAAATATCCTGAGTTGAAAATACCCGAGCGTATCCCATAGAGAAACTGCACCATTCTATTGTAGCTATTAGAATCACTATAATGCCCATAGATAATAAAAAACATCCCATCTATTTGTAGGTGTCACATTGGACCCATGCTCTCTATTGTACTACATATAAAACTCCCTCATAAGAGTGACGTTTGCTCTCTCGCCCTCTCTCCCTCACAAGGGTGACGTTTGTTCTCTCGCTTCTTTTATCCATCATAGAGCTTATCCCCGTTCTGTCCAATATCTCCATAATATTATCATACTCCTCCAAATTTTGTGAATTGACTCCTCTCTCAAATACAAAGAGAAGTTTTTCATACTTCTCTTGTATGGCCCTCAAAAGTTGATCACCTTGGGTACGTTTGTATCCAAACATTCTCTACAACAACAAATAAACTGAATTTAGTATACAGAATACACATATATAAGGATTAGAATCAAAGAGAATTAGAAAAATTATGATAAAGCCTCAAAAATAACAATTCTGCCTTCTGACCATCGATGTGTTCCTGCACATCATCGATAGTTGACAAACAAATCCGTTGATTCCAACCCTAAAATCATCCAAATACATGCACAGATCTCAAAAATTTTCACTCCAAACATCAATTCTAATCACATACTACTCATACTCAACAAGATCCATCACAAATATAGCATAAAACCCTAAAATTTGACAAAAAAATGAATTTAGGTTTTCAAATTTTACCTTGATGATGATGCAAATGAGTTTTGATCACAAAATAAAGATGATAAAATCCTCAAACTTATTAGAACACAACAATAATCCAAGAAAATTGAAGAGAAGATGAAGAATTTCAGAGAGAAAAGAGTAAAAAGGGTAAAAAGTAAAAATAAAAAAACATTGCCCGCCTTTTACTACACATTGATGGTTCACCATCCATGGTCGGGTCTGACCATCGATGGTAACCCCCAACAATCCTTTTTTTTATTTAAACAAAAAGAAAAAGAAAGCAAAGAAGGGAGAGAAAAAAAGAAAAGTATGATACATCTAGGTAAAGAGAGAATACCTGAGATAAGAACTTACCCATATAAGGAGATAACAAAAATAATATAAAAAAACCTATATCTCCTTATTTTTCTCTTATAAATTTGAATTATCAATCTAGCACTCCTTTGAGCAACTCCTGTGTGTTGCCTCAATCCTCAATCATACTACGTTAGTTAGAAATTGTATCTTTAGGTATCTAAATCTGCTTAACCATTTTGACTCTGTATTGCATGCGATAATCCATTGAAATATGGCCATTCTACTACATAAGATACGCGTAGTGGATGATACATTAGAAGTGGGTGCAAAGCAATTTAAATTATTTCCCTTTACAAATGAACGTTGGAACTTTTTATGTTTTCCTGAATATGAATAACAAAGTCCAGTTTTAAATTTTATAAAGTGTTGATCGGAAAGGACCATGTTTAAGCCTTTATAACCGAAAGAAAAAAAAATTTACAGCCTTTTTCAAGTCAATATTTTTAGACTCTTGTTGTTCATTTTTAAAAACAATAGTAGTACATTTAGTTTTAAACTTTATTTATTCAGAAGTCAAATCACACAATAATTCATTTACCTTAGCAACTAATTTTTCATTCGCACTGATTTTATTATTTAGTTGCTTAGATAAACATGAATTTTGATCTGAGAAAATAGAACACTGTGTGCAACCAATTGTGGTGATGTCACAAGGTGAATTATGTGAAACTAAATTTAGGGAAAGAGATTCAACTTTCTCACATAAGGTGTTCTTTTCTTTTCTCAAATTTGTATTAACTCTTTTGACACTTCATATTTTATAGCAATTTTCTCAAATTGAATCAGCAGCTCTTTATGCTTGGATTATAACTCATTATATGAAGAATATACCTCTTTCTCTGAACTTTCACTCTCAGAGTCGTATGTTTCACCTTATTTTGGACAATTATTTCTCCCCATGAGACATAGATTTGCTTTCTTCTCATCCTCACTCGACCTAACTTCTGATTATTCATCACTCATCATATTCCAGGTTGTCACCTTCAAACTTTTCCCCTCCATCTTCTTATCTTTCTTGTTCAATGGGCATTTATTTTTGTAATAGCCTGATTTTCTATAATGATAACAACTAATTTCTGTTTCAAATTCACTATATGAATATTTATTTACCTTATTTGTATATTAATTTTGTCTATTTTGCAAGTAATTTTGTCCATTCTTTATTCTGAAAAATGATTTAAATCCTTTTATGATGAATCCAACTTGATTATTATCAGCTTTAAAACTTGAGCTTGACTGACCCTCTCTCGTAGATCGGGATTTCTCCCTTTTTGTTTTCAGGGTTAACAACTACTTCTTTGAGTTATTTTCTAAATCATCTCCTCTCTCTCTTAGTCACACTTCATAAGTGAGAAGATTCCCTACAAGATTCTCAGGAGTTAATTCAGAAAAATTTTATAATTCTTCGATAGTCTTTACCTTTGGTTCCCAATCCCTAGAAAGAGAACGTAGAATTTTTCTCACAAGTTTCTTGTTATCATACTCCTTTCCTAAAGAATTTGATTTATTCATAATGTCTGTGAATCGGGTGAACATATCCTGAGTACTTTCCAAGGCTTTCATCTTGAAATTCTCATACTACTCATAAGCATTATAAGTTTCGCCTCTTTCACCTATGAAGTTCTCTCGTGTGTAACTTTTAAAGTTTTTCAAATTTCCTATACAATAGAACAATATGACACACAGTTAAATTTTGCGGCTAGAACAATATGACACACAGTTAAATTTTGCGGCTGTTAAAGAATAATAAAAAATATTCATAGATTTTGCATTTAAGGATTAAGCCTTTTTATCCTGAGCGGTCCACTTCTCTCTTGGAGTAACTAAGGTAGTGTCTCTTACAATGGTAGTAAGTTCACTATAGTTGTTCTCCACACTACTCCAAACATCATAATTGGTGGACAACAAAAAAAACTCACATATACGCTTTTCAATAGGTGTAGTTTGTCCCATTGAAAAGTGGGGGTACGTTAACTACATGTCCCTTAGGAAAAGCCGTTGCGGCGGTCAAATTATACATCTCTACCATTGGTTGTGAAACCTAAAGATGGGTAACAAGGCTCTGATAACACTTGTTGGATCTGAGATGCAAACCTAGAGGGGGGTGAATAGGGTTGCTACCATTTTTCACTAAAAACACAGAATATATTTTGGAATAGATAAAATAAAAATGAACAATAATAAGAAACCACAAATAACAACCAACCAAGGGTACACAAGATTTTATAGTGATTTGGATAACATTCTTACATCCACTCTTCTTTCTTACGGAGAGGCTTCCTCATGATAATAAGAGTTCTCTTGAATCACAACTCGATTCATGAGGCTTACAAAGACCGTACCCTGAAATCTGCCCGAAACCAGTTGTCTAATCTAACTCTCCATAATGAGTAAACACTCAGCCCTAGCTAGTCCCAACCCTCAATTAACACTGGTTTGAGTATGCTGTAGAAACAAGTTTGAAACACAACTAATAATTAAGCACTAGAAAATGTGAAAGATCTTATAGCGCTATTAATAAACAAACCATCCTTAGATGAATCTAAGTGTAGTACGATGAAGAACAGTGTAGATGATGAATTCAAGTGAAACTCTGCTGCCGAAATGGTCTAAAGATGTTGTGCCTGATGAGAAAGAGTTTATCGAGGCTTCGGGGATCAAAACCTTCAATATAATCTCTTCTCAAATCAAAACCCTAGAACTCTCCCTTCTCTCTATCTCTTCCAATGATATATAGCCTTCAATAGATCAGGAAAGAGATATACTAAGTGTGGTGGAGTGTGGAGATCTAAAGGGACAACAAATGACTGAGATTAAAAGTGAAATCTGCAATCAGCTAACTTTACCATCGATGGTTGCTCATGGCCATCGATGAGTTCCTAAGCACCATCGATGGTTCCTGCATGCCAAAAATGGTTTGAAAATCTGTCTCTAGATTTTCATCAATCAGTTCCTATAGCCATCAATTATCTCACAACCATCGATGAGTCCTAATGCCCATCGGTGGTTCCATGGCTAAAATCAGTGTTTAGGTTGATTTTTACGTCGCTTTGCCTCGTACAAGTCTTATATATGTATTCACTTGTACTATATCATCTCAAACAACTATTAGTACCAAATAAGGATTTGTTATTACTCGAACAAGAGATATTGTACAGACTACGTTCTAACAAACCCTAGCTAGATTTTGATTATGGAGCGGTATGATTTGATTATGATAGTTCTAATTTGATTTTTTTATAACTCTAATTTGATTTTTAATTATGGAGAGTTATTATTTAATTTGAATGTAGTAAGATCTCAAAATTCTTATATTAACTCTTGATTGAAGGGATTAATTTGAATTAAATTGCAACAATTGAGGGATTTTATAGCAATTTCAATAATTTGAGGGACTAATTTTGAGAACTTATAAGACGTGAGGAATCAAATAGCAATTTAAATGATTCTAGGGACTAATTTCAAAATATTAAACATATTAAACGGTGGGTTCATAAAGCCAACCGAACTTTAGCGATCCGCACAAAGTCCTTTTCAACTTTGCAAATAAGAAATTTTTTTTTGAACGTGTCTTATTTAACTACCATGA
The DNA here is from genome assembly GCA_037177215.1 of Asparagus racemosus. NCBI lineage: Eukaryota > Viridiplantae > Streptophyta > Magnoliopsida > Asparagales > Asparagaceae > Asparagus > Asparagus racemosus. The sequence goes on from JBAKGM010000139.1 coordinate 35,671,496, forward strand.
CTAAATGCGTTACCTTTGGCATGGTTTGGCAGAAGGGAAGGTGAGATAGTGACAAAATGAATTTCTGTGCATGGTAGTAGGTTTTTAGAGGGGGATGTGGAGTGAGGTAAGGTGAATTGAGGAAAGGGACAACACAAATGAAGTAAAAAGTTCGGAAGTGAAGAATTCTCCAAGTTGTAAGGATACCTAAGGAGAAAAAAAAAAAAATTGAACAATAAATTTTGAGTGAACCAAACAAAGTTTAAAGAAACCTACAGAAAACTATTATTTATGAAAATGTCACTGTTAGGCTCTTTCCCAAAACTTTTCTATAAAACAAGTAAAGCAAACAGTTCCTTAATCTGCGAACTTTGTTAAGTGAGAAAATTCACATGCTTTTTCGCGATTTTCAGATTATTCTGGAGATATATTAATAAAAATACACTTAACGTCAATAAAACTAAAAGTGACGACTATAACAACAAAACAAGTTAATGTCAATAAAACTAAAAGTGATGACTATAATAAGAAAGCAAGGCGTAGAACGTAGAAATTCCAATTACGATCATGTTACAGCGATTAGACAAGTGAACCATGTATTACTTTCACTTTTCTTCTTGGTTTCCTGTGGATGGGTTGACCTATGAAAAAAAGGAAGAAAAAGTCACCTTCATGAAAGAATAAATGCAATTTAGGAATCAATTATGTAATTTCTATAGAAATATTTTTTTTTTCCAGATGGAGATAGAAGAAAGCTCATCTCGATACAAGAAAAACTATGATCGTAGCTTATGAACAGATTAATATAAGCGCAGCCCACATATACACATAGGATAAAAGGCCTAAAATATAAAAAACCTTGATCACCATTTCTAACAGGGTTAATTGCATATAGGCCCCCAGTACTATTGCTTGCTGCACAAATTATCCCTTAAATTTTAATATTGACAGATAGACTCCCTTGAAATTGAATCGCCCTCCGCATTTCCTCTCTGTTGGACATTCCAGCGAGTTTGTCGCAGCGGAGCGAAAGGTCAGGAAGGGAAGGATGCAATTTGATATACAGAGGTCCATCTGTCACAAATCTCTAATGATGTTTAGTTTCAGAGAGTCTATCAATATCAAAGTATAATAAGTGACACAACACAGTAGTATTATAGTTCCTTGCACATCACCATTACCTCCTTTGCTTCCACCTGCAGCTTGTCCCAGCGATTCTACTCTCAACACCAGCAAAAATTCAGCTGACGAGAACCAGCAGAAGCACCAAAGATGGCCAAAAATATATACAATGCTACTATGTGCAAATTTATCAGTCAAGCGTTCTCTTCTACGAGATAGTCTGGTTTGTGGTAACTGCAGGGATTGCAACTGCAATCGCTTACGGTAGAGATAAAGCTGTATATCTTTTTAAGGTGCAAATTAACCTGCAACCAACTTCGAACAAGCCCCAAAAACTAATACGGTAACATAAACACCGAAAACTATCATTCCGGGTGTAGTTTTTGCAAAAACCTTAAATTGAATTGACAGTTGCAACTAGATGCCACGACAAAACATGAGCAATAAATCAACAAACCCCAGGGCCCCTGACTCCCATCTTTTCTCATGCAGAAAAATGGATGTTGGTCTTAAAACGACCAGCACTCGGTAGTTCACCGATCTGCATGGGGGTTTGCATTGTAACGGTAGAGATAGAAATGAGTGCCACAGAAAGTACCTATGACTCTAGTTGAGCATCTGCTGCTTCCTGCTGCCATTGTACCTAATTTTGAATAATAAGAAATAACTCAAAATGGAAGAAATTGGTAAAGAAAGAAGCAGAAATCATCTTTCCACAGCCTTACTCGACACAGAATTATAAAATTTTTGCTTGAAACTGATCAACTTTTATGAAAATTATAGAAATGATGACTGTTTCCTTCCATTTCCACATAAAAGAGAGCTATTTAAAGAGAGATTCTAATACTCAACTAATCTGAGTTACCACCTGCAGCAGCTAAAGCCTACATAATTACATAACTTAGATACTTGTCTTTGTTAATGTAATAAGATCTTACAGTACAATGTGAAATTCAAGATAACACTGCGTAAACAGGAGCATATCCATCCACTCCCTTTAGGACTTCAAGCAAATGAAAAGAGAGGAAAGTAGAATGCATTTACCAAGTCGATCCAAGCAATCCTCCTCTCTGCCATCTCCATCCTGCATGGAGAAAACATTAAAATGTAATAATTATAGTCACTTAAAGAGATTCCCTAGCATGCTGGTGATAATAGAAAATAACATGAAGCAGTAATAGAAAATAACAGGAAGCACATTTCTCTAAGACTTAATATACTATAAAACTGATGACAGTAAGGTAACAGTTGCCTAAATGAAGTCTACCGTTTTATTTATTTTCTAGTGACAAACAAGCACATCGAATATGTCAAACAGTAAAACAAATGTGATACTGGCCTAACAAAATGTCTGAAAGCATTTCTCAAACGTTCATGACAAACACGTGATAAATAAACATGCAAAAGTCCAGCAGATAGAATGAATATTAATTGAGTAGCGTAACTCGGTTTTTGTTTGTTTTGATTTTCCTTGCTATGGAGAAAAGTTTTCTAGCGCTTGTATAAATTAAAAAAGTCATGAAATTAACATCTCAAGGATGGTGGATCTCCATCATCTGTATATTTAACCCAAATTCACTATAAGCTGCACTTTAACCTCCTTGCTTCACATTTTTATTGTTTGTTGGTCTCCATTCTGCAAGTTGTATATCCATGCAAGTTTTCGCTTAATGCAGAATAATGACGCCATATCATTTCCAACATAATGCCATTGTCATTTGCTTTCCAAATATTTAACACCAAAACTAAGTTTGTAAATTTCCTCAATATCAAATATGGTGTGGTCTATACTCTTACAATGCTATAATAGACGACAATTACTCATGGGAGGCAATCTTGCTTCTATTATGTAAGGGCGTGTTCGACGACTAAACTCAGTACTCCAAAAAATTGTTGATAACTATGGGAGTTAGACCACGCATCTTGAACGATATTGTTAAATTTGAATCTCAATGGTTGATGATGTGAACAAGCACTAGTACAAATATGTCTAGCCCCAAGGGGTATTTAGAACCGTTGGGACAAGTTCAATTTGCCCCAACGGTTCAACCCGTTGGGGCCAACGAACTTCACCCAAAAAATTAGGGGGGAATTTTCCCTCTAGTTTTTTACCGCAACAAAAAAACACCCCTGATTTCACAACCCTGTACGCGGAAAAAATTAAAGAGAAAGATAAGAAGAAAAGAATAAGGTGTATTGAATCTTTTAATGAAGAAAAAAATACAATCACTCTCCTTCCTCACGAACTCTCTCTCTCTAATCGGAAATCCCGATTTACAAAAGAAGGGAAGATCAAAACAAGTCTTCCCTTTTGTTTAATCTGGG
>JBAKGM010000139.1:35675021-35715310 GCA_037177215.1 Asparagus racemosus
GCTTCAGATTCTTGTTTCCTTTGTGAGACGGGAATTCTTATTGCGATCTAGCTCTCTTGTTGTGCCCTTTGTGCACCTGAGGTGCTGCCGAAATTTCCGCTGCGCACAACACTCAGTACTCTAAAAAATTGTTGATAACTATGGGAGTTAGACCACGCATCTTGAACGATATTGTTAAATTTGAATCTCAATGTTTGATGATGTGAACAAGAAAAGGATCAACTTCATATTGAGGATAAACTAACTTCGGAGTTGATAATGATGGCGATCGACCTAAGTTACCCTGACACCATTTGGGCTCCTGTCCCCGTGCCCGACTTTTGACACTTCTAGGGCATTCCGTGAATATATGCAAACATTTATTCATATGTCTACTCAATTAAAAAAATACACGTGTTAGTTTAAAATATTTGCCTTGCACTTTTTTGCTGTATAAATTACACTTAACATCCCCTTCATGCAACGCGCTGGACACTGATTAGATTCGTTTCAGCCCATATCCAATTCAAAAGTATAATTGAACGAGTCGTTTAGGTATCTAGTTAAAAAACAAGCAAATTTTCAATTTATGATCTACTTAAAAAATGGAACATAAAAATATTGTAGAAATTTTAGTTTTCATAGCATGTGAAAGACCAACGGTACCGATCTTACGTAAATTATTAACTTCAATATTATATAAACTCGTCTTCTTGTAGGCTACCTTGTACAAAATTGTCGTGTCCAATACACACTCATATCCATGCAACATAGATGACAAATGCTTAGGTTTAGTGCCAATAGAAGAGGGGTTCTTTAGGGTCAAGTTCTGATTCTGATGCAATATTAAGAAAATAAATTTAGGGGTTTTTGTCTTTATACTCAAAAGGTTTACACAAATTTATGTTAAAACCCACGTATTTTAATTGGTACCTTTAGACCCATTCATCTTCGTGTATTTATCTTTAAACTCAAATTCTATAATTTACTACATACTTATGTGGTCCCCTCGAATTTTTTTTTGAAAATCGAAGTTTACCACCCTCTCTTTTTCTCATTTATTAATCCTCTCTCACATCCTTCACTCTCTTATTTCCTTCTTAAATTTTCAATTCTCATAAACTCATTAAATACTCCTCAACTCCATTAATGCTTAAGGTTTAAATATTAAATTTTAGTGAGATTCATGTCTTTTTGGTATTTTAAGACATAAATTCTCCCAATTCCTAATATTGTAGCATAAATTGACATAAGTATTTGGGCCAATTATAGCATTAATTTATCATTTTCTTCATCATAAATTTTTACATAACTATTCATGATTCCTTATAATTGTTTATTACAATTAATAAGAATTAATAATACTAAAAAAAATCAAAAATCAAAACATTGATTTAATTTCAGAATTTTGATTTTAATTTTATGATTCTGATTTTAATTTGTTGTGAGACCAAATTTCATTTTAAATTTAATTTATGTTGGCTATCTTCATAAAATTTGCACAGTTTGTTTTCTTTTGTGACAAAAAGAGATGAATGATGTATTGTACTGTGCATTAATGGATTTTAGGAAAAAAATCACTTCTTTAAAATTGAATGTCAAGGGGAATTACAATGATTTAGTGGTTATGATGCAAAGTCTAATTGCTTGTGGTGCAAGTACAATGTGATTGACTTACAAAGTTCTCTATACAAAAGCAGTTTCTGTGCATGTATCTAACGACGATGATATCTTGATGTATTAATGTAATCCAACTGATGTGTCTGGTCTAATTTTGTTTGGTCTAATTACGAATTAATACGCTTTCCTGCTATACGTACTTTCAGTAAGAACTGCTACACTTGTGTTTCATCCTACAATACTTTCAGAAATACCTGTTATATTTTTATAAATACCTGCTACACTTTCCGCAATACCTGTCATACTTTTGAAAATATTTGTGAGACTTTCAGTATACCTGCTACATTTTAAGAAATACCTGCTATACTTTCAACAATTCTTACTATACTTATGTTTTATCCTGCTATACTTTCAGAAATACTAGCTATATTTTCAGAAATACCTACTATACTTTCAGAAATACTTGCTAGTCTTTCAGAAATACATGCTATATTTTTAGCAATACTTGCTATACTTTTAGAAAAAACTGTTACACTTTCAGCAATATCTGCTATACTTTTATCAATACATAGTACACTTTCAGAAATATCTGCAATACTTGTCTTTTATCCTACTAATCTTTCAGAAACACCTACTATACTTATCTTTTCATGCTATACTTTCAATAATATCTGCTACACTTTTACAAATACCTACTATATGTTAAACATTACCAGCTACTCTTTCATAAGTACCTGCTATACTTTCAGAAATAAATGGTATACTTTCATATTTTGCACCACAGCCAATAAATCATTATAATTCCCCTTAACATTTATTTTAATGAAGTGATTATTTCCTCTAAAATCCATCAATGCACAAAAATTCATCATCTATCTCTACTTGCCATAAATGAAAATAAAATGCGCAAGTTTTATCAAAGATAATCAACTTAAAGAAAATTTAATATGAAATAAGATCTCACAACAAACTAAAATCAAAATTATGAAATTAAAATCAAATTCCTAAATTAAAAACAAATTCATGAAATTAAAATCAACATTTTTATTTTTTTAGTATTATTATAACAAACAATCATGAGGAATCATGAATAAACATGTGAAAAATTATGATGAAGAAAATGCAAATTAATGTTATAATTATTCCAAATGCTTATTTGGATTTATTCTACAAAGTTAGGAGTCAAGAGATTGAGAGAAGTTGTACCTTAGAATACCAAAAAAGAGATGAATCCCCATTAATATTTAGTCTTTAAACTTTAGACATTAATGGAGTGAAGGAATATTTAATGGGTTTATGAGAGTTGAAGAAGGAAGTAAGAGAGTAACGGAGTGTGAAAGAAGTCAATGAGAAAAAGAGAAGGGTAAAATTGGATTTTTAAAAAGTTTTAGCTAGGACCACATAAGTATGTAGTATATTTGAGAATTTTGGTTTAAAAATAAATACATAAAGATGATTGGATCCAAAGATACAAAGAAAAGTATTTGGGTTTAAACATAAATATTGGTAAACCTTTGGGTCTAAAAACAAAAACCCTAGAAATTATTATTTGTCAAAAACTAAAACAATAGTACCTTTTATACACACACAAATAATAAAGAATATCCATAGAAAGATTTTCGAAAGAAAAATTCTAATATGAACAGAAATTTAGAATAAAGAAAACTCTTATGAAAGGAAGATGCTATATTTAACAGATATATTGATCCATTTTGTTGGAAATGAGATCAGTTCGAATAATGCATTGGTGATACTCATGGAAGACCTTCAATATATTGCCATGAAATTCAATTTTACCAAATGAAAAGTATTTTACTCTATGGTCTTATTAGTTCATTGTTACGACTGCTATGCAAATGGCACATGATATTTTTGGTGATTCGACGTTGAGTCCATCTTCTTGATAAACTTGTACAAGATTGGATTTATAATCTTAATTATATACCTCAACAATAATATTGTTTTCATCTGAAATGGTTGTCAAAACTTTTTTTGTGAAAAGGCTTACTCTCTACATCTTGGAGATTGGGTAAGCTAGTGCTTGGAATATGAAGTGTTTCAGAAGTAAATGACAAGATGACCTTGATATCAACTATTATCTTGAAAACACGGCACAAAAGTTGAAAGCAAGACCTTTTCTCGTACGCAGTCAAGTGCCAATATACGGGGCAAGACGATCAGTTATCAAATCCAAGGAGCTCCTAACAAGTCCTCAGTATTGATTAATTATTAGAATCACATTTAGTTCTGTTGCTTCTTCCGCTTTGTTATTTGGCATTATAGGCCATCATATGAGTTTCTTTTGAAAAATAGCCATCCTTGGAAATGTCTTGTCTTTGAGTATATAACATCTATCGTGAAAAGGAGCATGCAACAAAGTCTAGATCAACATATACAAAACTCTTGAGATATCACAAAGTACATAAACAGGAAAGAACACAAGATATAATGTGTTTTGGCACTAAAGCTCATGTCCATGAGCGAAAAAGATGAACTCACTAAAGCTCGAAGGACGTACTAACTAATGAATCTTTCCCAAAATTGCAAATTACACACTCCAAAAGCACTCTTCACTTTTAATTAGGACATGTAGAAGACATCCTAACAAGATGATGACAAATCTTCTACATTACTCTCCTTCATTGCTATTCAACATTTTTGACAAAGCGCTTTTTATCCTTCATTGCAACATGAAACTCTTGATAAAGACCCTTCATTGCACGAAATAAATTTTCTCATCTTCTTTATCATTCATCTACAAATAACATACAATTAATGGTCTCAAACAAGTTATATAGTAATCTCGAATAATTTAAAACACCAATTATTCATCTCAATATGCAGGACCAATCACCACGTAAGGGATATGGTTGACTTATTTGAATTGTTCACGCGAGGTGATTAATATTATTTTTGGTTACTGTATTATAATGGTGATAATGATCTCAAGTAAAAGAGATCATTTTTATTATCAATAATGATAAATTTAACTCAATTAGCAATAGCTCCTAAATTATCCTCAACCTCCAAACTCATAAATATATAGTACTTAAACATCAATTGTTTCATTTATTTATGAAAAAGATAGAAATCCTTGTAAGACGACAGTACATTTGAGAAGTACAGCCATGGAGAAGAATCAAAGGGTACTTCTTTTAATCATTTGCAAAAGGAATCGTATAACTCGTAGGTTGCATTTGGAACACGAATACAAGGTAATTTGATGTAGCATTGTATCCAAAATTTATGTGTATTTTATTCCTTCCTCGTGGGTAGCAATTTTATGCCCATCTAGGTCGAATCTTAATAAAAGTAGTTATGACAACATCCATCAATTTTCTCCATCCCTTTTATTCCCTTCCTTTCTTGCCCCTCTCTACCAATAAAACCGTCAATAACAACACCATTGCGATTGCTTTTACAACCTCTCTACGCTTATCAACCATGATATCACCATAACGACCAACATGAAGCGTTCACCTCCTGACCTACTGCATTTGAGGCTTGTAAAAATCATAGGTTGATACATTCCATTTTGTTTTAAGAAGAGAGTTTGTGAACCCTTCAACCACACGATAAAAGGCAAACCCCTTATATGATGTTGCACCGATCCAGCATTCTATTCAAATTTGGGATTGGTGTCTACTTCGGACAAGTGATTGCAAGAAGAAATACTGAACACAATCTTAAACAACCAACAATCATCAATATTACAATTGCAAGGTCCGCACTTGTGACTTTCAAATATCATCTGGACAAATGGTCAAATCATTTTCATCAAAACTAGTGCTCGCACTCGGTCCCAGCTTCCTTCTATCAAATCACATTCAAGGCCATGGTAACTAGAGTTCTACATCACACAACTTAGTTGATGCTCCATCAAACACGAGAACCTTAGTACCCCTTGTTGCACGCAACTCATGGCAAGAATCCAAGGCACTTGCAGTCTCTCGGCAATGCATTCTGGCAAAGCGGACAGCTGTTGCTCATCCTTAGCCACGTTGTGATGCAGTCCCGATGGAAAAACTGCCTGCATGGCATCTGTCCTTCTATTTCTCCAGTTCTTAGCTTACGTAAGCAAATTGTACATCGGTCACCATTTTCTGCGAACTCACAGGCCATTAGATACCGTGCTGTTGCTTCATCTGAGGTTCTGATGATTAGATTTGGAGGTAGCCTCTCCGCAACAACTGCAAGACACTCGTCTAGTAACATATCAGTAGTGACTTTTATGGCAAACATCGCCGATGCGGCGGGCCATCCATTCACAAAGTCTTGAATTTTCACAAAAATAAGTTGTTTGATGTAAACGGCAGCAAGGGTTGGGAGTGTAAGGATAGTGTCAACCCTCGTTGTATCTCCCTACAAGATTGGTTATGTTAGAATTAATATAAAACTATAATCCTTGATCCTCATTATAACTTCGGAGTTTTGGTGTAATGGTTAGAGGGACTAAATTTAAGATGGTATCAGAGCAACGCAGGTTCAAATCTCATTGGCCATGAATTTTAAGCGGATTTTCTAAAAATTAACACCGCTGCGTGTGTCTAGGTTTCAGCCCATAAAAAGGGCGTTCAACCTGCGGGGGGTATGTTAGAATTGATATAAAACTATAATCCTCGATCCTCATCATAACTTCGGAGTTTTGGTATAATGGTTAGCGGGACTAAATTTTAGAGGTTATTCTCTAGGGATGAAGCGAGATTAGTAATAAATTCGCTATACTTTATGGTGGTTTCTGACATAGGCCCACTAGAAATTACAGTCCCTCGTGAAGCAGCAATCAGGTTGATAGTCTCAAGAATATAGAGCTTTAGGTTTCCACGACCAAGGTCGTGATTAGGAAGGGGAAGAGGAGTCAGAGATGAACTTCCTGCTATCACGAGAAAGGCCAGACCATTGTCCCACTGGCACTCAAAGGTCTTGAGGTAATCACGAAACTTTGGGTTCAAGGCCATAATCGTGGATGCAGGCTTGGTGGTGGTGTGGCAGCAGCAATGATCTTTGGTGATCTTTTTCTCCTTCCTCCTTTTCACAATTGTTGTTGATATGCTCTACGAAAGGAAAGGAAAAAACACAAATGGTGATACAATCTATGACAGGAAAGGAACCACAGGAATTGCTGAGCGAGGACAAGGAGTAGAAAGGGGTTTTGAGAGATTAATTCTGTATGATAATTTATGGAGTGTAATTAAAAAAGATTGTAAGGCATTGTACCTTATCTTGAATGTAGACTATGGATGAATATTGCTTATTGCTTCAAACCTCACATGTCCAGATTAGATATCAACTCCAACCTTGAACGGGCTATGTACATTAGGTTAGTAAAACATTGTGCTAAGTGGGTGCCATTTTGGGTGTGGATAAAAGGTCTCGGAGATAAAACGAGGAATCTCATGACACTTGTTCTATGCATGCATCCAACCTGTGCACATGTGGCAATGACGATTGTTTCTAGGTGACTTTTCTCCTCTTTAACGGTTGTCTTCATACAGTCAACTAAAGGAAAGAAATGACAGAGGTTGTTGGAATTAGGACAAAAAGGTTGAAATCTGTGTATGAGATATTAAGTTTGTAAGACACTTTTGGAAGGAAATTACTCAGTGTATTAGGTAAAAGATGGTACATGTTTACATCTTGTTTAAATGACTAACATGGATGAGTATTGCTCAAAACCGCACTTGTCCAGATATTCCTCATTTGCTGGTCTATTGTCACTCTACTAGTGTATCTTTCCTATCCAAACATTGCAAAGGGAGCAAAACAACTCCCTTATAGATACTTTTACCACAGATTCTTGGAACATTTTTCTAAAATAACCTGGCAAAATATTTTCTCCGGAATAAAATAGGGATTTTTAAGATGCCATAGTCAACCTGGACCAGCATAAAATCGAACCTACATGGCATCATAATCAGGAAAAACTTCATAAAAAACCTAACAGTAACTAATCCAAAATTCGTGGTGATGGTTGGCTATTACAGTATTCTTCGTGGCTGGGCCATATTGGAAATGCCAATTGAGGTCATCTGAACAAGATAAGGAAATTATTATGGAACCTAAAGGGGCTTAACCAAGATATATCATAGGATTCAAGATACATGAGCGCAAACTAACGGGACTTATCCAGGATATATTATAGGATTCAAGATATGCGAGTGCACACACACACACACACACACACACACACACACACACACACAAAACTCAATCTTAGCTTGAGACATATCAACTTAACACAACCGTCAGTTCTACCACTAATATCCAACCTCAAGGCTCGACAACTTTGGTTCTGCAAATGCATAAACCAATTAAGCACCACAATGCTTGAACTTACATGGAAGAATATAATGTTTCATTATATAAGTTAATTGTCCCTCACGCATGTCTCATTCATTTTAAATCAATATGTTTAGCTTATTCCTCTCAAGTATAATTGAATTTTTGTTAGCTATGTAATGCTCTAACTGCTGCACCACACTACGTCAACATCCTCGATTATTTTTCACATAAGCTAAGATCAACGAAACTGTTAAAGCAGATGCTCTCCTGAGATGCCTCTCTCTAGCATGTAATCTGCTCAATGGTAAACATGACTAGTTATTGTTCGAACTAATGTAATTTCATATTATGGAGTCATGTCACATGATAGGCTATCGAGGACTTCCTCGTATCAGTTATAAGGGAAAGGGATTCCTCCTGTTCAAATAGATAATTATAAAGAATAGTAAATCACATTGTGACTTTCTCCAATCCTTGTATAAAATAAAAACAATATCTGCATTTGTCTTCAGATAAATATTCACTTCTCTTGATACAAAATGGAACGAGGACAAAATGGGTTGCAGCTGGCAACATCCTGGAGAGTACTTTTTTGGGACTTGTATGGAAAGCTAATTATTGGGTGCACATAATGAAGATTTTGATATTCAGAACCTTGTTATAGTGAAAAAAAACGCGCAGATGACCTATGCAACATCTTCTTTTCCTCTTATCAAAAGCTCATATGAAAGGTAACCACTGATACATCTGATGAAGATTGTGAAGCTTTGAGCCTTTCTTGAATGCACTTGGACATTTCTATAGATCACGTAACTTTGTAATTGCATGTGGAAGTAAGTAGTTACTACACACTGAATAGTTGCAATTAAATCTTTTTGGAAGAGGAAACTCTTCCATGGAAAGTAATTGCAGTTAACTGAGATCTCTAAGGGAAGTGACTACTTAGTATACCCGCAATAATTGCAAGCAGTTGGAACTTGTATGGAAGTTTCTTGTATCCTTAGCAACTGAGAACAAGAGCTCATTGGTTTCTTCCCCACAGCAATTCATCACTCTGCCAAAATGTTCCCGTCGCTAAAGGATTGCCAAGCTCTAATCTTTCAAGTCTATTAAAAAAATGTTATGTAAAACAACACACAATTTGATTGCATACTTAGACCCAGTAACATACTTTGCTGTTTTCAGCTCTTCTTGCATGTTCAATTCACATTGAAAACAAAGTTAAAAAGAATTTCTCGATGTGGGCAGCAGTCATCTGATTTGTCTGTTAATAATTCACAAATTAACAGAATGCTATCTACAATATGGAGGAAGAAATCTACCTTGCAACTGTCTCACTGTCATCAAATTCTCATAAGCACTATTCCTCTCACCTTTAGTTATATTTCCACCTTGTACTTGCACTTCTGTTAAGATTGTAAGCCACAAAGTTAAAATGCTACAGAAAATTTAGCCACATTAAAAAAAAGGACCTTATAAACTCGATACGAGAAATGTTGAATATCAATCTTGCTTTGGAAATATTGAAAAGATAAAAGATTACTTGCAGTTAAATAGCTTAAAATTTACACCAGTTTTAACATTGATATCCTGAACCTTTGTTTGTTTTGTAGAGAGAGAGAGAGAGAGAGAGAGAGAGCACCGAAACTCCGAAGCTAAAGTGAGGATCATTGTTTTATATTCTAACATGCCCCTGCAGGTTGAGCGCCTTCTAAGGGACGACTTGGACTAATGCAACAGTTTCAATTTTTATAAAATCCGCTTTAAATTCATGGCTAGTGGGATTTGATTTTGAGTTGCTCTGATACCATCTTAAAGTCCCTAACTATTACACCAAAACTCCAAAGTTGTAGTGAGACACTGAGGGTTGAGGTTAAGGGTTGAGGTTATTGTTTTATATTCTAACATATCTTTAAGATGGTATCAGAACAACTCAGGTTAAAATCCAATTGGCTACGAATTTAAAGTGAATTTTCTAAAAATTAACACCACTATGTGAGTCTAAGTTTTGGCCCATAAAAGGGGCGCTCAACTTACAGGGACATGTTAGAATATCAAAATATAACACTTAGCCCTCATCACAACTTCGGAGTTTGTGTAATGGTTAGGGGCTTTAAGAGCCCCAAAGTTTAAAAAAATTTGAACTTTGGCAGCCCAGTTGAGGACTACACATATATCAAAACCACATGCATACGAGTGGCGGTTCTAACCCTCAAATGGGGAGCAAAATTCCAATTTTGCCTGTTTTGCGCTCTGCTTCTGTGCAAAGCAATAAAATATGCACCAGTCAAAGAAAGGAGTTACTAAGTGTAAATATGGCTTAAGCGTCCATGAGTATAAAAAAGAACTAAAAAGGACAGTGGAAGGACTCAAGTTGAGATAAAAGGAAGTAAACTGATGAAAAAACACATTTCGACAGCTCCAGGCTCCTAAAAACTCTTTGTTGAATCACATAACCCTGAATCTTATTAGCCAAATATCCACAAAAAAGAATTATGGAATTTTGTAATTTCATCTAGAACATATTGAGAAAAAAAACTATAAAAAAAACATTGCGCTAATTTAATTTGTACCCTTTTCCTTTGTTTCTATGTAAGTATTGGAATTTAGAAACAATAGACATATGAAATAATTAGCAACAAAACTTGCGTTAATCAAATGATTAAAACAACTCAAGTTAAACGATGTGAGGAATGATCTGTGATCCATCTTGTTTCTCAGACAATTGTGCAGTTAGATCAGTATAACAAACTTCCCTAATTCCACCTAAAGAAGAGAAATCATTATATTGTAACATATGGATAGAGTAAAACAGCTTAGCAGATAGAGCATATAGACAATATGAGCTAGTCATGGCAAGAATCCAAGACACTTACAGTCTCTCGGCAGCGCATTTCAGCAAAGCGGTGAACTGCTGCTCATCCTAAGCTACGTTATGATACAGTCCTGATGAAAACAAAAAATGCTTGTATGACATCTTCCCTGCTATTTCTCTAGTTCTTAGCTCACTTAAGCATATTGTACATTGGTTGGCATGCCTGCAAACTCATAAGGCATAAGCTACCATGTTATTGCTTCATCTAAGGCTCCAATGATTAGATTTGGAGGTAGCCTCTCAGCCATAACAAGATACTCTTCTGGTAATATATCAGTAGTGACTTTTATGGCAAACATTGCTGATGCGACAGGTCCTCCATTCATGACGTCATGGAATTTTAGAAAAATAAGTTGCTTGATGTAAGTGGCAGCCAGGATTGTTGGTTTCTGATAAAGGCTAGGGATAGCTTCAATCCTCACATGTATGTCCCTCCAAGATTGGTTATCCTCTAGGGACGAAGCAAGATTGTTAATATCTTCCCAACATTCTATGTTGGCTTCTGATAAAGGCTTACTCGAACTTGCAGTCCACCATGAAGCATTGAACATGTTAAACAGTCTCAAGAATGTAGACCTTTATGTTTCCATGACCAAGCCCTTGATTTGGGAGGGGAAGAGAAATTAGATATGAAACTCCGACTATCATGAGAAAAGCCCAACCATTGTCCCATTGGCACTCAAAGGTCTTGAGGTAACCACGAAAATTAGGGCCTGAGGCCATAATCGTTGATGCAGGCTTGGTGGTGGTGTGGAAGCAGCAATGGTGCTTCGGTATTTGTTTATCTCCTTCGGTATTTGTTTATCTCCTTCCTCCTTTATTTATATGGTTGTTGGTGATATGCTCTATGAAAGAAAAGAAAAAAGCACAAATGGTGATACGACCTAAGATGGGCATGAAACCACAGGAATTATTGAGTGAGGACAAGGGGTTCGAGTGGGTTATGTATCTTATCTTGAATGTAGTCTGTGGATGACCATAGCTTGAAACCTCACGTCCAGCTTAGATATCAACTCCAACCTTGGACGGGCTATGTACATTAGGTTAGTAAAACATCGTACAAGGTGGGTGCCCTTTTGGGTGTGGATAAAAGGGCTGAACAACTTTATTCGGGGATAAAAAGAGAAATCTCATGACACATGTTCTATGCATGCATCCAACCTGTACACATGTGGCAATGATGATGGTTCCTAGGTGCCTTTCTACAATTGAATTCATACAGTCAACTAAAGGAAAGGAATGGCACATGTTGGAATTAGGACAAAAGGGTTGGAATGTGTATATGAGATATTAATTATGGTTGTCTTCATACAGTCAACTAAAGGAAAGAAACGGCACTAGGTTGTTGGAATTAGGACATAATAAATGGAATATGTGTACGAGATATCAATTCAGTAAGATGTTTTTGGAAGGTAACTGCACAGTGTATTAGGTAAAAGATTGTAAAGAATTATCTCTTTTTTAAATAACTATTATTGCTAAGCTTCTAAACCTCACTTGTCCACAATAGACACCCCCTGTCTGAATGTGAATGAGATACATTTGGATTACTATACCATCATCTAAAATGGTATTTGTTTACATGTGAATAAAGGGTATAGAGCACTTTCATCCTAGATAGAAAGAGAAATCGAACAGAACATGCTTTTGAATGTCTAGAACATTGTCGTATGGTAATTGATGCAGGACAGGACATATCAGATTTAGGATTCTAAAGGATTCTTTTTTTTAAAAGTTCAGATATATGGTTAGGACGAAGTTGTTATTTAGTTATTGGAGTATAACAATCAACAGACTATATTGAGTTAAATTTTTAATAATATATTTAATTCAATTTGTTATTAACCCTTCTAATACCTATGTGTCATGTTGGGAACTTGACATTATAAGGGGTATTAGATTAGAACATAACAGTAAATGTCCCCTCTACATATCAGTGAAGTATTTAAGGAGTTTGCTTGTGATTTTTAGATTTTCAGGGCATTGTTTGTAATTTTTATATTTCTAAAGGGGATGTTTGTAATTTTTATATTTTTCATATTTTTTTTGTAATTTTCCAAAGTGGGGATAGTGAATGGGATGATAATATGCAATTAAAGTGGACTAGGGAAATGATTGGGAATGAAAAATCTTGATAACTTTTAGAAAGTTAAGGGGTAGTGATGTCATTTCAGATCTAATCCTGAATGAAAAATGGTCCTAGACTATAATAACACCCCCTCTCCCCCATTATTTTGTCTTAAATCTCTGGAATATTTCATTTTAATGGACTATATAGTCCCACCTAATATCCCCTAAAAATTTGAACCAAACATGTTACTATTTTATTTTAAAGGATAAAGGGTTATTAACTCACCATATATGCATGACCTTAGTATATCCACAATAATTACAACTAGTCGCAACTTTAACTGTATCCTCACCAACTGAGAGTGAGAGTTCATTGGTTTCTTGCCTAGAGCAATTGATTACTCTACTAAAATGCTTCCCTCAGTAAATGATTGCCGAATCAACAACATCCACATCTTTCAAGTCTATAGAAAACATGTTATGTAAAAAAACATACACTTACTCCCCCGAAATGTTCCCCTCGCTAAAGGATTGCAAACTCAACAACCTCTACATCTTTCAAGAATATAGGAAATGTGTTATTTTTTTTTAAAAAAACATACACTGCAATCACATATTTTAGACCCATTAACATACTTTGCTGCTTGCAGCTCTTCCATCATGTTCAGTTCACAATGTTTAGAAACTTAAAAAGAATTTCCCAATGTAGCTAGCAGTTATAACCCATAAACTTAACATACTTCACAAATATAAGCCACTTCAAAGAATATCTCGCTCTTTTAAATTCGATACAAGTCAACATCAATCTTGCCCTTGAAAATACAAAAAGTAAATAAATAAAATAAGGAAGCTTTTTAAATTAAATGAATTCCTAAATAGCGAAAAAAAGAAATACTTATTGAACTCATGACTCAAAATTAAAACTACCTCAAGTAAACATCAACGCATGAAGAAGAGACCGTCCCGTCACTTTAGTGAAAT
Organism: Asparagus racemosus; assembly: GCA_037177215.1. Lineage (NCBI taxonomy): Eukaryota > Viridiplantae > Streptophyta > Magnoliopsida > Asparagales > Asparagaceae > Asparagus > Asparagus racemosus. Next base: position 35,688,829 of record JBAKGM010000139.1, read on the forward strand.
CTCCTGCATTCACCAAAAAAACAATCTTTTAACAAAAAAAGCGAAGAAACTAAATAAAATCAAGAAAATAGGAAATTTTCTAACCACCATTCGACCTCTATCGGAGCCAGGGCAAACGGCGACAGTGGCAGCGAAGGAGAGATGATTTGGATGGGGAGTGACGTTGATTCCGCCATTGATGGGGAGGATTGGGGTTTTGTCGCATTTTCCCCAATTTTTTTTATCATGATGATGTTTGGTTGAAGCTCTCGCCATCGCCATTAGAATCCAGCGCTTTTGTTCTGTCTCATTCTTTTTGGGCTTAGTAGACCTTATAATTTCCCCTACTTCGCATTTATTATATACCCTCAGTCATTTTTGGGCAACACTTACACACCTAAAGTTTTTGAAATTTACATTTTAATAACCTAAGTTACGGGGGCATGAAAATTTTCCCTCTAGAATTCTCATGCGACACTCACGTGCTAGCTTTAGAACTTTTAAACCTTAATTTTTCTACATCCAAATAGAATTTCTTTTTTAACATTTTCTAAGGAAGAGTGAAGAGTGCATTTTCAGTGTGAAATTTGCAATTTAAGGGAAGATTTTTGAGTTTGTTTGTCCCTCAAGCTTTTGTGGGGTTATCTCCTCTGATCAGGGACGTTAGCTTTTTGTTTCGGCTTGAAAACAATTGATGAGCGTCCGAATCCGAGTCCAAAGTGTTGTAGGGGATGCTCTGTTTCTTCTGCTGGTAGTGAAGTGAGCTTAGCTCCTCCTAAAACCACTAACAAATCCTTAGGATGCACCGATGTGTAACACCTTGATGTCAGTTGATGCTTAAGTTAGTGACTTAAAAGAAGGTAGAAATCTAATTGAAAATGAATAGTAAAATTAGTCGTCAGAGTTTTCTTACCAAGATTACCTAATCCAATGCGAAAAGAGGGAAGTCCATGTCGCATCGTCTAGTCAGTGTGGATAAGCTCTACGTAAGCTTCCTCTCTTATTGAATTGTCTAGGTGTCCCTCATGTGAGTTAAGATTCGCTAGTTCATGCGAAACGAGATTTGATCATATCTGCTTAATAGATTGGGAATGGCTGAACAAGGCTCAAGACACGTCGACCATTTTGAACTGAGTACAAGCAGTCAATGACTAACCTCGACCATTAGGTTGAAACTCGACTCCTCGTCTGATACGGGATGTTCTTCTGTCGGTTGTTTTTAGGGGATCAGATTTACGACGTTTCGGCTTTGGTGACAAAGCACGTTATATCTTGTGTTATATCTTGTGCTCTTTCATGTGTTTGTTTCTTACGATATCTCAAAGAGTCTTGTATATTTTGATCAAGACTTTTACTGCACGGTCCGATGCACAATATATCCGAAATATTCAAAATTAAGATATTTCCAAGAACGGCAAGTTATTTATACATTTGGTTGATACATCTGCTAGTTCCTGCTTCCGTTGAACACAATTTTGATTAAGCAAAATACTTACTCAAAGAGGAAGAAAATGGTAAAGAAAGAACAATTCATCTTTGCACAGCTCTCACTAGACACAACTATAAAGTTTTACCCCAGAACTAAAAAGGAAATTACTCGTCTGAAAATTATAGAAAATGATGAAAAATTTGTGTTTATGGGTCGTTCGTAGTAGTGGGCATAACCATCAATTTCCACATAAAAAGAGAGCCATTTAAAGAGAAATTCTGATACTCAGCTACTCTACTGAGTTAGCACCCGCAACAAGTAAAGCCTATATAAGCAAAGATGTTTTCATTAAAAATTAACATAGATAATACCTCTCCTTGTTAATATAACAACATCTCACAGTAATCTGCATTGACATACATATATGATCTAAAAATTCAGGACAAGGCTGCTGAAAGGGAACTAACCGTCCCCTCCCTTTGATGCTTCACGCTCATGAAAGAGAGTAAAATAATTTACCAAGCTAATCCTAGCAATCCTCTTTCTTTTGCCCATCTCCATCCTGCATCGCAAAAACGTTAAAATGTTAATAATGTAGAGAACCAATAGCATGTTGGTAGTACAAAATTGTTCTGAAGCACATTTATCTACCATAAAGTTGATGATAGTAAGGTAACAGTTAAAGTAAGAAAGGGAATACGTAAAACAGAATACATATGTGATACTAGCGCTCACAAAATAAGTCGAAGCATTTCTTAAATGATCGTGACTAATGCGTAAGGAACGGCCACATAAAACTCCAGCAGATAAAAGGAAACAACATTGAGTGACTTGCTTTGTTCTTTTGATATATCTTGCTACGAAGAAATCTATTCTAGGATTTGGATAAATCAAAGAAAGTCATGCAATTAAAATCTAAAGGATAGTAGAGGTTAGGACACTGCTTAGAACATCTCCCTCCCTCTCTCCGTACTACTGTTCTCTCCATGGCACTTTGATGTAGAAAGATCACGTCTTACTGATTTCATTATCCTCACTAATTCCACCTTTTACTCAGAAAAAGGGGCAACAATCTCAACGTTATACGCTGTTTTAGAATCTCTTAAAACTGTTCAGTGCACCCTAACAACATGGGACTGGAAACGATTTGTGCTCAGGGAGCTAACTGTAAATCCATGAAAATTTTCGCTTAATGCATAATAATGATGCAAATCATTCCCAACACAATGCCATATTCATTTGCTTTCCTATTGGACACAAGAACTAAGTTTGTAAACGATATCTATACTAAAAAATGGTGGTCTATACTCTTAAATGCAAGGCAATCTTCCTTTTTGTTTAAGGGTGTGCTCAACAGCTAAATTTTGTATTCCAAGAAATTGTTGGTAACATCTTTAACGATATTGTCAAGAAAAGAAATCTCAATGGTTGATGATGTGACCAACAAACAAGGCACTCTTTCCAAAGAACTGGACAAGATTTATAGCTAAAATAGTCGATATGAGTACAAAGGGCATTTTAGAGGTCGACAACTTGAGGAGGAGAGACCAGAGGATGAGAGGGTGTCCCGTGGGATGCCAATGAGGAGAAGCTCGATGTTGTTAAAGTGTAGTCTATGTTTGAAGAAGTTCAGGCAAACGATTAGATCAGAGTCCAAGCAACTATAATCCAATAGAGCAGGGCAACTGAACAAAGTGGGGTTTGGGCATGCTAGGTGGAGGGTCACGCACAAGAGGACGAAGAGTGGCAGCCAGTGAATGTTCTATGATCAATCCGATTCAAGCACAAAAAGAGTTTGGATAGGCCAGGATTGTGTATGAGAAGAGTCATCTAGTGATTTCCTAGAAAGAGGATTGCATGCGATGAGATTTCATCGCAGTGCGTGGACTAGGCCACGACCATGGAAGGGGGAAATGATCTCGTCGGATTGGAACATTTGCAATTTACTAGTGGAAATTAATAATGATGACAACATAAGTTACTATGACACCTCATCTGGGCTCTCATATCGATGTCCGACACTTCTCGTACCTGTGCCCAACTCCAACACTTGTTGGAGTGCCTTTAATATGCGCATATATTTATCCAGATGTGTACTCAATTGTTTAACATATCTTTTAGTTTAAAAGATTTGTCATGCACCTCTTTGATGTATATCTTTTAGTTGAAAAGATTTGTCATACATGTCTTTGATACATATCTCACGCTTAACATGCACTTCCTGCAACTCACTAAACATGAGATAGGTTCATTTAAGCCCATATCCAATTCAAATTTATGATATAACCAGTTAACAAATAAACAGTTTCCAATTTATAATTTATTTAATAAAGGAACATAAAAAAGTTATAGGAATTTTAGTTTTCTTAACATTTGAATATGAAAACAAAATCAATGTCAATGTAAAATATTAATTTCAATATGTGTGTTTGTGTAGTGAGAGAGAGAGAGAGAGATGCGTATGCCTGGTATCAAGCACAAATTTGGTGCTAGGTAGTAAGGTGATGAATGATCCCACTTAAAAATAACCACCCCTTAATTATCCAACCCATGTGCCCCAATGTGAATGTGGTCCCCGTTTTAAATAAGTGGATGAGAATGAGTCACCTCACTACTAAGCATCAAGTTTGTGCTTGTACCAAGCACACCCATAATATATATATATATGTGTGTGCTGTGTGTGTGTGTATAATAGTCACGTCCCTACCCTTCATTTTACAAATTTGTCGAGTATCATACTCGCATCAGTATTGTGCATCATAGATGGAAACAAATTAACTTTGAGGGTGAGGCACATATAAATTTAGTGCCGATGGCGATGGGTAATAAGGGTACAAGGTAGCAAAGAGAGAGCACATAGATAGAGCTAGCAACTAAGAGTGAAAACAAACTGAATCGAATCGAGTACTAGGATATTTGAATTCACATTCAGTCAATTTGATGTCTTAGAATTCAAATATAATTCGATATGAATATGAGAGTGATATTCGAAATCGATTTGCATGTATAGCTAATGAGTCGTTAAATATTTATGCATGTTTGTTAGCCCAAGTGATTAAAGCTTTAGGCTATTAAAACCGTGGCCATGGTTTGAGGATTATGACATGTAGCTTTTTCCTTTTAATATTATTTTTGTGTGTTTCTGGATATATATACCCTCCAACTTGTGTGCATTGTTGATTTGTCTCAAATTCTTAAAGGAATTAAATTGTAGAGTTCATAAGATAAATATAAATTGTAATAAATTAAATCATGGAAATAAAATAACATAAATGAATATACTTGTGATGACTTAGATGAGTTCATAAGATATATATACATTTGGTTAAACTCTATTCATTTAAGAACCAAATATCAAAATATATTTGTTTACTATTAAATGAACTACCGAATTGAATATAACTGACTACTTAGATGAGTAACTAACAAACTATTTGTTAATTATTTGGTTCATTGCCACTCCCACTTGTGATGACATCCCCTCGATGGCCTTGAAGTTTAGAAAGAAGGGTTCTTTAAAGTTAAGAGTTTTGCCTCTGATATCATGTTAAGAAAATAAATTTATTATTTCTTAATCATTGGCATGGTAATACCTTTTATATATACAAATATTGCAGAATATCTATAGAAAGTTTTGCGAAAGGAAAATTATCAAAAAGCAAATTTAGAATACATATAAAACTCTTATAAAGGAAGATATTATATTAACACATGTATTAGTCCATTTTGTTGGAAATGAGGTCAATTTGAGTAGTGTATCAGTGATATTAATGGGTCAGCTACATTATATTGCCATGAGATCCATGCTTAACCAAATGGTAAGTGTTTTATTTTATATCCTTATCGTTTCATTATTATGATTGCCATGCAAATAGCACATATAGATATTTTTTATGATTATGCGTCGAGTTTCATTTTCTTGATAAACTTTCACAAGATTAGATTTACAACCTTATAAAAAACACAACAATAATTTTATTTTCGTCTGAAGAACATACTTATTACTCACTATAGTTGCCAGACCGTTCTTTTGAAAAGGTCACCCTTTACACTTTGGAGGCTAGGTAACCTAGTGCTTGGAACATGTAGTGTTCTGTATGTTAATGATGAGATGACCTTGATATCAACTATTATCTTCAAAACATGACACAAAAGTTGAAAGCAAAATATTTTCTTCTACGTAGTTTGGTGCCAATAAGGGGACAAGACAAGCATCATTAAACTCAAGGACCTCCCAACAAGTCTTTAGTATGTATTAATGTATAACTGAAATCTCATTTTTTGCGTTTCGTATTCATGTTTGTTATTGGGCATTATCATCTTTCATATAGAGAGTTTCTTGTAAAAAGTTTAGACATTGTTGAAAATATCAAAGATCTTTGAGCATATCACATCTATTGTGAATCAAGACATGCAACGAAAGTCTAGATCAAATGGAACAAAAGACCCTTGAGATATCATAAAGAATAAATACAAGAAAGAACACAAGATATAATGTGCTTTGGCACTACAGCTCATGTCCACCAGAGAAGGAGATGAACACACTAAAGTTTAAAGGACGGACAAAATTAAGAATCTCTCCTCAAATTGCAAATTCCACACACCAATGCATCCTTCACACTTATTGCGAAAATGTAGAAGAAATCCTAACGGGATGAGAAGAAATCTCCTCCTTGACCCTCCTTTAGTGCAATACGATGGTTATGATAAAGATCTTTTATCCTTCAATGCAACATGAAACTCTCGATAAATATCCTTCATTGCATGAATTAATTATTTTCATGTTCTTTAGCATTCTCATAGCATACTAATGATCTCAAATGAATGATAAAGTAATCTCAAAAAAATTTTAAATGCCAATCATTTATCTCAAGATGAAGGATCAACAACCAAAGAAGGGATGTGGTTGACTTAATTGAATTGTTCACGTGAAATTAGCAACATAAGTTTTTGCTAGTGTATTATAATGGTAATAATGATTTTAAGTAAAAGAGACAATCTTTGTAATCTGTAGAGAAAATAAAAAATGCAAAAGTTCATTATTCATCTAACCCTAACCTCTCTTAAATAGAGCTTAGGAGGATATTACAAAAAAGGTATGAGATAAAATCATATCTAATCACATCTCATAATATCTACTAAATTTACTAATACCAAATTATTAATAATATCTAACACCCCTTCACACTGGAGCATATATACTATACATGCCTAACTTGTTACAAATGGAAACAAAACAGCTAGTTGCAAGAGCTTCGGTACTGTCATCTTTGTCTGAAATACTTGAAGACGTTAGTAATCAGAATATTGTCGTCATAACTAGTAGAAACCCTAGGTGGGTAAGTCAGTCGAAGAAATCCTAGGTGGGTCAGCTAATAGAGAGAAACTCTAGGCGGGTTAGCCAGCAGAGAGAAATCCTAGAAGGGTCAGCCAGTAAAGAGAAACCCTAAATGGATTAGCTGGTATAAAGAAATCCTAGGCGGGTCAGCCAATAAAAGCAAACATTAGAATCAACTACGTACTTTTGCATCCAACCATCGGGAGATGACGAAGAGCGATATTGTTTATAATGAACAATGCATTGGGTTTGTTCATCGGTGAAAAGTACCCATGATGAATAGTGCTAATTTTTCCCCTTTTGAGATTTTCAATAAAGATTTAGTAAATAAATAATATAGAAATCAAAGATGTTGAAGTCGCAGAAGATGTTTTGTAGCCGCCGAGAGGGGCAGGAAGGCCATGCAAAACCCCTTCGACGGCCTCGAGATATAAAAAGATAGAAGAAGTTGCTAACATCAAGTAGGCTCTAATACCATGCACAGAAGATGGAAAATCCAAACATTTATGATTCATCTAACCCTAACTTTTATTAAATAGAGCTTAGGAGGATATTACAAAATAGGTATGAGATAAAATCATATCACAATCACATATCATAATATCTCAACAATATCTCATAATATCTACTAAATCTAGTAATATCAAATTATCAAATTAACATTATTGTTTCCTTTTAACTCAACTAGCAATAGCTCCTAAGTTATCCTCAAACTCGAAACTTATATATATATATATATATATAGAGAGAGAGAGAGAGAGAGTAATGATATTGTGAGATGGTGAGCTCAAATCTTATTGTGAGCTAGAGTAATCGGCTCACTAAATTTATGATCGGCATCGTACATCTTATTCAACACGTCATTAAATGTATGTGGTAAAACTTTCACATAATTTCGAGTCTTCTAGAACATGAATCAAGCAGTTTGATATGTTAATTTTTCAGGCAGCTTAACAGCTGTCCCTTCTATGCATAGCTAAAACAATGATTAAACATTTCAAAACAATACAATTTTTTTCTACATATAGATCATGATGAATGCAAATCTCGATGGGTAGTGCCGATTATCGTTTCGACTAGCCTATTAGGCTAGCTCACGATAAGAATATGAGCTCACCATCTCATTTTAACATATATATATATACATATATATATATATATGAAGTACCAATTGTTTCTATTATTTATAAAAGAAATCCTCATAACTTTGTACCCTTGACGAGTACAACCATGAAGGAAAATTAGAGTGTACATCTTTTAATCATTTGCAAAGGGAATCACTCATAGTTTACATTTGGAACACAAATGCCTGAGAATTTTGATGTACCATTGTATCCAAAATTTTATGTGCATTTTATTCCTTAGTGATGGGTAGCAATTTCATGTCATCTACTTTGAATCCTAATAAAAGTTGTTACAAAATCATCTATCATTTTTCTCTAACCCTTTCATTCCCCTCCTTTCTTGGTCCTCTCTACCACTGCAAGGCATCCCCAGGAACACTACCATTGCAATTGTTGCTGCAACCTCTCCATTATAATCAATTGTGGTATTACCACAATGACAAATACTACACATTCGCTTCCTGACCCACTGCCTTTTTTCCTTCATATAGTTGTTGTGACATCATTACCACCTTCACTACCTGTGTTACTACCTCTCTCATTGTCTCTAGGATCGCTATCAATTATCCTCTATCTTGTGTTACCACCACCGTCATTTCCCAACTTCCAGCATCCTACCACCAACTACCATTGTTATATTCACTATAAACATTGTCACTTTCCCCGCAAAGATGTTATCAATTAGTAAACAATTTTCATCAATATTATTGTTTCTACTAGCATCAGTGTTTCAAAAGCGATGCGCTTTAGTGCCTCATGGGCTCAAGCAAGGTGATCTTGTAACTTAGCGCCTTGCATATGACCACACGATGAAGGTTACTAGTGCAAGCACCTTTTGGTGCTTCAAGAGCTCACCTTGACGCTTCATGACCTCGCTTTGACGCCTCAGCGGCTCACCTAAGGCATGTGATGCAAAGCACTAGGTGTTTGTCTGTTCTTCAAATTTTGAGGGTGCAAAAAGTGTCCTATAAAGTAAAGTTTGTTTTAATTATTGCATGTTGTTTCTTTTTTGTTTTTGGTCGATTGTTTGCTTTTTCTATTGGAATGTACTTTACTGCCTATATTATTTTGAGTACATGCTACAACTTGAACCTTAAAGTTAAAAGTTTGTTGCATAATTATTTGTGTTAGAGTTAGTAGCTAATAATACTATTCAATAGTTGGTAATTACTACTCACTTAGACAATTTACAACTTATTAAATTTATGACTTTGAAAACGACGATTTACGACTTATTAAATTTATGACTTTGAAAACTTGGCTATGATTAATTTGTATTGTTGCTATTCATTGATATTTGCATATTGTTTGTAATATTTATGAGTTTTTTAAACATTTATCGCCTTGGTTCACTCAAGCAATTGCCTTTTGGCGCCTCTTGCCTCAGGCAACATAGGACCTGATCGCCTTGACCTCGCCTTTTGCTTTTAAAAGACTGATGAGCAGCATTCTCATCGAGAACGTGACAATGTTGGGCCCATTTATATATCTTCTATGTTGTGTCACATTTCTTTATAAGGTAAATTAGAAAAGTTGCTCAAAATGTCATGCCATTAGGAATATTTTTAATATGCCATATGCAGAAATGTTAGTTTCTCAGGAATGTACAAGGATCTAATTTCTAATGAATTACATTCATGGAATATTCCATGTATGAATAAATTGCATTTGAGGCTTGTAAAGACCAAACGTTGAGATAGTCCACTTTTATTTTAAGTAAAGAGTTTTTTGACCCTTTAATCACACAATAAAATGGACATTCCCTTTATGTGATGTTGTGCCGATCTAACATTCTTTTTCAAATTCAGGATTGATGTCTACTTCGGATAAGTAAGATTCAAACCAACAATCATCAATATTAAAACAAGGTCCATCCTCGTGATCTTCAACTATAGGTTGGGGCAATGATCGAATCCTTTTCATCAATACCAGTGATCTCTATTGGACTCTGCTTCCTCTCTCTAATCATGCAACTTCATCGATGCTTCATCAAACACTAGCTCATGATAACTAGTGTTCTACATCATGCAACTTAGTCGATGCTCCATCAAACACAGGAAGCATAGTGCCCCTTGTTGCACCCGGCTATCCAATAAGATATAATGAAAAGATTAACAAACCTACTTGTCCCTTTAGCACAATCAATCGTGTACAAATACAATAAGATGTTGTTGCCATCCTTAGCCTCCAATCTTCTTCTCCATATACTTTAAACAACTCATTTTAATGAAGTTCCGCAACTTCGTTGATGGATTGCAACATTAGCAGTTCTTGTCATTTGCATAATGGCAAATATTAGAATAATCTTGTATCTGTGGCTAAAAATCTGTCTTTAAATTCTCAATAATAAGAACTTGGCTAAATGAGCTCTCGAGCAATGGCGAGGAGGCCACATGAACAATCTTGAACAAGCTAAAACTGGAGTAATACAAAAGCAGTTACTCTCCAAATTAAACAAAGTTTAATTTCATGCCTAAAGAATTCTCAAATTTAATAATAATAAATTTCTAGATTAAATAACATATAAAATAAAAAACTTAAATATAAATCTAATTAGGTATGACAGGTATACAAACCAAAACTATTGGGAAATAGCCTTGTATTTCATGAAATCCTAATTGGACTTAGATGGAGGATTGAATTTGATAGGAAAGAATCAATTTCAATTGGAATTGAATTCTAATTGGAAAAGGCTTAGAATTGATAATCCAAGTCAACGAAAGAGCCCTTCATGAATTCAAGATATGGGGAAAACTCTTTAATACCCATTGAGGGGTTCATTGTAAATTTAGCCATAGGAAAGCCAAGAAGAGTTGCATATAGTGAGAGAGAGTTAGAGAGAACTAAGAAAAAAAATCTATGATTTTGAGAGATTTTTCTGTGAGATTGAGAGAGGATTTCTTGTGGGTTCTTTTGAGAACACAAGAATAGATTGTATCTTGTAATCTCTGATAAGAAGACTCAAATATTTTCTCGTGGATGTTGGTGATTGCCGAACCATCTAGATCATCGTGTCTTTGCGCTTGTTTTCTATTTTTCTGTGGTAGGAACCTATTCTTTTTAGTTTGAACATGTTTCTTAGGGTTTCCACATTGTCTAGTGATCGTTTAGTCTACAATGAATGAGGATATCTAGTCATGTGTTTCTGGTGATGCTTTCGCCACACTTTTGCATTGATCGCCGATTGGAGCGCTGCAATCGATGTCCAGTTCTAGGCGACGTGCGTCAACAGAAACAACAAAATACTAAATGCATGAATTATATATAGCTAGACTTCATCTATCAAGCTATGAGAAGAAAGATCTAGAAATGGAAAAGGTACATCCCACAATGAAACACAAGAAAACATTTCAACTTACCAAATAATTAGTAGCTTATTGGATTATGTGGTGGTAAATAAATGCATTAGAAAAGGGTTCTACATAGTCCTAGTAAACAAAAAAAATGAAAAAATCAAAGGTGACAACCTATATTGCTTGAAAGTGACAACACAAAGAAATAATTGCTGCAAGTTCAAAACATTAAACTGCACAACACTAAAATAAGAACTAGACAATGAAAGGAGTTACTAACTGTAAACATTATCAAGGTCGTGGCTTACTTTGGCTAAAGCATTCATTGAATCATGTCTATAAAGTACTTAAAAGGACAGATGAAGGATGAAAGTTGGGATAGAAAAAAGCAACTTGATGAGTAAACACATTTGAACAGCTCCAGATTCCTAAAAACTCTCTGTTGGATCACGTAGTGCTGAACCTTGTTAGCCAAATATCCACAAAAAGAGTTATGGGTTATAGTTTCAACCAAGACACATTTGTTTAGTACAAAAATGATAACAAGTAACAAATCTAGTTTAAAAAACATTGAACTAAATTAGCTTATATCCTGTTTCATTGTTTCCAAGTAACTATTCAACTTTAGAAACAGAAATATGAAATAATTAGCAACAAAACTTACATTAATAAAAAAAATGATAAAAAAGAACCTCAAGTTAAAAGGATGTGAGGAATGATACATGATCACTTATTGTTTTTCAGACAACTGTACACTTAGATTAGGATAACAAACTTCCCTATTTGAACCTAAAAAAAAATCATAATATTTCTATAAATTGAGAAAGAAAGAGCAAACAGCTAAGCAAAAAGAGACAATAAGAGCTACACATGGAAAGAATCTAAAACACTTACAGTCTCTCGGTAATGTATTTCGGCAAAGCGGACAGCTGCTGTTCACCCTTAGCCACGTTGTGATACAATCCCGATGAAAAAAATGCCTGCACGGCATCTGCCCTGCTATTTCTCCAGTTCTTATGTCACTTAAGCATATTGTACATTGGTTGCCACTGCTTGCAACCTCATAAGCCATTAGATATCGTGCTATTGCTTCATCTGAGGCTCTAATGGTTTGATTTTGAGGTAGCCTCTCAGCCAAAGCAGCAATATACTCTTCTGGTAGCATATCAGTATTTACTTTTATGGCAAATATTGCTGATACAGCAGACCATCCTGTCACAAAGTCACGGATTTTCTGAAAAATAACCTGCTTGATGTATGTGGCAGCAAGGGTTGGGAGGGTAGGGATTGCATCAATCCTCGCTTGTATATCCCTCCAAGATTGCGTTTGCTCCAGGGAGGAAGCGAGATTGTTGATATCTTCACAATATTCTACAGTGGATTCTGATAAGGGCCCAATCCAATTTGTAGTGCCATGGGAAGGATCAAGCAGATTAACATTCTCATGAATGTATAGCTTCATGTTTCCTTGACCAAGGCTATGGTTTGGAAGAGGAAGAGGAGTGAGAGATGAACGTGCACCTATCAGGAGAAAAGCGCGACCATTGTCCCATTGGCTCTCAAACATCCTGAGGTAACCACGAGATCTCGGGTCTGAGGCCATGATCGACAATGCAGACAGGCGGTGAGTGTGGTGGCAGCAATGTTTTTTGGTGATTTTGTTTCTCCTTTCTTCTGTTTATAGTTGTTGGTGATATGCTCTAGAAAAGGAAAGAAAAAACACAAATGGTGATACAATTTATGAACAGAAAGAAACCACACGAATTGTTGACTGAGGACAAGGGATTGGAGTGAGTTTTTACGAGATTAATTCTGTATGATATTTTATGGAAGGCAATTCAAAAAGATTGCAAAGCATTGTACCTTATCTTGAATGTAGACTGTGGATGATTATTGCCTTAAACCTCACAGCTCCAGATTAGATCTAATTTCAACAGCAACCTTGAACGGGCTAAGTGGGTGCCCTTTTGGGGGTGTGGAGAAAACTCTCGGACATAAAAAGATGAATCCCATTACACACGTCATATGCATGCATCTAGCCTGTGCACACGTGTCAGTGACGATGGTTTCTAGGTGCCTTTTCTCCTATGGTTGTCTTCATACATTCCATTAAAGGAAAGAGATAACATAATGGTTGTTCGAATGTGGACAAAAGAAATGGAATTTGTTTATGAAATATTTAAATCCGCAAAACATTTTTGGAAGATAATTACTCAGTGTATTAGGTAAAAGATTGTAAAGCATTACATTTTGTTTCAATGACTAAATATACACAAGTATTGCTCTAACCTCACTTGTCCAGATATTCCTCATTTGGTGCTCTATTGTCACTCTACTCCCCTGTAACTTGCTTATCAAAACATAGCAAAAGGAGCAAAGGTGGTAGGGTAATTCTTAAGGAAACTAATGAATGCTAAAGGGCTTTAGCCAAAAATATATAATAGGATTCAAGATAAACGGGCACGCTTGTGCGCGCACCCACACACCCACACACACACACACTCTCTCTCTCTCTCTCTCTCACTCGCTCTCAAAGCTCAATCTTTGCTTGAGAGATATCAAATTAACCACAACCATAGTTCTGTCACTAATATCCAATTTCAAGGCTCGATAACTTTGGTTCTGCAAATGCATAAACTAATTAAGTGCAAACAACGCATGAACTTACATGAAAGAATATAATGTTTCGTTATATCAGTTAACGGTCAATCATGCTTCTCTCACTTTGAAATCAATATGTATAGCCTAGTCCTCTCAGGTACATTTGATCTTTGGTTAGCTATATGATGCTCTAACTGCTGCAGCCCAATACATCCACATCTTCAATTATTTTTCACATAAGCCTAGATCAATGAAACTGGTAAACTAGATGCACTCCTGAAATGCCTTTCTCTAGCATGTATTCTGCTCAATTGAAAGGATGACTAGTTCTTTTTTGAACTAATGTAATTTCATAGTATAGAGCCATGACGCATGATAGGCTATCAATGATTTCCTCCTATCAATTATAAGAAAAAGGAAATCCTCCTATTCGAATTGATAATTGTAAACAATAGTCAATCACATTGTGACTTTCTCCAACCCTTGTATAGAATACAAACTATATCTGCATTTTTCTTGAGATAAATATTCACTTCTTGTAATACAAAATGGATTGCAGCTAGCAACACCCTGTAGAGTAATTATTGGGTGCACATAATGCACATTTTGGTAATCGTAACCTTGTTAGAGTGAAAAAAGGTGCACAAGACCTTTTCAACAACTTCTGCTGATGAAAAAGCTTGTATGGAAGGTAACCACTGATACATCCAATGAACATTGTGAAGCTTTGAGTCTTTCCTAAATGAACCTGGACATTCCTATGGACCAAGTCTAACTTTGAAATTCTCTATGGAAGTAACTAGTAACTACATCCTGAATAGTTGCAATTACATCTTTTTTGAAAGGGAAAATCCTCTATATGAAGTAATTGCAAGTAATTGCATCTTTCAAGTAATTGCATAATTGAAATCTTTTACGGGAAGTAACAAGTTAGTATATTCACAGTAGTTGCAACTTGTATGGAAGTCAATTATATCCACAGCAACTGAGAACTAGAGGCCACTGGTTTCTACCCTCTCTAAAGGGTTGCCAACCTCTACCTCTTTAAAGTCTATAGAAAACATGTCATGTAAAACAACAAGCACTTTGATTGCATACTTAGACCCACTAACATATTTTGCTGTTTGCCGCTCTTTCTGTATGTTCAGTTCACAATGATAACAGAAGTTAAAAAAGAACTTCTCAATGTAGGTAGCAGTCTTCTGAAGAGAACTTACAAACTAAACACGCTTCAGAAACATTTAAATACAAGAAAGATTCAGTATTAATCTTTCTGCTGAAAATAGAAAAAGATAAATAAAGGAATAGATCAAACAACCTTACTTGCAAATTAACTTGTTAAGTTAAAGAAATTCCTAAATAACAAAGAAAGAAATACTTTTTGAACTTAACATTGACTCAAAACAATTTATACTAAAAAACTTAATGTGGCACTTAAAATCTACCTCAAGTAAACATCAATGCGTTAAGCACTAACTAACCAGCAACAGATGAGGCCATTATATAGCAATGCGAGTGCGCAACACTCTTCTTCCTCCATAATCTTAATCCCCTCATTGAGTGAAATCTCCTGCATTTGCCAAAAAATTTATTTAACAACAAAATTTAAGAAACCTGACAAAATCAAGAAGATAAAGAAAATTTTCTAACCACATCCGACCTCTGTGGAAGCTATGGCAAATGGCAGCAGTTGCAGTGGTGGAGAGTTATACACATCAATATTGACACTGATCCCTATCATTGATAGGGAGGATTATGATTTCGTTGTGTTTTCCCAATATTTGATCGTGGTGATGTTTGGTTGAAGCTCTCATCATCGCCATTAGAATCCAGCGCTTTTGATCTGTGAACATTTTTGCTGGCATGGAGCTCTTCGGATACTTTGCCTGTGGAGGAACTGAAAATTCAAGCTTATTAGAAGTGTTTATTTAGCTTGAGACCCCCGGAACAAAATCAAATAAAAGGTAGATTTTTTGTATATTAGTC
Organism: Asparagus racemosus; assembly: GCA_037177215.1. Taxonomy (NCBI): domain Eukaryota; kingdom Viridiplantae; phylum Streptophyta; class Magnoliopsida; order Asparagales; family Asparagaceae; genus Asparagus; species Asparagus racemosus. The sequence goes on from JBAKGM010000139.1 coordinate 35,704,579, forward strand.
CATTACATCTTTATTATTTTGAAACTAGTCCTTTAAATTTTTGGAGATTACTATGTCAATTGTTTAACAATTAATAGTATGCTATCTGTAGATGAATGCTAAAGAACAGGAGAAGATTTAAGTCATGCAGTGAAGGGCCTTTATCAAGTGTTTCGTGTTGCAATGAAGGATAAAAGGATCTTTGTTGAAAGTCTTGTATTGCAGTGGTGGCAAGTCAAGAAAGAAGATTTGTCTTCATCCAATTAGGATTTCTTCTACAATTTCTCAGTGAGTGAAGAGTGCATTTGGAGTGTAAAATTTGCAATTTGAGGAGAGATTTTTAAGGATTAATTACACTTAAACCCCCTCAACTTTGGGGGTTTTCCACATAATCCTCCTAAACTGTCTATTTTACTTGCACCTCAAAACTTTGGAGTGTCTTACATAACCCCCCTGAACTTTAAACTTTTTCCAACAGACTCCTTTGCCTGTAATTTGGCAAATAAATAAAACGTCTTTTAGAGTCAGACTCCCACCCCCTCCTATTTAGTCATTTGCCATTTACAGGCAAAAACCCCTCCCCCAATTGCGAGGTTTTTCTCTCACAGTCAATTTAGTTATTTGTCAATTACATGTAGGAGAGTCTGGAGAGAAAAGTGCAAAATTCAAGGGGCCATGTGAGACACCCCATAGTCTAGTGGTGTTGAGTGAATAAAACAAAGTTCAAGGGGGTTATGTGGAATATCCCCAAAGTTTGCAATCGCATGGGGGCAAATTAGCCCCATTCTTAAATTTGTGTGTCCTTCGGTTTATCCCCACTGCTGGTGGACATGAACTTTTGGTTTTATCGCCTCTGCTCATGGATGTGAACTTTACTGACAAAGCACATTATATCTTTTGTTTGGTTTTTGTGATATTTCAAGTCTTGTATATGTTGATCTAGATATTCTAATACAGTATATGTATTAATACACTAGTTTATTAGTAGCTTAACGGGCCGTGAATTATTAAACAAGATCTTTGATACTAATAATAATTAATAATTAATATTAAACCTATTAGAGGCCCAACCGGAACAAAAGCCCGCCAGTGTTAAAACTTGAGCATATGCCTTTACAATAGCTTATTGACGACCATAATGGTTTTTAAATAAGTATTAGTAGTTCTCTTATTTATTTAATATACAAATTTTCACTTAAATACCTTAATTAATCCTATCCTAATCCTGACCGAACTGCAAGCATAACCAGTTCAAAACAAATGCAAACACTTCTACGTAGTAGTAATCACATGGATGGCTGTTTTATTAGGCTTCTAATAGTAGAGAGGATAAGCTCAGCTTTTGATAATAAAATCAAGTTTAAATTGATTAGCTACAAAGCCCACCCACATATGTATTTAACTCCAATTCAAACCTAATAACCATGTCCTTACTGAAAAATATATGCACATGTTATTTGTGTAAAAGCTACCTACTGTTCTCCCTTCTCTTTGTGTAAAACCTACCAAGAGAACCCCTCCCTCGTCTTCTTCTTCGCACGCAGAAACCAGAGAGAGAGAGAGAGAGAGAGAGAGAGAGAGAATCTTTCAACCCCACTGGAAAGCATGATCGTGGAATCTGTGTGGCAAAGATCGTCATAGCTATCCATATAAGAGATTGGTGAAGTTGCAGATCGTCGGGTCAATCGTAGCGTCCATCAGAGCCCATCGTAATTGTTTGGTAGAAGACAAGTTGCTCTTGCTCCTGTTTCTTGTTTTCCTTATCGTGTTTATCATCCCCAATATTGATTGTACTGTTGATCTATCCCATGTATCATCTTAGATCTGTAGTATGGTTGTTTCTTCACACTTTATTTCAGTATACTATAGGTCATGCATGTTTTATAGTAGATCTAACAATAAACTAGGGTTTTGATCTATTAGGGTTTTGTAAAGTTAATATCTTTTATGGTGCATGTGATGAATCACGTTAGAATCACACCATATTTGTGGAAAATTCAAAAATACAGCAGAAACTGCGACTTTGGCGGAAACAACGATGATGATGTGACTAATGACAGAGCACAACCCTATAGTCGGCGGTGACCTCAAACTACCGCAAACCAGGCAACAACCACCGACTAGACCCATAGACAATAGCCAAGCCAGTACTCGACCATCGATAGAGGGTGTCAAAGGTCAGCAGACTAGAGGGTGTCAAAGGTCAGCAGACTAGGCGCTGACCACCAATTGCTACTGCTGATTGCCCCAAACCCAACCCTGACTACCATGCTATCCTTGTGATAGCATTTTGATATACTATTCATAGCTAAATACGTGTTTGATTATTGCATGATAAAATACTCTCACATTGTCAAGTTAACTGAGTTTACTGTGCTAATAATTAACCATTTGACATGTTTACCTGACATGAACTACATGTTGGTGATTATGACACCTAGGTAACTAGACAATGTGACATTTAGAACTAGATGATAGGGGGTACTACTGAAACATACACAATGATGAACTATATTTAAGCATGTTCTGCATGTCTTCATGACATGAAGTGGGTATTGAACATCATAATAATAAATGGCAATTGATGGAATGTCCTGAGTTTTGTTAAATATGACCGGCAGTGTAATGCGAAGCCTGAGGACGCCCCCGTGTGCATTGATCATGTATAGTTGCATGCACTTAGTGGATACATGACTGAGATTGTTCATTGCATAGTACTTAGTCTTTGTGTACCAAGTATGGGAACAAGATGAGGTGGTCGATGTGGTATTCACTGGATGACTTAGACCAATTTGAGCAGAATACGCATGCAAATCAGTTTGTTATTGTATTTGCTATAACCAAGACTTAGTGCATAGCGTATCATGTACACTTCCTAATAAAAAGGCAATGTGGGTTTAGTTTGTAAACAACTGATGTATCAAGGAGGTGGGCCACAATAGCGTCCCGGAATGATGCATCAATCTTGTTTATTGACTAAGGCGTCTCTACCCTAGAGCATTTCTGAACAACATATTCAAACTAAAAATAGTAACTTAGAGTTAACTAGTATTTCATGTTTATACTTGATGCTTGTTTAGTATTTATGTTGGATGTTTATTTATAGTTTATGCTTTTTACTTACTATGTTTATTATACGCATATTATACATGTTGCTTGTTGTTAATTGTTCTTGTTCCTTCTATATTCCTTTCTTTCCACTCTGAGCGTCTGCTATACATTCTAAGCATCTTTATGGTTTCTAGGTGCTTTTTCTCCTATCTATGGTTGTCTTCATACAGTCCATTAAAGGAAAGAAACAACATTTAGGTTGTAAGAATTAGGAAAAAAGGGTTGGATTGTGTTTATAAGGTATTAATTCTATAAGACATTTTTGGAAGTTAATTACTCGGTGTATTATGTAAAAGATTGGAAGGCATTATATCTTATTTAATTTGTTGCTGTAAACCCTACAGGTCTATTATAAACATCCCACTCTAAATTTTGAACGGATTACATCTAGATTATTATAGCATGAGCAAAGGTGGTATTTGTTTACATATGAATAAAGGGTATACAACACTTTCTACCTAGATGGAAAGAGAAATCAAACAAAACATGCTTTTAAACAACTAAAACATTTTCTTATGATAATGATGACAACTTCTTGTGGTTCATTTTTCTCCAAACTTGAACGAGCTATGTACATTAGGCATGCAAAACAATGTATAGTGCGTGCCCTTTTGAGTGGATAAAACGTCTTGGAGATAAATAGATAAAAAAGGAATCTTGCCGTGCACATAGTATACATGCATCCAACTTGTGCACACGTGACAGTGATGATGGTTTCTACAGTTGTCTTCATAGAGTCCATTAAAAGAAAGAAACGACACATAAGTTGTGGAATTAGGACAAAAAGGTTAGAATGAGTTTATGAGATATTAATTCTATAAGACAATTCTGGAAGGTAATTAATCAGTGCAATAAGTAAAAAATTGTATGGTATTCAGTATTCTTGTTTAAATGACTAGTATTGATCTAAATCTCACTTGTCCACGGTAGGCGACCCATAGTAAATTTCAATGAGTTACATTTAGATTATTATACAGTTATACCATCATCTCAAGTGGTATTTATTTACATGTGAATAAAGGATATATATAGCACTTTCTTCCTAGTTAGAAATAGAAATCAAACAAAACATGTTTTTGAACATGTAGAACATTTTCTTATGATAATGATGACAGATTTTGGTGATTTCACTTTCCTCCAAACTTGAATGGGCTATGTACATTAGGGTAGTAAATATTGTATGAAGTAGGCGTACTTTTGGGTGTGGGTAAAAGGTCACCGTGATAAAAAGAATAATCTCGTGACACATTCTATGCATGCAACTGATTTGTGCACATGTGGCAGTGACAATTGTTTCTATATGCCTTTTCTCCTCTATGAGCTTGTCTTCATACAGTCCATTAAAAGAAAAAAAACGAGACATAAGTTGTTGGAATGAAGATAAAAAGGATGAAATATGTCTACAATAATATTAGATATGTAAGACATTTTTGGAAGGCAATTATTAGGACAAAGATTGTAAAAGCATTAAATTTGTGTAAATGACTAGTATTGCTCTGAACCTCACTTGTCCAATACCTAGTTTGAGCTCTAAATGGATTACATTTAGATTATTATAGCACCATCTAAAGTAACATGTGAATAAAGGTCATATGGTTCTTTCTTCCTAGATAGAAAGATAAATTGAACTAAACATGTTTTTTAACACCTCAAACATTTCCTTTTAGTAATGATAATGGGTTTTGGTGGTTCACATTCCTTCAAACATGAATCGCATATGTACACTAGGTAAGTACAAATTGTACAGAGTGGGTGCACTTTTGGGTCTGAACGAAAGGTTTCAAAGATAAAATGAGGAATCCCACAACACACATTATACGAATACATCCAACTTGTGCACATGTGGCAGTGATGATTGTTTCTAGGTGCCTTTTCTCCATTCTACGGTTATCTTCATACAATACAATAAAACAATGAAACAACACACAAGTTGTTAGAATTAGCACCAACGGATTGGAATGTGTTGATGAGATATTAATTCTGTAAGATATTTTTGAAATATAATTACTGAGTCTAGTAGGTAAAAGATTGGAAGACATTGTATTTTGTTTAAATGACTATCACTTGTTCATTATAAACAGCCCTACTCTGAATTTTGAATTGGTTACATTTAGATTATTATATCATAACTAAAGTGTTATCTGTTAACATGTGAACAAAGGGAATATAGCACTTTCTACCTAGATAAAAAGAGAAATCAAACAAAACATGCTTTTAACACCTAGAACATTTCTTATAGTAATGTGGTCGTTTTTGGTGGTTCACTTTGCATAAACTTGAACGGGCAATGTACATTAGGTTTAAAAAAACATTGTATAAAGTGTATGCCTTTTTGAGTGTATATAAAACGTCTTGAAAAAAAAGGAATCTCGTGAACTTGTGCACATATGACAGCGATGATGGTTACCAGGTGTCTTTTCTCCTCTTTACAGTCATCTTCATACAACTCACTAAAAGGAAGAAACGACGCATAAGTTGTTCGAATTTGGACAAAAGGGTTGAATTGAGTTTATAAAATATTAATTTTGTAAGACATTTTCAGAAGCTAATTAATCAGTGTATTAGGTAAAAGATTGTAAGGCATTTTATCTTGTCTAAATGACTAGTACTGTAACCTCATTGGTCCAAAATGGACACCCCCAGTTTGAATTTGAATGGACTACATTTAAATCACTATATCATCATTTAAAGTGCCATTTGTTTACATGTAAATAAAGGTTATATATAGCATTTTCTACCTAGATAGAAAGAGATATCGAACAAAACATGCTTTTAAGTGGGTGCACTTAAACTTGAATGCACTTAAACTTGAATAGACTATGTACATTAAATTAGTAAAATATTGTACAAATTTTAAGTGGGTGCACTTAAACTTGAATAGACTATGTACATTAGATTAGTAAAATATTGTACAAAGTGGGTGCACTTTTGAGTGTGGATAAAAGGTCTCCGAGGTAAATAGAGGAATCCTATAACGTTCTAGGCATGCATCCAACGTGTGCACATGTGGTACTAATGATGGTTTCTAGTTGCCTTTTCTCCTCTCTACGGTTGTGTTCATACGGTCGGTTAAAAGAAAGAAACTAACATGTAGGTTGTTGGAATTATGACAAAAAGGTCAGAATGTGTTTATGAGATACTAATTATGTAAAATATTTTTGGAAAGTAGTTAATTAGTGTATTAGATAAAAGTTGTAAGACATTATATTTTGTTTAAATGACTAGTAGAGCTCTAAACCTCACTCATCCAAAATGGATGCCCCCAATCTGAATTTCAATGGGTTACATTTTATTGTATCATCATCCAAAGTGGTATTTATTTACATGCAAATAAAGAGTACAAAGCACTTTCTTCCTAGATAGATACATAAATCGAATAAAACATGCTTTTGAACACCTAAAACATTTTCTTATGGTAATGATGATGGGTTTGGTGGTTTTACTTTCCTCCAATCTTGAACAATCTATGTACATTAAGTTAGTTAAACATTATACAAAGTGGGTGTCTTTTTGGGTGTGGGTAAAAGGTCACCAAGATAAAAAGAAGAATCTCATGACACGTTCTATGAGTGCGTCCAATTTGTGCACATGTGACAGTGACGATTGTTTCTAGGTTGCTTTTTCTCCTCTCTACCCTTGTCTTCATACAGCCATTAGAAGAAAAATTACGAGACATAAGTTGTTGGAATGAAGACAAAAAAGTTGCAATGTGTTTATGATAATATTAATTACTTAAGACATTTTTGGAAGGTAATTACTCGGTGTATTAGGTCAAATATTAAATACTTAAGACATAGGTTGTCGGACTGAAGACAAAAAGATTGGAATGTGTTTTAGATAATAATAATTACATAAGACATTTTTGGAAGGTAATTAGTTGGTGATTAGATCAAATATTGTAAAGCATTACCTTGTTTAAATGACTAGTATTACTTTAAACTTAAATTGTCCACAACTGACATTTCTAGTCTGAATTGTGATTGTGTTACATTTAGATTACGGTGGCACCATCTAAAGTTACATTTGTTTACATGTTCATAAAGCCTTACAACTCTTTCCTCCTAAAAAGAAAGAGAAATTGAACAAAACATGCTTTTGAACACCTAGAACAAATTCTTATGGTAATAATCATGGGCTTTAGTGGTTTCCTTCCCTCCAAACTTGAATGTGCCATGCATATTAGGTTAATAAAATATTGTACAAAGTGGGTGCACTTTGGGTGTGAATGCAAGGTCTTGGAGATAAAAAGAGGAATCTCGTGGCACGCGTTTTATGCATGCATTCAAGTTGTGCACATGTGGCAGATGATTTCTAGATGTCTATTCTCCTCTTTACTATTGTTTTAATATAGTCCACCACATGAAAGAAACAACACATATGTTGTTTTATTTTGGGGGGAAAAGATCAGAATGTGTTTATGAGATTACTTCTGTAAGACATTTTTGCAAGTCAGAATGTGTTGATGTGATATTAATTCTACAAGATATTTTTGGAAGTCAGAATGTGCTTATGAGATTAATTCTGTAATGCAGTGTATTAGGTAAAAGATCGAAAGGCATTATATCTTGTTTAAATGACTGTATTGCTCTAAACATCACTTCTCCCTTGACAACCCCAGTCTGAATTTTGAATGAGTTACATTTAGATTATTATGCCATCATTTAATGTGGTATATGTTTACATGTGAATAAGCGGTATATAACTCATTCTTCCGAGATAGAAAGAGAAATCAAACAAAACATGATTTTAACACCTAGAATATTTTCTTATGGTAATGATGATGGGTTTTGGTGATTCACTTTCCGACAAATTTGAATTAACTATGTACATTAGGTTAGTCAGACATTGTACAAAGTGGGTGCACTTTTGGGTGTGAATGAAAAGTTTTAGAGATAAAAAGAAGAATCTTGTAACACACATTTTATGCATGCATTCAAGATGTGCACGTGGCAGTGCTGGTGTTTTCTAGACATCTTTTCTCCTCTCTACGATTGTCTTCATGTAGTCCATTAAAAGAAAGAAACGACAAATAAGTTGTTGAAATAGGAAAAAAGGGTTGGAATGTGTTTATGAGATATTAATTCTATAAGATATTTTTGGAAAGCAATTACTCAGTGTATTACATAAAAAAATTATAAAGCATTATACCTTGTTTAAATGACTAGTATTACTCTAAATCTCACTTGTCCAAAGACACCACCCAATTCAACTTTGAATGGATTACATTTATATTACTTTCCATCATCTAAAATGATATTTATTTACATATAAATAAAGTGTATATGGAAATTCGTAAATTGAAAGAGAAATCGAAAGAAACATGTTTCTGAAAACCTAGAACTTTTTCTTATTATAATGATGACGAGTTTTAGTTGTTTCATTTTCCTCCTTCCTATATGGTAGTCTAATATACTATTTGTGATAGAAAGCAATATAAAAGAACGTTGTAAAACGAGAAAAAGGTCGGAGTGGATTTTGGGGAGTCTAATCCATTAGTACTTCTTATAGAAGGTAATTACTCAATATAACACGTAGAAGATTGCAAAACATTGTACCATTCTTTGAATGAACACTAATCTAAATCTACATGTCCAAACTAGACATATCCTGAATTTTAATGAACTATATTAGTTGACATCATCCAAAGAAGGAATCCTTTGGAAGTTATTAGAAGAATTTAAGCTCTCTTCGTGAATAAAGGACAACAACATCAAATACTTTGTCCTAAATTTTCAGGGTCGGTTCTGTAGATCCTATTCTTTCATTTATTATGTTATGGATTATCTCCACTATTAAGTTAGTTATTATTTATATACTTCTTAATTGCTTCTAACCAAGTTCTGAGCAAAGCAACAAATTAGTTGGGATCAAAGAGTATAAAGAAATCTTTTCCTAGACTAGACAATAAGCAAAGTCTTCCGGAATATAATGGTTCAATCCATGATGTTCCTCCTCCTCGATATTTCTCATTTGATGCTCTATTCTCACTATATTCCCTGTCACAACTTCGCAAAAGGAAAAAAAACAACTCCCATATAGATAGCCGTGCAAGCGATTCTATGATCATTTTTCTAAAATAACCTGGCACAATATGTTCTCAGGAACAAAATAGGGATTACTAAGATGTCAAAGTCAGGCTGGATCAACATACAATTAGGCCATATTCAACTTGATAGTTAATAAATAAATAGTTTTTGGTATTTAGTTCATAAGCGCATAAAATTAAGAGGTAATTCAATTCATTTGTCTAATAAACTATTCATTTATATATTACACTTTAGACCTATAGCTTTTATTTATTATACTTTCTATGTATCCCAAAAAAATTTTACACATATAGCCTCATATAAGTAGTTTTGTTATCTGTAAATGTTACATTTGTCACTAGGTTGCATATTCAATAGTTATATCATGTTTGGCTACATTATAAGACTAGGATATGATACCAAATATATATCGAATATTTACCGAATATCTACCGAATATGAACTGAATAACATGAATTACTACATAAAAACTATTAACGAATATGCACAAATAGTTGTCAAATATTCGAATACTTATTAAATCAAATTTGAATGCACATTTCATATTCATTTCGAATTCGAATAGTCAATCACGAATCGAATATGAATACGAATATTGTGGTATTCAATCCGAATTCATTTCATTTCCACATCTACATACAATTGATCACCTTAGCATCATAATCAAGAAAAACTTCATTGACAATCTAACTTCATTAACCACATAAAAAACTTCATTCATAGTAACTAATCCAAATTTGTTGTGATGGTTAGCCATTACAGTCCTCTTGGTGCCCGAGCCATATTAGTAATGCTAATGGAGATCATCTGAACAAGAAGCGGTAATTATTCCGGAAAGTAATGGACATTGGAGTTTAACCAAGATATAGTATAGGATTCAAGATACACGACCACGGGCATACACATTAAAACCTCCATCTTAGCCAGAGACATCAAATCAACCACAACTATCAGTTCTATTGCTAATATGCAACCTCGAGGCTCGAAACTTTGGTTTTGCAAATGCATAAACCAATTAGGTGCCAACAATGCATGAACTTACATGAAAGAATATAATGTTCATTATATCAGTTAACGGTCCACCAGGCTTGTCTCATTCACTTTGAAATCAAGTTTAGATTAGTCTTCTCAAGTGTATTTGATCTTTGGTTAGCTATGTGATGCTCTAATTGCTGCACGACACTTCATCCACATCCTCGATTATATTTCACATAAGCCTAGATCAGTGAAACTGTTAAACCAGATGCACTCCTGAAATGCCCCTCTCAAGCATGTATCCTGCTCAACAGTAAACATGATCAGTTCTTGTTCAAACTAATGGATTTTCTTAGGAGGGAGTCTTGATACATGATAAGCTATACAACAACTTTTGTTCCTCTTATCAAAGCTCAATAGAAGGTAATGATGTATAATTGCTACATCCAATGAAGGTTGTGAAGCTTTGAGCCTTTCCCGAATGAACCTGGACATTCCTAAGTCCATGTTTAACTTTGAAATCTTTTATGGAAGTTACTAGTCACTAGGGGTGGAAATGAGCCAAATAATTAACAAATAGTTCGATAATTGTTCGAGTAACTATTCGGCCATATTCGATT
>JBAKGM010000139.1:35715410-35726956 GCA_037177215.1 Asparagus racemosus
CATATATGAATATTAGAGTCCACATTCGAATTCGATAATTTTAAACAAATACAAATACGAATACCTTAGTATTCGATCCGATTCGATCGTTTACCACCCCTACTAGTCACTACACCCTGAATAGTTGCAATTAAGCTTTTCAAGTATTTGCAATTAACTGAAATCATATGAGGGAAATAACCTGTTAATATATCCAGAAAAATTGTAACTAGCTGTAACTTGTATGGAAGTTAATTGTATCCTTAATTTTCTGCTCCCTCATTTAGTTCTTTATGCCCTTAAAGATTGACTTTTTCAAGTTGGGATACTCATTAAATTTGTGTCCATGCTCGAGGTGCCTATAACGGTTGGTTACAGTAAGCTTCATACATTGGGTGTCCTTAACTGCAATATAGTTTGAGGGAAGGTACATGCCTATCATTTGACGGTGCGATAGAAGACTAAGAACGAGAGATCACTGATTTCTTCCCTACAGCAATTGATTACTCTGCCAAAATATTTCCCTCAAGGATTCCCGACTGAACAACCTCTACATCTTTAAAATCTATAGAAAACATGTCATAGAAAACAGAATGCTCTTTGATCATCTAAAGGGACAGATCCATAATTTTCTTTCTGATGGCGACACATATATAATAGTACATATAAATTAATAGTTTACATAATATTAATTCAATCAATAAAGAAAATTATTTATACAATAATCACAAAGACCTCAACACAATACTTTTCATTATCATTTTTATATGAACACGTGATTATTTTCACTTTCATCATAAAAACTAACATAATACTACTAACTTACATGAATAGATCCTAATAAATGGTCTCTACGTAGCCGTATCAAATAAATATTTTTAAGCTAATTTCAATTATTTCTAGCACATGCATGAGGCAACGTGTCCCCATCCCTCTCAATATAGATTCATTCTTAATTGTGTACTAAGACCCCATTAACATACTTTGCTCCTTGCAGCTCTTCCATCATGTTCAGTTCACAATGCTAAGAAAGCTAAAAATAATTTCTCAGTGTAGGCAATAGTCATTTGATTCCTCTGTTGATAATTCACAAATTAGCTGAAGAATATCTACTATGAAGGAAGAAATCCTCCTTGCAATTGTCTCATTGTCATCAAATTCTCATAAGCACTATATTTGTCGCCTTATGTCATATTTCCAGCATGCACTTGCACTTCTGTTAAGATTGTAAGCCACAAAGTTAACATGCTTCAGAAAAATAAGCCACATACAAAAAATCAAACTTATTTACTCAATACATAAAAGATTCAATATCAATCAATCTCTAAAAATATAAAAAAGATAAAGGGTTATTTGCACTTAAATACCCCAAACATTGATACCCAAAGTTTTTTAAAAATTGACTTTGATAACCTAAAATATATAAAAGTATAGATCAAATAATCTTACTTGGGAAAACAATTTCTCAAACTAAAGAATAATAACAAAGAAACAAATGTTTAGTGAACTCTCATGATTGACTAAAATAAGTTGTAGTTAAAGAACTTAATTGGACAGTTAAAATCTACCTCAAGCAAATATCATTGTATTAAGCACAAATAGCAACAAGAATGTGCAACTTCAATCGATCTTCGATCACAATCTTATTTCCTTCACCTAGCGAAATCCCCTGCATTCACCCAGAAATAACATTTTTTAACCACACAAATTGAAGCAACCAAACAAAATCAAGAAATTTGAGGAAAACCTACATTTGATAGTCACAATACAAAAATGGAAGAGAATTACACGATGAAAATAATTTTTCAGTTATAAAAATATATCCTATAACTGTATTTATTCTTTTTTATAAAAATCTTAAATAATAAGGTTTAATAACTTGCACGTGCAAAGCTGCTAGTGTGAATAAAGGATATCACTTTCTTCCTAGATCGAAACAAAATCGAATAAAATATGTTTTTGAACACCTAGAACATTTTATTATGGTAATGATGACAGATTTTGGTGGTTCCACTTTCCTCCAAACTTGAACGGGCTATGTACATTATGATGGTAAAGCATTGTACAAAGTGGGTGTCCTTTTGAGTGTGGGTAAAAGGTCGCCGAGTGAAAAAAGAGGAATCTTGTAACACATTCTATGCATGCATCCAATTTGTGGACATGTGGTAGTGACACTTGTTTCTATGTGCATGTTCTCCTCTTTATGCTTGTCTTCATACAGTCTATTTAAAGAAAAAACAAGGCGTAGGTTGTTGGAATGAGGACAAAAAGGTATAAATGTGTTTAAATAATATTAATTACGTAAAACATTTTTGGAAGGCAATTATTAGGTCAAAGATTGTAAAGTATTAAATCTTGTTTAAATGACTTGTACTGCTCTAAACGTCACTAGTCTGAATACTGACTGGATTACGTTTAGATTATTATAGCACCATCTAAAGTGACATTTATTTACATGTGAATAGAGGGCATATAGCTCTTTCTTCCTAGATAGAAAGATAATTCAAACTGAACAAGCTTTTGAACACTTAGAACTTTTTCTTGGGGTAATGATAAGGGGTTTTGGTGGTTCACTTTCCTTCAAACATGAATTGCTTATGTACATTAGGTTTTTACAAATTGTGCAAAGTGCACTTTTAGGTGTGAATGAATGGTTTTAGAGACAAAAAGAGGAATTCCGTGACAGACGTTCTACGCATGCATCCAACTTGTGCACATGTGGTGATGATGACTGTTCCTAGGTGCCTTTTCTCCTCTCTATGGTTGTCTTCATACAATCCATTAAAAGAATGAAAAATGACACATAAGTTGTTAGAATCAGGACCAAAGGATTGAAATGTGTTTATAAGATATTAATTCTGTACGACATTTTTTAGAATGTAATTACCAAGTCTATTAGGTAAAAGATTGGAAGGCATTATTTAAATGAATATTGCTCTAAACCTTACTTGTCCATTATAAACACCCTCAATCTGAATTTTTAATTGGTTACATTTAGATTTTTATATCATAACCTAAAGTGGTATTTGTTTACATGTGAACAAAGGGTATATAGCACTTTCTATTTAGAAACGAAGAGAAATTAAAAACATGCTTTTTATCACCTAGAACATTTTCTTATAGTAATGATGATAAATTTTAGTGGTTCACTTTGCTCAATCTTGAACGGGCCATGTGCATTAGGTTAACAAAACATTGTACAAAATGTTTGCCCTTTTGGGTGTGGATAAACTATCTCGAAGATAAAATGAGGTATATAGCACTTTCTATTTAGATACAAACAGAAATCAAAAACATGCTTTTTATCACCTAGAACATTTTCTTATAGTAATGATGACAGTTTTTAGTGGTTCACTTTGCTAAATCTTGAACGGGCCATGTGCATTAGGTTAACAAAACATTGTACAAAGTGTTTACCCTTTTGGGTGTGAATAAACTGTCTCGAAAATAAAATGAGGTATCTCACAACACGCATTGCATGCATATATCCAACCTGTGCATATATGGCAGTAATGATGGTTTTCAGGTGCCTTTTCTCCTCTTTACAGTTGTTTTCATACAATCTATTAAAGAAACGACACATAAGTTGTTATAATTGGAACCAAAGGTTGGGATGTATTTATGAAATATTAATTATGTAAGACATTTGTGGAAGATAATTAATCAGAGTATTGGATAAAAGATTGTAAGGCACTATGCCTTGCTTAAATGACTACTATCGCTCTAAACCTCACTCGTCCAACATGGACACCCCCAGCCTGAATTTGAATGGACTACATTTAAGTTGCTATATCATCATCTAAAGTGGTAACTGGTTACATGTGAATAAAGGTTATATATAGCATTTTCTATCTAGATAGAAAGAGAAATCGAACAAAACCTGTTTCTAACACCTAGAACATTTTTATCACAATGACGATGGATTTTGGTGGTTTTACTTTCCTCCAAACTTGAATGGACTATGTACATTAGGTTAGTAAAATATTGTACAAAGTGGGTGCACTTTTGGGTGTAGATAAAAGGTCTCGCAGATAAAAAGAGGAATCTCGTGACATTCTAAGCATGCATCCAACCTATGCACATATGGTACCGATGATGGTTTCTAGGTGTCTTTTCTCCTCTCTATGGTTGTGTTCATACAGTACATTGAAAGAAAGAAACAACATGTAGGTTGTTAGAATTATGACAAAAAGGTTAGAAAGTGTTTATGAGATATTAATTATGTAAAATATTTTTGGAAGGTAGTTAATTAATGTATTAAATAAAAACTGTAAGGCATTATATCTTGTTTAAATGATTAGTATTGCATTAAAACTCACTCGTCCAAAATGGACACCCCAATCTGAATTTCAATGGGTCACATTTAGATCACTATACATCATCTAAAGTTATATTTGTTTACATGTAAATAAAAAATACATAGAACTTTCTTCCTAGATAGAAACAAAAATTTAATAAAACATGCTTTGAAGACCTAGAACATTTTATTATGGTAATAATGCAGAGTTTTGGTGGTTCAACTTTCATCCAAACCTAAAAAAGGCTATGTACATTAGATTAGTTAAACATTATACAAAGTGGGTGTCCTTTTAGGTGTGGGTAAAAGATCACCAAGGTAAAAAGAGGAATCTCATGACAAGTTATATGCATGCATCCAATTTTTGCATATGTGGCAATGATGATTATTCTTATGTGCCTTTTCTTATCTCTGCATTTGTCTTCATACAATCCATTTGAAAAAAGAAACGAGACATAGGTTGTTGGAATGAGGACAAAAAGGTTGGAATGTGTTTATGATAATATTAATTATGTAAGACATTTTCGAAAGCTAATTACTTAGTAGTTTATGTCATTTTATAAAATATTACCTTCTTTAAATGACTAGTGTTGCTCTAAACCTCATTTGTCCAAAATCGACATCCCCAGTTTGAATTGTGAATGTGTTACATTTAGATTACTATGGCACCATCTAAAGCGGCATATGTTCACATGTAAATAGAGGCATACACCTCTTTCTTCCTAGATAGAAAGAGAAATTGAAAAAAACATGTTTTTAACACCTAGAACATTTTCGTTTGGTAATGATGATGGGCTTAGGTGGTTCACTTTCTTCCAAACTTGAATGCGATATGTATATTAGGTTAGTAAAACATTGTACAAAGTGGGGGCACTTTTGGATGTGAATGAAAGGTCTCGGAGATAATAAGAGGAATCTCACGATATGCATTCTATGCATGCATTTAAAATGTGCACACATGGCAGTGATGGTGGTTTCTAGGTACCTATTCTCCTCCTTATAGTTGTCTTCGTGCAGTCCATTACAGAAAAGACACATAGGTTGTTGAAATTAGGGAGAAAAAGGTCAGAATGTGTTTATGAGATATTAATTATATATGATAGTTTTGGAAGGTAATTACTCAGTGTATTAGATAAAAGATTGAATTAAATGACTAGTATTATTTTAAACCCCACTTGTCCATTATAGACAACCCTCGTCTGAATTTTGAATGGGTTACATTAAGAGTATTGTATCATCATCTAAAGTGATATTTGTTTACATATGAAAAAAGAGTATATAACTTGTTCTTCCTAGATGGGAAGAGAAATTGAACAAAACATTATGATACACCTAGAGCATTTTCTTATGGTAATGATGATTGGTTTTGGTGATTCACTTTACTTCAAACTTGAATAGACTATATACATTAGATTAGTCAAACATTGTACAAAGTAGGTGCACTTCCGGGTGTGAATGAAAAGTTTCAAAGATAAAAAGAAAAATCTCGTAACACACGTTCTATGCATGCATTCAAGATGTGCACGTGGCGGTGGTGGCGTTTTCTAGACATCTTTTCTCCTCTCTACGGTTGTCTTCATGTAGTCCATTAAAAGAAACAAACGACAAATAAGTTGTTGAATTAGGACAAAAGGGTTGGAATATACTTATGAGATATTAATTCTGAAGGTAATTACTCGGTGTATTAGATAAAAGACTCAGGCATTATTAAGGCATTATACCATGTTAAATGACTGGTATTGCCCAAAACCTCACTTGTCCAAATAGACACCACCCAATCCAAATTTGAATGGATTGCATTTAAATTACTATACCATCATCTAAAATGACATTTGTTTACATATGACTAAATGGTATATAGCACTTTTTTCCTAACTAGAAAGAGAAATTGAAAGAAACATGCTTTTGAAAACCTAGAACATTTTCTTATTGTAATGATGATGGATTTTTGTTGTTTCACTTTCCTCTCTTCCTATATGGTAGTCTAATATACTATCTATGGAAGAAAGCAATCTGGAAGAAGCTTGTTAAAATGATAAAAAGATTAGAGTGGATTTTGCGGAGACTAATTTTTTAGGACTTCTTACATAAGGTAATTACTCAATATAACAGGTAGAAGATTACAAAAATATTGTACCATTTTTTAAATAAATACTAATCCAAATCTACATGTCCAAACTAGACACATCCTGAATTTTAATGAACTGCATTAGTTCTAATTTCTGAAAGACATAATCCAAAGAGGGAATACATTGGAATTTATTAGAAGGATTTAAGCACTCTCTTCCTGAATAGACAAAGACAACATCAAAATACTTTGTCCTAGATTTTCATGGTGAGTTGTGTGGACCCTAATCTTTCATTGATTTTGTTATGGATTATCTCCTCCATTTAGTGAGTTATTATTTATATCCTTCTTAATTGATTCTAACTAAGTTCTGAGCAAATTAACAAATTGGGTGGGATCAAAAATTATAAAGAACTCTTTTCCTAGAACATAAGCAAAAAGTCTCCTGGAATATGATGGCTCAATCCATGATGTTCCTACCCCTCGATTCTCATTTGATGATTTATTTTCACTCTATTGTATCCAAGGCTTTAAATATCAGATATTTAGTGGACAACCAAAATTTATATCAGATTGTGGATATCGGGGAAATATCGGGAATATGTGGTAAATATTAGAGGTTATGTTGGATGATCTGCATGGGTAATATAATGTTCTAGAATGTAGTATAAACATACTTAATGAAATCTACGCACACAAATGTAAATAATTTATGTTTAGATCACCAATCAACCTTTTAAAACAAATAAAAGGCCAAATCGACATTATGATATTTTGGCCGATTTTTTTAGGCTAATTATAACTTGATGTTTTGGGCAAATCATGATATGTTGCCCAAAAATTGCCAAAAGCAAGATATTGTTTTGCGACAAGCCTTATAAAAACACATATCAGCAACATATCGACTAATATGTCGGCCATGTGGGGTATATCTCACCCAAAATTACCAAAAATCGGTAAAGGGTGTTTAGACCATATCTTTTTACAGCAAGCCTTATAAAAGAATATATCGACCGATATATCAGGCCATGATAGAGATATTTAAAACAATTACTGCATCTTCCCTATCACAACTTTGCAAAAGGAATAGAGCAACTCCCTTATAGATAGTCGTATAACAAATTCTAGGAACATTTTTCTAAAATAACCGCACACAATATATTCTCGGGAACAAAATAGGAATTCCTAAGATGTCAAAGGCAGCCCGGATCAACATACAATTGACACCTTGGCATCATAATCAGGAAAAACTTCATTAACAATCTAACTTCATTAATCACGAAAAAATTCATTAACAGTAATTAATCCAAAATTTTTAAGATTGTACGTCACAAAGTTAAAATGCTTCAGAAAAAATTAGCCACATAAAAAAGCGTTTTTACGTGAAAATCATCTTAACCATTACCAAATTGTAACTTATCACCATAGTTTTTTTAGAAACCACCTACATTTGCTAACATGTTCTCAATATCACACCTTTTTTACTATTCCACCCAAAAAATTTAAAATGCCTATTGTACCCTCTCCTCTCTCCACCTTCTCCCTTCCGTCCTCTCCCCCTTACCCATCCTCCACCACCCCCTTTCCTCCCCTCTCCCCTTCCCCGTCCTCCTCCACCTCCGCCCTTCCCTCTCCTCTCCATCTCCTTGTTTTCCTCCACCTCCTATACTATCTCCTCCGAAATCTAAGGTTTCTCCAAACCCTAATCCCTTTCCTCCTCCCTTCCCACACCTCACCCCTCCGTTCCTCCTCCACCATCTATTCCAATTCTAGAGTTTCTCCAAACCTAACCCTTTACCTCCTCTTCTCACCCTCCACCTCCCTCCCCTCTCCCCTCCTCTATTTTCACCTCCCTCACCTCCTTTCTCTCTTCCTCCTCCTTCCCCTCCTCTATCTCCACTCTCATCCCCAACCTCCTCCCCTCCTCTCCCGCCACCGACCCCATCACTGCCAAACTGCCCTTCCCTCTCCCCTTCCTCTTCTCCTCTTCTTCTTCGTCTTGGGTTAGATTGGGGGTATGATAGGAAGTTCATATTTTTTTCAAACAGAAAATATCAGAAAGTGTGACATTGAGAACATGTTAGCAAATGTATGTGATTTCTATACAAAAAAAGGTGGTACGTTGCAATTTGGATAAATGTTAAGGTGGTTTTCATTTGAATACACTAAAAAGGCTACATAGCACTTAAATACCTTATAGTTTCTCTCTTTTAGCACTTATATACCCTCTGTTGTATTTCGTAGCATTTAATCATTTATATACCCCGAGTCGGTCAAAATTAGCATGTTAATATCCTATGTTTTGTAAACATGAAAATTTTCATCCAAAAGTTTTCATCCGAAAGTTTCCATATGACATTCATATGTTAATTTTAGAGCTTTTTAACCATTAATATTTGTTAAATTACTATTCAACCTACCCAAGTTCTAATCTAAATGTATCCTAATTCTATTTTAAAATAGAATTTGGATGGTTCTTAACAATGAATTCAACGAACTTAATAGACAGAAAATTATAAAATTAGGATGAATGTTATATGGGAACTTTCAGATAAAAATTTTCATATATACAAATAGAGGGTAATAACATGCCAAATTTGAACAACTCAGGGCATACAAATACTGTGAAATACAACTAAGGGTATATTAGCGCTAAGGTAGTGAAACTATAAGGTATTTAAGTGCTAATTACCCAAAAATGACCTTATAAACTCAATACGAGAAAGATTCAATATCAATCAAGCTCTGAAAATATAAAAAACATAAAGGGTTATTTGCACTTAAACACCACAAACTTTACACCAAGTTTAACTTTGATACCCCGAAGCTTTTCTTTTGCCTAAAGTTACCCCAAAGTTCAAAATAGAAATTTTCACTTTGATACCATAAAATAGATAAATGGAGAAATTTTCAAAATAAACCCAATCCCAAATTTAATCCCAAAAATCGACCCTATTCAGTTTTTATTACAGAAATCGACCCAATTTTGGCGACGTCAGCACCGTGGCAAAAAACTAGGTCGTTTAAAAAAATCGCGATACTAATTAGTCAGGGTTGGCAACCCCGACTAATTAGTCAAGTTAATTATAACTGCGGGCGGTAAGCGAAGATGCAAGAGTGTGGTTAAGGCCAAATTAGTCGGGGTTTCCAAACCCGATAAAATTGGTCGGGGTTGGAAACCCCGACTATTTGGCAGAAACTCCACCACGAGGACTAGGCAAGATGCTTAGTCGGCTAAGTGGTGAAATAGTCGGGGTTGGGAACCCCGACTATTTTGCAGAGAGTCCGCGCCAGTAGGTCAAATTGGTATTTGGCTAAGTGATGAAATAGGCCAAATTGGGATTTGGCTAAGTGATGAAATAGTTGGGGTTAGGAACCCTGACTATTTTGCAGAGAGTCCGCGCCAGTAGGCCAACTTGGTATTTGGCTAAGTGATGAAATAGTCGGAGTTCCCAACCCCGACTATTTCCTAAAATTATGTGGGGCCGCCGCGATCTGGTATAAAACCAAACCAACCCAACCTTTCTTCGTTTTCTCGCCTACCCGACCCCAAACCCTAATTTTTCTCTTCCTTCTCAACCTACCCGACTCCCCTAAACCCTAATTTTCGCCGAAATTTCGCCAATTTTCTCGCCAATGTTCAACAAGAAAGTCTCACAGGTAATTTCTCTTCCTTCTTTCTTCTTCCACATTTAAAATCTAGGGTTTTACTCTTTTCTCCAATATTTAAATCTAGGGTTTTCATCAAAATTTAATTTCTGGGATTTGAAATTTAATATCAATTAGATATCTTTCTGGTGATTACAAGTCGTTATTTGTGGTATGTTTTAATTGAAATTGAAATTCTAGGGCATAGAATACTCAATTTAGGGTTTAGGGTTTTCATTTATTTAGAGTTCTTGATTAAAATTAGAGTTACGTGATTATGAGATTGTTGCATTGTATATATGGATTATGAGATTGTTTGCATCTAGGGTTTTTCTCTTATTCAATGGCTTGATAAAAGTTTATAAATTTTATTTCATTTAAATGATATAATCTAATTTTTTCAACGGTTGAATAACATGGTTTTTATCGCTTGTTCTTACGGTGGGATAATTAACTATGGAATGAATAATATGTCGTTGTACGTTGGAGGAGTAACGGCACCACTAATGATCTTAGAATCATGTAGTTACTGTGAGTTGATTAAAGAATTACACCGAGTTACTGAAATTGATCCATGAGAGTATCGACTGAAAGTAATATACAATTGACCTATAACATTTGATAGAACGCCCGCAGTTGAGATCTTAAATGATCATAGTATGAGTATTATGTTTAATTTGAGCAAGACGTAACCAATGGTAGAATTATTTATTGAAAGGACAAATTTTAGAATTAGACCTTTTTAGACATTTATTTGTAAATTTCGACCTCTTCGTGTTTTATTTGCCAAAATCAACCTAGTTTTAGCCACGTGGCTGAAACTGGATCGATTTTGGCAAATAAAACTCAAAAACTGGATTTAAAATCCTGTGAAGTTTAAGGCTTAATTAATCGCCTTAATTAAAAAAAAGTGGTGGCGCCAAACTTTATGGGATTTCAAATCTCGTGCAGCTTAAAACTTCACGGGATTTGAAATCCCGTGAAGATTCAGGCTCCATTTGGCAGAGCTGCATTTCAGCTCTCTGCCAAACTAGGACTGCAACTTCACGGGATTTCAAATCCCGTGAAGTAAACTTCACAAGGGTTGAAATCTCGTGAAGTTTGGGTATAAATCCCACAGCACGGGCGTCGCCCTCATCTTTTTCTCGTTCTCACTCTTTGCGTTCTCTCTCTCCCCCACCCGCGCTCAGATCTGACTCACCCGTCGCCGCGAACAGTCTCCGGTCCCGCTGCCGCCGCCGGCCATCACCTTTCCTATCGCCACCGGCCATCACCGTTCCTACCGCCGGAGTTCGCCAGAGTTCAAAATTAGGGCTTTCACAATATTTTGGTAAAATTTTGAACTTTTTTTATTTTTCTTCTAAATTGATACATATTCTCACTATTTCATCGTAATAACTTGTTTAAGTTTGCATTTTGGACTATATTTTGAATTATTTAAGAATTATGAGAAGAAAAAATATTATTATTTTTTTTAAAGTTAGATGGAAAATTATGTGACGAAAATTGATATTATGGGATTTAATCGTAATTTATTTTTATAAAAATTAATGT
>JBAKGM010000139.1:35740830-35753027 GCA_037177215.1 Asparagus racemosus
ACTATTTAGAATAACATCACAATCTAATTACAGAGTTTCACGTTCAAGTCACATACTTAATGATCCATAACAAGTGAATTATTCAAGGGACCGAATAACACATTATTCATAGAGTTACATAAATATAAACTAAACATAATTATCTCTATGATTGGTTTCTAGGACATATCATACTAACACCAAGGTCATAAAGGAGGCGCTCTCTAAAGCCCTGGTTCCTTACTATCCTGTTGCCGGCAGATTGAGGAGATCGGTACACCGAGCTGATGATCAACAGGGAGTCTACTGCTCCGATGATGACGACGGAGGCGTGTTTTTTGTGAGGCGGTGGTGGATTGTGCACTTGAGTATTCTGGCTACTCATTTGACGGGCCTCCGCGGTATGCCATTCCTAGGGAAGAACTTCTTCCTTGTTCGCCAACAGATGTAGAGGTCCTCAAACTGCCTTTCTTTCTTGATGCAGGTATCTATATACTCTCTTTTCCTTTTCTTGACCAACTGCTTTAAATAAGATAAGATAGGTGTTTTTCTAAAACTAAGTGAGCGGTAAGCATCACTTTGACCGCTTAGCTTCTCAAAACATTAGAATTTAAATCCACCAAAAAATATTGGCAAAGGAATTTTTATTGGTTAAAAGGAAGAAGATTTATAATTATATATCTGATTCAATAGAAAAATAAAGTAGGCTCCGGATAACATTTCTCAATTTAATTGTAGGGTTATTTCTAGAAGTTTTGGCATATGTTTTTTTTTTTTTTAGCACGAAACTCTGCAATAAAATGCTTTACTCTTATTGGAGTACAAAATTGTAACCCTCAACCATGTCACAACCTAAAGTGTTTTAGTATAGAGAAAGGGACTTTAAGATGGCATTAGAGAAATTATTTTCAAAATATCTCCGGCCTTGATCAAAATATTTTAAAGAAAAAGTATACTGTTGTGTTAGTTTATGTTTCCAATGGTGAAATATTGGAGTATACATAAACACCCAAATCTCTCTACAGTATGAAGTTTTGGTGCAAGAAACTAGGCCTAATTGAAAATTCATTTCCAAAACAACAATATTTCCTAACTTTTACTCTTTTTCGCACAGGTTACACAGTTCAAATGCGGTGGTTTTATAGTCGGTATTAACATGAATCATGCATTCTTTGATGGCAGTGGAGTAGCCAACGACAAAACCAATTTGGTCGAGGGAATCCAGCCTTGATCCCCAACAATTCACTCGCACAGTTTCATCAGCTTACGCGGCTCTATCATCATCAACCATAAGTTTCGGAAAAATACATCTTAGATCTCTCTTCAGACCAAGATCAATCAGTTGAAGAACAATTTCACAAACGAAACGGGCGAGAAGTGCTCTACTTTCGATACGCTAGCTGCGTTGATCTCGAAACTGCGCACAGGAACAACGAACCTAGAGCCTCGCACTAACGCTACCCTTTTACTTCCTGCAAACATGAGACCAACCATGAAACAAGTGCTTCCTCCAACCTCGTCAACATGATAACAGTCAAGAAGAGCAATGAGTATGTTCGTCAAGCGAATTTGGTGCCCTGTGCAGTAATGAGTAAAGACCTTGGCGCGTGCCTGTTGCTTCGCTCACCTGTGCTGAAAGGAGGCGTTAGGTTATGGACGGCGTGTTTTCTGAAAGAACAGTTGGAAGCCTTCCTTGATCAACTGAAGACAATATCATAAGCGTGTTAATTTGGTCAAGTAGAACTTGGTTGTCTTAGTATATGATATCTCATAGTGGGAAATAAATGTGCATGCTCTAGTAAAAGTTTACTATCGTTTTTGATATTTGACACCTTGCCATTTGTGTTTACGAATTTATGCGTCCTAAGAGAAATAAATTTAATATGAAATTTTGGAGAATATGTTTAATTTAATCAAAAACTATGTGATGCAATTCTGTTGGGGTTGCAACCAGATGGAATCCAAGAGACGCGGAAAGAAACGAGAGAACTCAGATAAAATGGCTGCATTCAATAAACTAGGATTTTATTCTTCAAAAGCTATCCACCGACACTCAGAAAAGAGTTCTCATAGACTTGAAAATAAAAGAAAGAGGTAAAATACTAATTTTTTTCAAAAATAAGGGGAAAATACCAAAAACTAGATTATATTCTGTCCAAAAATAAAATAGAATCATTTGCTCCTCCAAATTGGACGGTCAAAACATGCCTAAAGTAGAAAAAAAACATTTTGACCGCGATTTTGAGGCCCAAAACGATGGAATTTCGCAATTCTAGAGAAGGTCAATAGTATTACCTTTGGCATCCCATGCGCGACTCAGATCCGCTCACTCTCGTGTTGGGGGTTGGGGGGTGGTTCTATGGAGATTCGTATTTGTTACCAGGAGATGCATAATGTTCCACACCGCAGCACAGTGATGGAGCCAAAATTTTGATTTTCGAAGGGCCAAGATAAATATTTGCCACCTTCTTAATTATATTTCATAAAAAAGGAACACTGATTTCAAGCCTTTTTTTTCCCCAAACATATTCATAATAGTATACAAATACAAAAAGTCACATGGACAAGTGAAACCCAGATGACAAAACCAACCACATATTCACGATTTAATCTAAAATACAAAAAAAAAAAAAAAAAAAAAATTAGGACTTCACAAACCCATTGCTATTTTCATACCCCCAATCACTTCAAACCCAGAAGCCTTGAGAAACAATAGAAACTCAGATGCTTTTTCTTATCATAAACATTGTAAATACAGAGAGGAGAGAGAAATGTCAGAACTTGTGATGTTCTTTCCTCAATGAAAGGTTGGATTAAAAGAGATTAGAGATGCCAAAAGATCACATCCTCTTGGTAATTTATAGTAAAATGGCAAGTGGAAATAGGAATAGTCAATAGTTTGCTTCCTAATTTAATTTGAAAGGGTATGTTATCAAGTTTAAGTTTCTTAGGGGGGCTTTCTGTCAAAGCCAGCTACATGGGATGTTCCTCGGAGCATAAAACTAGGATACTAAATTCAACAGCATCCAAGTTCATGTTGCTGGGAAAATTACAAGCCATTCTTAGCTTGCTTTAGCTTTCAACTAAAGAAAACCTGCTTTTATCTGAACATGAAGATACACACAAGCTCAGTTCGATCACTGAATACTACAACTCTACAGCATGAATCGATCTGAGTACGTATTATATAACTACTAAAGACTAAACCACCTTAATCGACACCGTATCTAAGGCAGCATTGTTGACTGTTCAGATGTCAGCAACCGATGAAGAAAGAAAACCAACATAGAAGCCAAAGGGGATACACGATAATTCTCTTGTACTGTCTATATGCAATACGTGCATGACACAAAAATATGACGAAGTTTCCGTTAATTTTTGCCAGGATGAAGCATTCACATTGATTCTTCCAAATGTTCAGGCGACTCCGTTGTTTTTGTTTTTTGCAGGTGTGAATGTTTCTTTAGAGTTTTCACATGCAAGGGCATTTTCAGAATTTCTAAAATGTATAATAATATAGATAGTATAGTCTGCATAGATATATCAAGCAACAATGTTTAATAAATCATTACTTGGCTTCCTTTTTTCTCCTAGCCATCTGTAGGGATTCAACTCAGCATAAGAAAATAAAGAAACCAGAAAATAAAGAAACCAACCTATGCTCAATGAAATCTAAGAATGCAACACAACTTCTCAATCAAATGAATCCAATCAAAGTTCCACAGAAATCTCTAAGCTCTTATTGAACAGGAGATCAGAAGCACAATCTACTCTGATCATAAAACCAAAAAAGATACATATGTTAATCTTGCACACAATGAAAAAAGAAAAATCATTTGTACAAAATCGTTCATCCAGTGTTTTTTTAAAAGTGACTGAGCAGACCTCAGTTTCGTTTCCTCAACCAACATCAGCAAAGGGCATGATTGAAAATAATCATCTAATCTGTGTTAAATGACCCAACAATTACACCAAAACTCCAAGGTTATGACGAGGTTTGAGGGTTATAGTTTTATATTCTAACAGGTCCTCGCGGGTTGAAGGCTCTTTTATGGGCGGAAACGTAGACTCACATGGCGGTATCAATTTTTAAAATCCATATAGAAATTTGTGGTCATCAAAATCCGAACCCGGGTGTTTTGATACCATGTTAAATGACACAATTGTTACACCAGAACTCTATAATTGTGACGACGGTTGAGGATTATAGTTTTATACCCTAACAATAAACATCAACTATATTTAGGGGTTTACAGCAATTTTGCCAGATAGAGGTTCTTGGCAAAGCTGCTTGTTATACATGGAATGTATTGTTTTGAATTACCCTTATAATGTGGTAAATATAATTTCAATACTACATAGACAGAAGCTCACCAAATCATATTCAAATCACTGTAATGGAACTGAAGGAAACTAACAAACCATTGATAAACCTTCTCTTAACCGATACCACAATCACCATTGATCTATTATTGATTTCCATTTTTTATAGGACAAGTACGAATGTTGTGCCCCTTTTTTAAGCACAAACTACATGAATATTTCATACTTCTCGAAACCAAAATGTCTCTCTGAGGAATAAGGTTGCTTACCTTGGAGATTTCAGGACAAGTCCTACGATTATGACCAACTTGACCACAAAATCTACAATGCCGGGACTCACTACTTGCCTTTCTTCTCTTGGCTTCCTCATCTGAACTTAACTTTCCACAAGTTCGTTGATTATGACCTCTTTCTCCACAGGAACTACATTTCAACCGTAACTCACCTAAAGTCTCCCTTAGTTTCGAGCAATAGTGCTTTCTATGCCCTTCTCCGCCACAGTGACTGCAGTAAAATTTCACTCCTGGAGAGAAAATAAAAAGATAATTAGAGAAAGCAACAGGATGTCACGATATATCTAAATCTGCGATAGTATAAGGAAACTGTGAGTGTAGGGAAAATGATGAAGGAAAGATGACACCATGTCCAAATATCTCTCTCTTCTCTTTTAAATTGGGAAAAAAAAATTTAATTTGTCTCTATTTTTAACATGTCACTGGTTATTTGGGATTGGCAAAAGTTAATAAACTAGATCAAAAGTATAATACAGCGGAAAATAATCCAATGATAGCTAGCTGGTGCATTAAGGACTCCCTGTTCTAGGATAGGACAAGATGTGGAAAGAAACTGACCTTTCATGGATATGCTTCTTTTAAGGCGATTCTCTGGATCAGAGAAAAAAGCTTTCATAGACTCTGAAGCTTGCTTTCTTGCTTCATCACTGCCTTTTGCTTTCTGCTCGAGGCATATCAATGTTATTAACTTTTTCGATTCTGCGGTGTAACTTGAAAAGTAAATTAATGACCAAATCTTTGCTACATGCGAAACTAAATTTTAATGAGAGAGTTGTTTAAACCTTAATTGCAGCTCTTCTTTGAGCATGCAACACAGGGTCCTGGTGTATGATCTTCATCCGCTTACTAAATAACCCTGTTTTGGCATTGAGAATCTGCAATTATTAAACTAATCAATAACAGTAAGCAACGCGGATATTGGATTGTTTAAAATAAAGGATTATTTGTACTTAAATACCCTATCATTTTTAACTTTAATACCTTTTTTTTGGCTAAAGCAATATCCCAAAGTTCAAAGAATTTTTACTTTGAAACCACCAGATAAGTCATTTTATTTGTGTAAAGTTAAAACTATTTCGGACTTCCGGGTAATTTTTCAAGCAAGAAACTTTGGGTATTAAAGTTAAAATCGATGCAAACTTTGGGGTATTAATTGCAAATAATCCTAAAATAAACGATGTAAATTTGTAATAATATACAGCAAATATTTTGTCAAACAAACCATTAATATCAAAATTAAAGGAATGTCGTATTCATGCCTCTATGAGAGATGAGAGAGATTTATCACATTATCAAAGAAGATGTTATAATAATCATTGTCCTTCTAAGTAGGTATGGGATATGTGCATTCGTTTATGTTTTACACACTAGAAATTGAACAGAAAAGGTTACATACTAAAATATGGAAAGGGTGACAACTTAAAGGATGAAGCAAGTTCATTTTATGTTCTTCCTTCTGAGTATAGACTGGTCTGAACAGTTTCTAGTTATCTTCTTAAGACATGTCCCCAGTTTGTTTCTTTTAACCAAGGAATGTTAATATATAAAATTATCCTACTGTTCTGAATTTATTCAACACTTCTCTAATAAAGCCCTTAACAGAATAGGAGGAGAAAAAAGGTTTGTGTGTCAACACAAAAGATTTGGACTGAGGCCTGAGGGTTTTATCGCTCCTGTTGTCACCGTTGTTCTTTACTTCGAAAAAGATGAAGTCTGTAACAAATCATGAAATTCACATCCAAATTGGTGGACTGACATTCTTCTAAAAATTAGATTATGCAATCAGGGGAATTCTGCAGTGTTCAATAGGTGTGTTATGGGAGGCCTATTATGTGGACAAACCAGAAAAGTGCTCTTCCATGGCCACATAATGCCAAATTATCAATAAAACATAGTGATAAGTCTCACAAGAAGCTAAAGAGACTAATATTGAAATTTATGAAGAGAAAGTTTTGAGTAAGCTACTAACTCTTAGTGATCTGCTAATCTTCAGACTAACTTCAGGAGATGGTGACTGGTATATTCTGTTTGATTTTCTCGTAACGTTAACTTTTATCTCCATCTTATCAACTTCATCATCTTCCTTCATTTTAAGAGGAGAGCTGCAAAAAGCACAATAGTTGGAGATAAATCTGGTTAGAGATATTTGGAACCATCTTCAATTTAATTACATTGGTTTACTATAGAAGACAAAGTAAAGCATGATCATAAACTAAATTATGTGGGGGTTGTAAGACCCAGAACATCATATGAGATAGATATGGCGGGAAGATAAAATAAATGGGTGTAGCATAAATGACAATGTTATGATGGTTTTATGGATATATGCTAAAAGTTAGGATAAGAAATGAGTGTATTTGTACGAGACTAGAGGTGCTACTACTGAGGATAAAATGAGAGAGAATTGATTGCGATTGTTTGGTCATGTACAATGGAGGCCACCAATTCGGAGAAGTGATGGTTACAGTTAGTGGGGGCACAGAGGATTAGGGTAGACCTAAAAGAACTCGATTAGTAACAGGTAAGAAAGATATGAAAATAGTAAACTTAACAGAGTAAATGACCCATAAGAATATGGAAGAACAGGAATCAAGTAGGCGACCCAAAAAAGTAGGGATAAAGGCTTTGTTGTTTTTGCTGCTGTTGATAAAATAGAATAAATCCAAAATGATTAATGCAAGAAAACTAAACTAATATAGGTGTCTGCAAAACTGAAAATTTGTATCAGCAATTTGTACAATCAAACAGTCCCAAATATATAGTCTAAAGAGATCAAAATGCTTCGAATATATTCAGATCGCACAGTCATCTTAAGATGAAAGGCTATAGATCATACTAAAGCCAAGACTAACACTAGATGGTAGATTACTGTCACAACAAGCATGCTGCTTAAAACTTATAATTCTGCTCATAGCCAGACTACTAGAGTATTAAAGAAGTCTGTAGAAGTAAAACTTAGACATCAATTTGGATCATAAAGAAGAATTATATATTATGTATAGAGTGTATTATATGCCTTGGCAATTTTTAAGGATAGAATTTACCTAGATCGAGCTTTCTCCCATGGCCGCTCATCAATTGATTCTTCCCATATTACGCAATCTCCAAAACATTGTAGACAAGTCCTTATCCCCTGTAATCATTAAGTACAAAGCTCATTTATTATAGCCGTCAGGATATATATGCTGTGATGCAAATTTTTAATGCTTTCCGGATTCAAAAAGTTTACAAACATATAAATAGAGTACACGAAGGGAAGAACTATTTCAACAACTCAATACCAGTTGATAGGTCAGAAAACCGAAAACTCATCAAAAGCCATACGACTACTATACATAAATCAACTCAAAGAAATATATTAAGAGAAGAGACAGGCAAAATGAACTTTTTTGAATAAGATGTATGTTATATATTGGATAAGATGTATGTTATATAATCCAAAAAAAATGTATGTTATATATTAAAGTGGTAAGAGATTAAATTCTACCAGCTTTAGCCTTAATACGCCATGCCTTCTAGCTGCAAGACACATCTTGCAAGCAGATGTTATGACAATACTCCAGGATCCACTTTGTAGCAACATAGGTAAGTATTATAATGTCGAAGTCATCATCCCAAATCTGAATTCCTTTCTACATTCAGATCTTTTAAATCATTTGCTTAGTTAAAAGTCAAAAGAAACTATTGGTCTTCATTTAAAACATACACTTTGTAACTGAAGCAAACTTTTGATAAAATGATTAATCTGGCATGTAATTTATAAATAAAAAAAAAGATGAGAGATAATTCCCAACCTGTTCCCTTGAGAGAGATTAAATTAACACCATGTGAAAGCGAGATATAGCAAACTCGTCCTCAAATATTATTATTATTAAAAAGAACTAGTAAAGTTAACCACCTTTCCACTACATTGTGCGCAGTCTGATCTTGATCTTTCAACACCACATTCTGTACATGGTGTATAACCTCTGCCTCTGCAACTAGGACAGGGTAACTCTCTTATGTATTGGCCATTTGGACCAAACCAGGACCTTAGTTTTGCAGCGCCAGGAATGATCTTCCTAAAGAAAAAAAAAGTAGATAAATTCTTTGTGACTACTGAATACTAATGAATTTGCATTATTCTAATCTGATTATGCAACAACACTGCCATGAATAATAATGGTTTGTAAATAGAGCATTTCTCATACAAAAATGTATTTGTAATTAAAATAACACTGTAATTGATTATTTGCTCTCTTTGGATTTCAATTATAATGCAATGTCCATCTTCACTGATATATGGTGTGTGTTTCTGCAATCATGCATCTTGACTAAGAAAACCGCTTGCATTGGAATAACAGAAAATACCAGTGACCCCTAGGATGGAATGCAAAGTAACATTGAAGCAGTTGCGAGTGTAGGTTAGATATATTAACCAAGATGATTGTCTATCTATTTCTCAAATTAAAATTGGAAGAAAAAGATTCTCTACTACATAAGTGTGCTAACAGATGATAGAGCCAAGTCTAAATGATTAACATTCTATTGTGGCAACTGGCAAGTGAAAAATGTTCGCATTAGAAATTGGAAATATTATAAGTTGTGTAATTTAAGGCATGACTAAGTGTCTAAGAACAATACAAAGGACTCATCACAAAGCAATAATGACTGAAGTATGGTCAAACAATCCTTGAAAACAAAAAGAGAGCCAACTCTTTGAGGTCCAACGTCACATGTAGATAACATTGAATTGCATGTAAATAGTTTCTTTTGGTCTAAAATTTTCATCTATTTCAACAAAGAAACCACAGAGTAAACTTATGGGATTTAAGAATTTTGTTTATATAGTTTCATGATTAATGACGACATTCGATGGTGATAGGATACATGGGAGATCCTACAAGAGTAAAATAAATGCTGACCCTGTTTGCATAACACCTTTGAGAGAAGAACACAAATCAATGGCTAGTGTGATAGATATTCATTGTCTGAAAGTCACCAGTTTTCACATGGCATTATATATCTTTTGACAGAATACAAGTACAGATACGAGTATTTTACCATATGTAAAGTTATATACTAAAAAAAGATAAGAGTATTTACCGTATTTAAGTTTCCCCTTGTCATTTATGATTGAATCATTGACCCTTGACGATATCATTTTGGCTTTTCTATATATATACCCCAAATAAACCATAATTGCAAATTTACCCTCCAAATACATATAGATATTTGCTACTTAACCCTCAAATATACCACATAGGGTAAAAGTACCCCCAAACTTTGCATTAAGGGGGGTAAATCGGCACATATCTAAATTTGACGGTAAATTTACAAGCTATATAGGTCAAAAAGAACGCATCTTTTTGCGTACAATTACATGGTATCAACGTAAATCGATTTCTTTAACATACATAAATCAAAATCAAGCTAAGCCTTCTCCTGTACCTCGGATGAAGATCCACATCCAACCCCAAGAGATCCCCTGAAGCATCATAATCAAGCTGCCAACACAAGCAATCACAATTAGGGCAAAATCATCCAAAAAAAATCCCAAAAAATTCCCCCCAAAAAAATGGGTGATTGTTTTGACGTACAGGAGCTGATGAGGAGTCGCCATCGCTCAAGGGAGAAGGGGAGGATCCCCGCGGCCGGACCGTACGGATGCCACGATGGTGGCGATGGCGCGTGGGGTTTGGGGTTGAGGGCCGCCATCGATGGAGGGAGATGAGATGGCGATGAGAGAAGCAGATGGCGAACATGCAAAGGAGAGAGAGAGGATCCACACGCTGCACAATAATGGAAGCAGATAACGTCTCCTTTTTTTATTTTTTTGGGCGTTTTATATATTAGTCCCTCAAATCGTTCTCGCTCCGAAATTAGCCCCTTTATAGTTCTATTTATACAAATAGATTTTGTGTGTTATCGGCTCAAGAGCGAAAACACCTACTTATTAAACTTTCTTCACTCTTTTGAGAGTATTAAAAAAACAAGGGTTTTTTTAGATATTAACCCCTTAAATCTCTATATTTTGATATTAGCCCTTCAGGTTACTATCATGTGTTAATATGAGGAGCTCATATCAACCATCATAGCTATTTGATGGGCTAACACAAAATATGAACCTAATTATAGGGGCTCATATCAATATATTATAGCTATTTGAGGGGCTAATATTAAAATATGAAGATTTCAAATTACTTATGATTTAAGGGGCTAATATCTTAAAAACCCAAAAAACAATTGGAGGTGAATCTTCACCAATAAAACTATAGGGGGGAGTCCATCCACCTCCTCGAAATCTTTCGACAGTTTTAAGTGTGAAGAAATTCATTCAAGGGTTCTATTCGCACAAGTAGAACTACAAAGGATCTAGTCGCAATTGGGTGTTAGTTCAGCGGGTCTATTTGCAATTAACCCTAATTTATAATTGTCTCTCAATTATTGTTAGCGCTCCATTACAAATATGACCATGAAAAGTATCTAGGAATCAAAACAAGCAACAAACGAGAGAGGAGCTTTCTCCTCTCTTTTCCGTTGGCAAAGCTTTCCTTTATCACATCGAAAGGATTGGGAAGATACAATCTTCTATGTTGAGAATGTTGATATACGCTGTGGTCCATAAATTAACGACTTGGGGTGTTATCATATTCTTTAAATAAAATAAGTTATTTAGTTTACAAATTAAGAAGTTATGATTTTAAAGAATCTTAATGTTAATTGATTGTTTGGTGTGAGAAATTAAACTAAACAAAACAGGACACAGTAATCATGCATTCTTGAATTTCTATTTGAGAACGAAAAGTTGCAAATTATAATTTCAAGAGGCTCAAAAAAGTTCTTGCAAATTAGTCCCTCTGTTACACTACTTTGTCAAATGTGGTGACTAATGATCACGGGTGGTTATTTACAATTTACCTTCACTGAATAGATTTCAGAGAGGATAGATTGAGTCGTTGTAGTCTTGTAGAATAGGTTAATTTCAAAAACCCTCTTCTCTCTTTTGTAAATTTGACAAGAACCCCTTTAAACTATGGGGTGATATGCACAAAATGTGCATGAACTTTAAAAATAATGGAAAACACCCTCAACTTTGGGAACTCTCCAGAAATTTCAAAAAGTTTCAAATTTTATAGGGGGACAAGCAAAATATTAGGGAGGGAGTCTTGCTTTATGTTTTTACTAAGAGAGGAAGGTTAATCTTTTTTAAAAAAACCAATATGTTGACAGGTTGAACTTTTAGGAAGCTCAAATAGTTTGTAAAATGCCCCAAAGTATAGAGTTTTCTCTAATTTTAAGGTTTATGCTAATTTTGTGCAAATTACCAAAAGTTCAGAGGTTTTTTTGAAATTTACTGTGTCTTATTTCCAATTAATTATCATTAACTTTTCCCTATGTCACTAATAATTAAGAAATAAACAGGAATACATTTCTTATATTCTGAAATTTTTGATTTAATTAATTTATAAATAACTATATTATTCTTAATTAACTTAATTATTTTAAGGGAAAAATGTGCCGAGGCCCCTAAAGCAGAAACATTATGTGACCCAGCCCCTTGTATTCTCCCCCATGTGGATAGGCCCCGATAAGTACAAATGTAATATTTCAAAGCCCATC
>JBAKGM010000139.1:35753127-35780384 GCA_037177215.1 Asparagus racemosus
TGACCCAAGGTAGAACTAACATGACCTCTATTAGAAATAACAAGTTGCAGCTAGAAATAACATGGTATAAGTTACATCTAACATGGCAGGACCTAGAACTAACATTGGATAGGTTAGAACTAACATACCGTGAATTATAAACCACAAGGAATAAATTTGAACTAACATGGACGATGGAACTAACATCACTTTAATTATAACTAGCAAACAGGTACTCCATTAGAACTAACATGACAATAACTAGACCTAACATGACTCCTAATAGAACTAGCATGAGATATAACTAGCATGAGATACAAAGTTGAGGTAGAACTAACGAGGCTTTTATTAGAAAGAACGCGACCTTTATTAGAACGAACGTGACCCAATTCTGAACTAACATGACGGCAACTAAGACTAGCATGAACCACAGAGCCAAGAACTAACGTGCGTTAGGACTAGAACTAACATCGTATGGGCAACTAAGACTAGCATGAACCACAGAGCCAAGAACTAACTTGCGTTAGGACTAGAACTAACATCGTATGGGTTAGAACTAACGCGAAAGGAACTAGAACTAACATGGAAGCGACTAGAACTAACATGGAAGAAACTAGAACTAACATGACAGATATCAGAAATATAATGAACCAAAGTGAGCAAACCATGGAACTTACACACAATAGTGTCATGCAACCTGGTACATATGTGACCCCAGGCTTCTTCTTGCCTTCCAATGCAACGCCAATGCCCCTGATAATTTCTGAATAAAATAATTGGGCCCATGCAACCCCTTTGACCCTCTCAATGCTATCTAGGTACCTGAGTACAGGTCTGGGGATACCCTCCCCGCTTCTGGGGCACCATATCATAGAGCATTGGTATAGAATTTGCAGCAGAGCAAAGTCCTCAATATCCTTCTTTTCTGTAGATTCCACAAGCCTTTCCAGTTGCCCTTCGAGGTATTTGCGATGGGTGGTTGTTCCTTTTTTTAACTTCTTCCCCTCTTCAGTTTTGAAAAGATTAGCAAAGTATTGCACCCATATTCTGTTTCTTGAGTCCCGATTGATTACTGGGACTTCTCCATAAATTGGGAAATAAGTATGGTTATGGACCCATTGTAAATCAAATTTTACACTTTTCAAAGCCCCAGTCTTTGAATCAGGGATAGAAAATGTGTCGTTGGCGCGATCATAATAGCTCAGCAGCAATTCAAGTGTTGGGCGATCAGCCGCGGGAGCCCCAAACGAAATATAGTGTTCAAATATAGATCCGCGGTATGCATTCCTGTGCCACTGGCGAATCTTCGGGGCAATACGCTTCATGAATTCCCAGTAAGCCCCGAAATTGGCGGTTAGCCTTATTGATTCAACCTCTTTGGTGGCAGCAAGCTTTTTCCTGTAAAAAATTTAAAATTTCAAGTTCAACAGTGTTAGGGTTTTCTAAAATTAGGGGAAATTTGGGCAGGTCCCCAAATACTTGATACCCTAGCACGTACTGCTTTTTTGGTGAGGGTTCGGTGGTACGGCGAGTTGCTGCCGTTCTTCTTTTCCGGTCTCGCCATTCGACCGCCTGCCTTTGCATTACCAGGAGGGTTTGAGTGGCTTCCTCCGTGCTGCCAAGCCCAGATGAACCGACTCTTTCCTTCGAATCACCACGGTGAACGACTTCGTAGTCGTTAACGGATTCGGCTTCCCTGGACGACATTATTTCAGCGAAAACCCTAGCACTGTTGAAATCCGACGAGAAAATTGGAAGTTAGAGAGTTCGTGGCTCCAAAGCGGTGGAAGAGAGAGAGACGGAGAGAGATGGTACTTGAATAGGGAGGGGGCGCGGTAACCGATACGTTGGGGCAAGTTCGTAACTTCATCTTTCCATATTTTCAAATCTGATCCTTTCGGGTCAAGCCACAAATACAGTGTGTATTTGGGGCCTATCCACATGGGGGAGAATACAAGGGGTTGAGTCACATGATGTTTCTGCTTTAGGGGCCTCGGCACATTTTTCCCTTATTTTAAAAATCAAGTGTGTATGTAGTTTGTTATCTCCGTTTCCTTAGAACTCCTCCTCCTTTGAGCCCTCCTTCGATGTGTATCTTCCCACTCGCCTCTTTTCCTCTCCTCCTCTCTTATTTTCAAAATTTTGCATAATTATGTTATTAAGGGACTTCAAGGAATTCTTAAATAGCATTTTCTACGACCTATTTTTACATTATCTATGTTTTGGGAAACTAATATCTTAAAAATCTAAATATTAATTATTGATCTTTATATTCTTAGTTAGGATAGAGCTCATTGGTTTAACTCCTATTCTCAATATGTTATTTTTTGTAAATAGTTAGTATAAGTGCAAAAGGTAGAATTGAGAATTTATTAGGCTAATTGATATTTTTACTAGGACCATATTTTCAATGTGCTATTTTTTCTTTCACTTTCAATATTATGGTATTAATATCGACATTTATCATCAATTTGAAAGTATTTACACAGAAAAACTAAGTAGATTGATATATTTAGTAGTAGAAAAAACAATCAAATTGGTGTTAATTTTGATACTAGCACCATAATATTGCAAATAAATTAAAAAAATATCATATTAAAAATATGGTCCTACTAAAAATGCCAAAATATGTGGCGTAGCCGAATTTATTATATAGTTTAGAGGGCAACATCGTAATTATAACAATAGGAGGGATATTGTTAAAATTTATAAGCTCCGGAGGGTGTGTTTCGTAAAGATATTTCTTTTGTTATTTATATATTAGTCCATGTTCAATAGTTCCATATTACGCCCACACACATGAAATTGCTCAATAGTAGTCAAATCATAGTGTTATTGTAATTTGGTCCCTCAATGACCAAAATATCGTTAGCAAAATTGAAGGGTTATCTGCAATTCGGTACTAGTTTATAGCTTTTTAAATTTTAATACTCGAAAATTTTTTGTTGACACTTTGATACTCCAAAGTTTACATTCTTTTTTACTTTGATACCCTAAAGTTTACATTCTTTTTTACTTTGATACCCTAAACTTTTTTGAAGACTTTGATACCCCGAGTTTACACGATTTTAACTTTATACCCCTACAATTCCAACAATTTTTAACTTCCATACCCGAAGCTTATACATTTTTAACTTGATAACCCCTAAAATTTGGGGTATGAAAGTGTCAAAAAATAAAACAAGGTGAAAAAGGTATTGAAAGTGTCAGAAAAAGAACTTAAAGATATCAAAGTTAAGAAACATGCAAACTTTAGAGTGTTAAAGTGTCAGAAAATTGTAAGGTATTAATTGAAGTTAAAAATGTATAAATTTTAGAGTATCAAAGTGCAAATAACCCCCTTTTTAAGATAATAGATTTAAATGTGAAATTATAACTAAGGAGTATTTTGATCAGTGTTGGACCAAATTGAAAGCACTCGTGGGATTTAAGGGACTAATGAGCAATTATTGAGATGTCAGGGACCAACAGGAATTGTTGAAGATGTCAGGGACTAATATCTAAATAGCTTTTGTTTTCCCTACACAATTTACAGCCCTAGATTCTAAAGCCTATCTCGCGAGCAGAGCACCACCTTCACCCTCCTCCTCCTCCTCCTCCTCCTCCATTCTCTGAGATCGACCAACGAAAACCCTAACCTTTACAGTTCTCAAATCCATGGCGATCTCTCTCCCCTCATCCCTCTCGGTCCCCGCCACTCCCCTCTCCTCATACTCATCCTCGAAAACCTCTCTCTTCGGATCCAGGCTCCTCCTCCTCTCCTCTTCTTCACCTTCTTCTTCTAGAATGAACTCGAGCTTGAGGTTGAGGTCTCAGGCGGCGATTGGCCCCAACGATTTCGATCACATACCGAAGCAATTCAGGGAGGAGAATCTCAAGGAGGGATGTAAGTTTATCTTAGATTCTCTTTGAATAGTGATTAGGGTTTTAATGCTATTTTGTTGGAATTAAACATTTTTAATCGGAATTTGTTGATATGAGCATGAGAAGGATGGTATTAGATAATATTAATTTCTTCATGGGTTTAATCATAAACTATTGCATATTGTTCTTCATGGGTTTTTGATGGGTGCCTTTTTTTTTTACATGAAGGAGAATGGTTTAATCATAAACTAAGTCACATTTTTCGTGAACACATGCTTTTTCCATTAGTTGTCATCTTAGTTGTACCAAAAACTTAAAAAAGCACAATTTACAAATCATGTATAACTCAATTTTCTTAGGTACCTGTTTTTAAACGTACGCTCTCTACCTTATGTAATTATGATGCTTAAATGTTCCAATTTTAGCTATTGCTTAGGTTCGAGTTCTTACTTTGTTTATTATTTTAGCTTTAGCTTTCGTTTAGATTCATATAGTTTAGCTATATTGAGATGGGGGAGTTAATTGAATAAGTCTGACGCAAAAAACTAATTTCTATTTGTGTTTCAATCAAATTGGGATAGTATAGATTTTTCATGTATCAAAAACTTTCTTGTGTGGAATGTTATTGCAATCCACATTGACTTCTCAATTGATGTATTCCATTCTGGGGTTGAGAGAACTTACTCATTAGATTTTAGGAGTTCAGAATGAAATTAAAAGAGTCTGAAGTAGTTAGTTTAAATCATATTTAATTGGAAGAATTATAGTTTGATTGTAGGCGAAGAAGTTTTGGTTTCATTAGACTTGAAGAAATTCTAGACTGATTTGGATTGAAGAAATCTTTGTATTAGTAGGATTCAGGGGGTTTATTATCAGAAATTTAAGTATTTTGTTTTTAGTGAAAATTTATTGTATCCTTATTTATGAAAGTCAACTAGTTGGTTTAGAATTATATTTAATTTTATTGTTCTAGTTAATTATGTTTGGGAATTTTACTGTCATGTAAATTGAATCCATCACCAATTCCAAGAATGTTGGCAACTTGAGAAACTCAACACAAATGGGAAATAGGTACAACTAGTCTTCAAGTCAAACTAAACAGGTGATTGTGACAACATCTATCTTCACTATATGTTTTAACAATTTTTACGAAGAATAATTAATCTCAGATCTTGATTAACATCTGAAATGAATACTATTTCATTTGGTGTAAAATTTAGACTGACATAAGAACGAATGAAGCTACAATAGTTGAAAGGCAGCTGGGAAACTCACAATGCCATGATTAGTTTATCTGAAATTGAGATTGCTCCAGTCGCTATATCATGTAAAACTTGTTAGACTACCAGAGGGTGAAAAAATGAAAAAGAAAAAAAAAGACTTGTATAAGGTTGTTTGTAAACACTGAAACCTTTTTCGTTTCTGTGAAGTTCATCGATAACAATGAATCTTTGTGTATTTCTAAAACAAGAGCCTCTAGTTGCATTTTCTGCCGCTTGGCATCTTCCTAGACCTTCAACATTTTAACATCCCTAATTACTTTTTTTTAAAGAAAACTTCCGTAATCAATGTCTAACTATTATTTTCATAGACTTAACTCAATGTATAACTTCCACATGATGAAAATCGAGAATCTCTAAATTTATTTATTATTCTATTTAGTTTTTTATGCATTGTTTTGCTTCTAAGTTTTTACATCTAAAATTAATTTGAAAACTTCTGAATGTAACAACATTTTTAAAATCAAGTTCCTTGCATCGCACGGGGTGTAATGAAACTAGTAAAGAAACTAGTAAAAAGAGATCTTTATTTTATTTTGCTTAAGAAAACAAAGAATAAAATCTTTAGGAAATGAATCGTGCTTATCAAGAGGGCCATGATCTAGAATAGTTTACAAGGAATAGCACATAGTTACTGAAAGCTTGCTATACATTTTAAGAATTAATGTAGACATAACTCCAAACTCTCTTATTTGTTATCCAACTGAAGATGTGAACAATATTTGGCATATGGTGCTTACGTTTGAGGTGTAGTTCAAATTGAGCTAACATCATGATGCTGAGCTACATAGTTTACCCTAAAAGCCAAGGAACATCATACTTTACCTAGACAGGATATGATAATTTAGGGTTTGATGTCTAGATAGTTCGAAATACATCTAGCAGAGGATATTGCCCATATCCAACAAACTCATTAATTGCATTAGTACTCTTCAAAGGTAGTCATAAATTGTCTCCACTTAATGAAATCAATTTAGAAAAAAGCAACAACACCAATATCGATTAGCTAACTATTGAAAATCTTCTTTAAAAATTCCTCCCTCGAATTAGAACTATAATTTTCAAATTTTTTGTGATGACTCTACGATATTAGGGGTTTGCAAAAAAGGCAAAACATTATAGAATTCTTAGAAAGTTCTTTCTTAACATGTAGTAAGCTCTGCAAAATTATGTGCAAGGAACATCACTAAATACAAGCATGTTTAGCAAGCCTCTCCTTTACTTAGATGTGTAGAAAGAATTTAACACGAAAGTATCAAAAGAATATAATTTCCGAGAAATCTTCCTATTAAAAATTTACGATTAGCGAGTAAATATAGGATTTCTTTGTATTGAAGCAGTTGGAGCCTTATATTGTTTCAACTACATCCAAATTCAAACATATGTATGTAGTTGGATAATTTGGATGTTGTTGCAACACCAAAAAACAATTGAGAAGAAAAATAGGATAAAAATAGAAAGTTGCAAGCAAAGTTCAAGTTGAAGAGTGTTCCAACTACTTGAGTTGGTTCTGCAAGATGTTCTAAATGCATTTTTTTGTTTTTACTACTTCTAATCAAACACGCCCATATAGTCACTGAAAATTACTACTGAATGTTGGATAAATGGATTGGCAACAGCATTTCCCTTTTTCTACAATATAACAACGGTTGTTTTTGTTATCCTCTCAACCATAACTGTACATTTAGTCATGGTCTTTTACACTGTCATTTCTTGCATCATCTTACATGAGTTTGTTTGAAGCCAAAAGCCTTTCATGTCATTCGTCCTCTGTTTGATTTGTCTAGGTGGGTTAGGTTGCATCTACAATATCAGATTATTTCTTCAACCTGCACATAAAAAGAACACATAACGTCTTATCAATTGTTACAGGTTGCTCTTGTATATATATTGCATGATACTTCCTCAAAGTAGCCTTTCCTGTATTGACTCTGGTACTTTTTTTAATGTATGTTATAAGTTGCAACGAACTCTACGTGTAGCAGAGACATTATATATTCTTTTGAGATGAATAAGTCAAAAATCAAAGTTATGAGTGATGGGTTCAAAATTTTATTTGATTTTACATGATTTACAATTATATATATTTCAAGTAAGTATTAAATTATATAACTAGAAAATATTTTATTCAATATGTTGTGCTATTTTTACTGTTCTAGCCTTCATTCATTCTATCGGTAATGAGCATTAATACGCACATGTATGATTTTATTTTTCTATTTGTACAACGCACTCCTATCTTTTTTTCAAAAGATTTACCTCATACTCTTCCTATTGTATCCATTTGAACTATCTACATAGGTGCATTGCGAAGTTGTATTGACCCAATTAGGTCATGCGTTCTAGATGATATTTTTCATCATAATATTGGGTAATGCTACTCTAACATGAAATCTAGTTTGACTGTCCAAGGAAACAAGATTATCATGAAGAATAAATCAAAAGTTGATTATTAAAATTAATATTCATTTATTTGATTTACCCACAACATTAAAGAACTGCGTACCTGATCTTAAGAAAAAGTTCTAAAGTGCGACTGTAAATGACCAATTGAACTAACATCAAAGTTCCATCACCTCTCTATTTTTCCTATCTTCTTCAAACATCCGCCTCTATCAAAAATATTATAATAATACCTAGATGATCTAGTGTTCCAGTCTTCAACTTGACCCTTCTATTAATAAGTTACACTTAAACCCAAGGTTGTGCAATGATTAGTATCAATCATGACAATTGACTCTTCTATGATAATTTGCAGCAGACATAGTAAGCGACTTAGCTGATGGATTCATGAAAGAAAGCCAAATGCTCCTAAATTTTAATTACCACCACAGTTTTTGTACTTTTTCTGCATCTATTTAGTGAACGACCTTTGTTTTCAGTACCTTCATGTGAACATTGTTTTACTACAAACATCATGACAGCTGCAGGGGCAGTAACAACTGCTGCAGCTATCTATTTGTATGTTTATGCATGCTCTCTCTCTCTCTCTCTCTCTCTCTCTCTCTCTCTCTCTCTGTGGAGGAGGGGGGTGTTGGTGCATATATGTACAATTTTCTCTACAAGGGTATTTATTCCATAGAGATATTTCAGAATTTTTGAAATATGGAATGGTAGCCTCTGAATGTTACAGCTGGTGAGCTATTTCTTTTCTTTTCTTGTCTATTTTTGAAATTCTCTCGCTTTTTTATTACACAGTGATGGACAATTATAAGAATGTTCCCAGACACCTTTATGGCCTCAATGCTTCACAAATGGACATGTTCATGACGGAAGATAGTCCTGTTAGGCGGCAGGCAGAAAAAGTCACAGAGGTGAGTCATTATCCCGTGTTGGGAAATCTGGTCATTTTTTACCAATAATTTGAACTTATTACTAACTTATTTTAGATCTCCAACTTATGTCTAAATTTTGTTTGGTATTGTTTTGGAAGTGGATTAAAGTGGTATATGGATATTCCGAAGACTTAACATTTTACTTGTATTACTCATTCTTGTTCCTCGGAGATAATGCAGTGGGTCTTAGATATAGAGAAGTGCTATGTAGTTATATCAGTGTGACTAAAAAACTAAATAGGTAACTACTAACTAGCTTAAAAACAACTGAAGGGGTAATAACCATTCCTTTTTATGCTGCTGGCAAAATGTAAATTCTTTTTTCTGTTCTCTGGACTGTGTTTTTTTTTTTTTTTTTGCTATTCTATTTCTACTTTATTTTTCCTATAACTGCCCACCCCACCCCTCTTCTCTCCTCACACTCAACTCTCTTTTTACTCGCTCATCAAATTCAGAACTCTCTAGCTCTTATCTCTCCCGAAGTGAAGTGAAGCGATTCTTAGCTTTTAACTCTTCAACTGTTGAGTCTCAGCTCTCAAGTAAACCATCTCACTGCTTTTAACTCTCATTCTTGTGGATTCTTCACAAATCTGGACCAAAACTATAAAAAGATTAGTGATTTACCAACATTGAGTCCCCTTTATTGCCTCCCTTTATTCCCTTTATTGCCCCCTTTTTATTCCCTTTTATTTGCCCCTGTTGTCAAGTAGGAGAAAGAAACCTCATAACGACACTTGATTGAGATTGAGCTAGGGGTGGGCATGGGTTGGGTCGGGCCCGACTCGTGAACCTATGCGGCAGGTTTTCTAGCTGGGTTTGTTCCAAACCAGGCTTGGGCGGGCCTCGATAGGAGTTTTTTTAAATTTTAATTTTCAAGTTTTGACGGGCGCGAGTCAGCATGTGTGCTTCTGTAAGTTGTGTCTTCCATTTGAAAACGACTCTCCCATCTGTAGAACAGGCAATTTCTGATGTTCAATTATCGTATTGTTGACGGTTTATCAACTTAGTTCGTACTGAGTTTCAAGATGCTCAGTTATTGCAACAGTTTATAGTTTCCATGACCGTGAAAGTCAAAGATGTAGAATACATTGTTCAGAGCTAAAAACCATCATCTGTCACGTTGCATATGTAATCTATGATATTCTTCTGATATAAAATCGTATTGGTATGATATAAGCCCGTAGGTTTGTATAAGCTAGGAATCCAATCTAGCTTAATTCAGTTTGTCTTACAATTTTGTTTTATAGCTCACATGCATTTCACATACAATTAGTCAGTTTGAGCTTATCGTGGGCTTTTATTACGTAAACTGGTAAGTGTTGCTTCTTATAAGATAATACCAAATCCTAACTAAATGACATTCTAATAAGCTGCTGGTTGGGCTGGACCAAGCTGGGTCATGAGTGGGCCAGGTCGGGCGTGGGCTGGGCTTGCTCCTTTGTCCTTGGGGTTGGAGCGGGACCCAGCCCTGTCCGGGGCCCATGTATTGTGGGTCGGGTTGGGGCCGGTCCACTATGGGCCAGTCTATGCCTGCCCCTAGATTGAGCCACATCATTGTGCATGAAGGAATTCCCTTACGTGACATATGATACCCATTGGCCTCACTAT
Source organism: Asparagus racemosus (assembly GCA_037177215.1). Lineage (NCBI taxonomy): Eukaryota > Viridiplantae > Streptophyta > Magnoliopsida > Asparagales > Asparagaceae > Asparagus > Asparagus racemosus. The sequence goes on from JBAKGM010000139.1 coordinate 35,763,194, forward strand.
AACGTATGGTACCCATTAATCTCAAACTGATACTGACACGCTAACTATATTAAAACTGACATGCACACTAAAACTGATTTTATTTCTCTTTTTCATACTTCTTGGGTCTTAAAATCTGGAATTTGGATAGGAAAGCTTGAAGAAAAGGACAACAGTGAGCATATCTTATAGGGTTTGTCTTGAACCCCAAGTGTAAAAGTTTGGGGGCCGAGCGAACTATCTTACCCATAGGCTTTCTAACATAATGCATTGCAATGATTTGAGAATTTTATTAATAGTCATTATTATGTTTGATATTTGCATATGAAAGTAGTTTAATATTTTGTAATGAGGCATGTAAAGAATAAAGGCGTTATATAACTTCTTAGGCATATTCTTGTTGATGCCATATGTATTAGACAAAAATTTCCAAGTAGAAAGTTGAGACAAACCTTCAAGGTCCAAAGCGTTTAAATGAACATGTTGCAAACAGAATAACATGGAATGAAGCTTTACGAAACTATGAGAAACTTCGAAGATATAGTGGACATTTGTGGTCACTGTATGAATGCATTTGAATAATTAGGTCCTTCATGATTCATCATGACAATGGAATTGAGGATGATGTTGTTCATAAAATCAAAGTGGGATGATTAATAGTGCATCTCCAATATTATGCCATTGTAGAATACCTTAGAAATTGAATGGGAAATTTCATGAGTTTGCTGTATGGCCTTTCGTCCTTTATGGATCAAAGTGGTAATCATGAAGGTATGTGTGAGTTTTATCAAACATTAAGAAAATCCTTAATTCATTTTGCAAATGGGGTGTTGAGAAATGTTCGTGCTATTGAAAAATATTTAAATTGGAATGGGAATGACATGGGTTTTTGTACAATGGTAGGCAAGTATTTCGTCTGCGAGGAATTATCTTGATAATGGAGGGATGTGGAGCCAGACAGGCATGACTGAAGGTCCCTCAAAGTATAGTATGAGTGTGAGCATGTATCGTGGAGGAGCCCGAGGATACGGGAGGCCAAGGACTGCCCCTCCAGACTTGCCGTCTTTACTGCTAGATGCTCGAATTTGTTACCTTGGCATGCCAGTAAGGACCCATTCAAATTCTGCATGTAAACATATTTATATCTTTAATTTATTTTCTTGCAGTTGTTGAAACATATTTTATATTGTCGTATTAACAGATAGTCCCAGCAGTCACTGAGCTCCTTGTCGCACAGCTTATGTGGTTAGATTATGATAATCCCTCCAAACCTTTGTACCTATACATAAATTCATCTGGGACACAGGCAAGTACTGCTCTCAATACTATTCTTGCTGATGCTTTTAAGCTCCTACAAAAGCTCTTTTTAGGGGTTCGGGGTTTGTGTAGATCTTTCTAATTCTGATCAATATTTCTGTGTCATCTTTCAGAATGAGAAGAATGAGACTGTCGGATCTGAAACTGAGGCATATGCCATCGCTGATACCATAGCTGTAAGTTAATTATTTCCCTTGGGCATGGTTCTTTTGATGTAGACACGGGAGCATTTTGTTGCTGGTGCATTGACATTATTCGTTGGTCTCTTCCAACATGTATCAGGATAACTTATAACGAGCCATTAATTTTTTATTTCTTTTTGACAACAGTATTGTAAGTCCAAAGTATACACAGTGAATTGTGGGATGGCATATGGTCAGGCAGCGATGCTTTTATCACTAGGTGCCAAGGGCTTCCGTGCTCTTCAGCCAAATTCCTCGAGTATGTAGCACATAGTACTTGGTTCACTTTCTTATTTAATTTTGTAGTAGCTAACTATTTGTTTTGATCTACTGTAGCTAAACTCTACCTTCCAAAGGTCAACAAATCCAGTGGGGCAGTCATTGATATGTGGATCAAGGTGAATTTTCAGACAATCTTTTTTTCCTATCAAGGATATCTGAGCGTATTAGAGTACCGCCCACCTAATATATCACATATGGTTTCTCATTACACCAAACAAAGGTCAATATTAAGGGAAAAAAATCCCTTGGGCTGTTTCCATTATGGGTGGTAAGAATCATTATACTGAAGACCAATTATTAAAGAAAGCAATGCCTGGTCTTCTCTCCTATATCCACTTTGGGCATAAGAAACCCTTTTCCTGGTGCATATTAGAGGTTTTACAATATTTTGTATTAATAATGGAAGCAAGCATGTCAGGGTTTATGCCAAGTAAGAAACCTAAAATTGATGTCAGAAATTTTAAGCTGGTTTTTTTAGAATTTGGTCAGTTAATCGATTGTCGACCTTGAGAGTTGTGCTTAATGGTGCTCATTCAGAAAATTACTCCCCAAATCAGAACATTGAAATTTTATAACCCCACTTAACGTTTTGATGGAATATTCCAAGAATATTCCTTTCTCCATTTAATCAAATATAATTAGTTAATTCATGACTATAATACCCCCCATATATTAATTAAACCTAAATATGTAATTCCTACATTATTAACTCCTCCCCAACATCTCCTTCCCCCGCACTTATTTTTCCCCAACATCTCCCCCTGTTACTTCACTCACTTCCCCAAAATTTGTGGTGTTTCAAATTGCTGGTTCATCCTGAGGAAGGATGAGGAAAAAGAGGAGATTAAATGTGACAAAAATGTTCTTTTTGGTTCGTGATTTCTTCAAAGCTATATTCTCCTCTATGTTCGTGACCTCGACAATGTCCTTTGAGAAGGAGAATGACCTCTCATGGCTGGTCAACTCGGCAAACATGGAGGCAACAAGTCCTTTGTCTTTCTATATGTCTTCTTCGCGGGGGGTGTCTCCAGCATTTCTTCTAGGCAGCTTCATGTTGATGGATACGCTTATCCATGAGAGAAGGCAACCTTAATACAAGTTTCTTTTCTTTATATTATGAATCAATTGGATCCCTTCACCAAGGGATCTTTTTTCTTTTTTCCAAAGAAATGGATCTTGTTCAAAAAAATTGCAACCATTCCCAAAATCAACAACCTACGCTCTCACTAATTAATCTAATTTGGAATCAAAACCCTAAAATTTCACCGCTTTATCCCACTTCCGTCAAAATTCAGATTAATTTTGGGGGGAAATCCAGTTGGTAGCATGAAGGACGTTATTCTTTTTTATTGGAAATAAAGAGAGGGTAACTAAGCCATTTCAACTCCCTACCATTTTAAAATTGATGGTGTTAAGTGGGAGGGGTAGAAATTCTAAATGTCGAGGATTTGGAGGATAATTTTGCAAATACAAAGATTTGGGGGTAATTTTGCAAATTGGGAATATGTGAGGGGTAACTCAATGTTCATATGTGGTTAATAAAAAAGAACCTGGATTTTAATCTAGTATATCAGCCGCATACAAGGCAGACATTGGTGAATAGGACTAAAACATGCAGAGAGAAAATGGACTAGGCCTGAAAACATTAAAATATGAGGAGCACCTTTGCTTGACTTGACTTCGATGTAGACAATGCATTCATGCAATACTCAATATAATCGATATGCATTCAACATATTCTGTAAATTTACATTTGTATTTGGATATTCTCTAGAGTTTAGTGTAATAGTTCTAGCTATAATCTAAATGGGTGGATGTGAGATATCCATATTTGTCAGAAAGTGTTTGGGGAATCTGATATGAGCCTATAACCAACTTCAGTTTGATTGTATGTAATTTTAATGTATTAGTGCTTACTTGTCGATAACACTTGTGCAGGCGAAAGAACTTGATGCAAACTCTGACTACTACATTGAACTGGTAGCTAAAGGCACTGGAAAATCTAAGGAAGAAATTGCAAAAGACATCCAGCGCCCCAAGTATTTCCAAGCACAAGAAGCTATTGACTATGGACTAGCAGATAAAATCATCACTCCACAAGACACAGCATTCGAGAAACGGGTAAATATTTGCATAAACCCTTGAATTCTTTAAATTAATGCAATTGCAGATGGACTATTTCTTTATCGATCAATTTCATCTCTTCCAGAATTATGATGAGTTGCTGGCACAATCAAAAGCCATGAGGGCTAGAGCTGCAGGTGGTCCTCAAGCAGCTCCACCTTCTTTGAGATAGGTATGGGTTCAAGCTCCGCATCCAATCCACTGGATCAACAACTTATTCTGTGATAAAAGTAATGTTTCTCTATATTGATCCAAGAGCAACACCAACTTTCACTCAGTTCCTGGCCATTCCTTCGAAAATCAGGTTGTTAATGCTTTTAAACTCTGATCCTAAGAAATGAGCAGGATTCTGAAGCATAAAGGATGAAAAAGAAAACTTACTGATGAACAGAGAGCTTGTATTTGTACTTAAATTGCATCCTTTAAACAAAAGTCTGTATAGTATCAGCGCATCCGGTACGAAGGCCTGTTCATTGTATCAAGCTGGGTTGATTTGGGTCGTATCTTATTTACATACCAGCTCTCTTTGATTTTGTTACGTTAGAGATTCAAAGAGTCGATGAATGTAGACTTGTAATTTATCATTTATTATGATGTGTTATTTACAGCATGAATTTGAACACGAATACAATTATGCTACTGTGCAGCATGCTTAACTCATCCCCCGCGTGCTCAGTTTATGGCAGGCATAAACCCCAGCAGAAAATGACACAACTGCCACAGCAATCACCTTCTTGTTTCTATTCAGCTCACCCAACGTACCAGAGTCCAACCAGCTAGGAATCCTCTTTCTCATTTCCCTCAACTTCTTCATCTTCGTAGTTTTCTCTTTGATATCCTTCGATTCTTCCTCTTTTACGGGTTCATCTTTACTCTTTTGCGTCTCCTTTCGAGTTAGTTCATTCTGTTTCTCTTCTGTATCTTTTGACTTATCCTTTGTGTCTTCTTCCTTCTCTTCGCGACTAGTTGTCTTCTCCTCCGCATGTTCATGTTTCGCTGCTGCTTCTTTACTAGTTGTCTTCTCCTCTGGATGTTCATATTTCGCTGCTGCTTCTTTCTTTTCCTCCTCGATGCTCTTTGCTTTCTCCTCTCGAGTTAGTTCGTTCTGCTTCTCTCCAGTATCTTCTTCCTTCTCTTCACGACTAGTTGCCTTCTCCTCTGGATGTTCATATTTCGCTGCTGCTTCTTTCTTTTCCTCCTCGATGCTCTTTGCTTTCTCCTCTTGAGCTAGTTCGTTCTGCTTCTCTCCAGTATCTTCTTCCTTCTTCTCCCCTACAAATTCTCTCACTTCCCTCTTTGGCATAACCAATCTGAGACGTCCATCCTCGAACCTCCCACGGATTTCATCGGCAATGGTGTCTTCAGGCACATCAAAAGTCTGATCAACGTCAAGGTATTTATTTTCACTCACCTGTTTGCTTCCTTTGATTAGCAACTTTCCAGCCTTATCGAGCTGGACCCTGATCTCCTCCCTCTTGAAACCTACACAACACAAATATTTAAAAAAAAAAAACTGAGGTTTTCTTTTGAATTTGTGATCTAGTATTGCTTATATTTGTCGTAATGCTTACCTGGCAACTGCACGAGAAGAATACGACGGGATTGGTCATCGATCCATTCGATGGCTGGCTTGAAATCTTCATGTGTCTCCCTCGACACCAATGAAGGTTGGCCTTTGAAGGTAGGCTTTCTCGATCTCATTCTGTCCATGAGTCTATAGAGGTTTGAAGTGATTTGGATGGCTTGATGCCTTCAAATGCATTATATTTGTAGGCTTGTAGTTCTACTTGGTGTGAAAATGACTTAAAACTTATTCTAAGCTTTGCTAGTGTAAGAAATTTCCTGTTCTCCGTGGGGAAAGGAAAGGTAGAATTCCTTACTTTTTCCAAGTCAGAAAGATAGCCCACTATGTTGTTTGATTTCTCCCCCCTCCTTCTTGCTTGGCGTGGAGGAGACAGGCTCAAAACCTTCAAAGATGGGCTTTGTGGGCCTATTTACAAGACCCACTCCGTAATTAACGGTTCCGGACCATCATCAGGCGTTGTTTAGGCAAAATTAAGCAAAAATTATTATTTGGGTTTTGTTTTGACAAATTCAGACAAGCCCAAACATGAATTTAAAAGTGGCTATCATGTTAAAAAGATACTAACGTGATAGACCAAGGTATAGAGCATAAGCGCAAAATTTCTCACGTCTTTTCTCCGGAAAAAAAAATTACAGGTTCCAGCAGAAAATACCACTCAATAATCAGCCACATCCTGACTAAAGATCACATGTTTTGTTCTATAATTGTCACATAATTAACTTTGTTCTCTTTCTTGCATCGCGAGCATCTCAGCATCTGTAAATACATGATAACATCTTACAACAAAATGGTTCGCTGCAAGAATACATAGCAGTCCATCAAGAATAAATACCGATAAACGAAAAAAAAACAAAGTTGATTTTCTCACCTGGAGTCGTTTTAAACTCTCATGGATATTGAACTGGGGATTTGGCTACTCGCTGTCTAATCCACCACCAGAATCTACATTTATTGTAGAACCCCCGCTTTTGTAGCCAACCATGGCTTCCTTGTACCGCTTAGAGTCTGTGCGAGCCATTGACTCAAATGGCTCTTTCTCCTCAGCTACTCGCAAACAAAAATAAAATAAGATAAGATAAAATAAAACAAAAAATATATATATAAATAAAATAATTAATTAATTAATTAATTAAAATAAATAGTAGATAAACGTGCAATCAGAAAGAGAGAGCAGTAAGAATTGTGGTAATTAGATCCTTTCTAATTACTGCCCAATTGAAGAGAATCTGTATCCCTGACTTTATAAGAAAGGCTCTAGAAAAAAAAACATGACAATAACTGCACAAAAACCATCAATCTCATGCCAAAAAATTTGAGTTGAGGCATCAAATTCCTAGGCAATGAAGAAGAGATGCCTTCGTTAAGTGATGCCAAAAGATTTGAGCTGAGGCATCAAATTCCTAGGCAATGAAGAAGAGATGCCTTCGTTAACTCAAACAACCTTAACTCTTGTAGAATTATGAATTGATAAGGGTGAACCCGATAGATTTTCTACAAAATTGTATTCATCTTTAATGATGGGTCATAAGACCAAAAAGAAAGGCATGGACAAAATAAAGGAATTATTTACCATTATGCGCGATGCAAAGAAAAGATAAATAAAATAAAAACAATAGATAACTGAATCCATTTGTTTTCTTCAATTCAGTTGGCAAAAACTATCAAGGAAATCTGATCTGAACTTGAACCAAACCAGACTAATTCCAGAATATAGATTGCACTGAACTTTCCCAAACTATACTAAGCTCCCAATGTTGATTAATTTTCCTTCCTCAAACCCACTCCCCCTCCCCCCCCCCCCTTCCCAGCGCTTTTTTTTTATTTTGTTCCATGAGGATAATGTTTGCTTATTATTTATCATTATCATTAAGGGTTTATTCAGTTTCTGGACTTAATAGGGGTTTATCTCAAACTTCAACATGAGCCACATTCTGTAGTGAATTTTATCTGAATATCTGTCCAGTTTAAGTTCAACGTGATGCAACCCAACCCCCATCTGATGTATTGCAACCCAGCCATGAACAACCTTGAACTAGTTGTAGCTGCCATTTACTTGCATAGAAATAGTCTAAGAGGCCTAGTTCCTATCTAACTGCATGATCTATGGAGTACACATCCTCGCAGAACCTCCCGCACGCTGCGGAAGGTTTTGAGCCATTGATGTGCCAAACAGGGGGGCAGTATGGGTATTTCACTGCCCCCCAGAATGGATCAGAACACCCCACGTGGTGGGCTGTTTTGAGAGAAAGTGCAGTTAACCTATGGAGTTGTGGAAAGGCTAGATATAGTGCCCTCCGTCAACCATGTCATGCACCATCTCGAAACAAAGGCTGATAACCAACAAAGGATAATGAGAAGCATAGGCTGTAACAAGCATTCTTCTATAAAAATTGTCTCCTTTGGTCATCCTTCTTTGTTCTTCCATTCATCCCAGTAATAGTGTAGTTTCTAAATTGGACTCAGTGTCAAAAAAAAAAAAAAAAAAAAGAGGTAACAATAAAAGCAATCTCTGATTATGTTCGAAAAACCATACCTGTCATCTTCTTCCACTTTTCACCAAGGGCCCTCCCAACATCAGTGAATGACATTCCTGGATTGCTTTTCTTTAAATTCTGCGGGGCACAAGTGAAACAGATCGACTTATTACAACCAGAATGAAAGAACACAAACTGAAATAGAAGAGGAAAAGAAAAAATTTAAAGCAAAAAATATTTGGGTCCCAAGATACTTTGTATATCAGAGGACTCAACACAGAAAAACTGGGGAAACATACTTTTAAAACCGACATTTAATTTTTCATGCTGCTGAGGGTTCCTAAACTGATGCATCCACTAGCCTTTCCCAGAAAATTCTTATTTTCAAAAAGGAAGTGAAGACAGGATCCACTTTCAGAGTTATGCATATGCAATCTCAACAGATAGTCACTACTAAATCAGGCATTTGACATAGGGCTCAGGAACAAAAGAGCAAGACAGTTATCAAATATGGAGTGTTCTTAGGGTTTAAGTTGGCTGGAGAACATGACGATGAAAGATCAGAAAAAGTTGGCTAGAAATTTTTAGGGGAATTTGGAGTTCACAAGATAGGTCTTCCATAGAGGTTTTACTAGCATATAAATCCAACACCACCGATATTTAAACTTTTAATGAATTGTTTAATCAGAATGATCAACTGCTGACACGGACCATCCTTGTTTTGCCTTCTATAATATATGCACTTACAACATCTCTAGTTGCATACTGAAGTTAGCTATCTATTAATTCAAAAACAAATTACTGTGCATATATCAATCTTTGCTTTGTTCAAAGAAAGAGAAGATATGTCCAAGATAGGACACTTTTCAGTTTCAATTCCCACGACAATTCCAAACAAAAACCAAAGAGCATAACAAAATCATAATGTTCTTGGATAAGAGATGTAAAGTTTTTCCCCCCAAATAGGACCTTAGGGATACACAATCACTAATCTAATGTTAACCATAAACAATAGGAGTGGGGTCAGTATCACACGCGCATGCATGCACACATACACAACAATTAAAAATTTTAAGCTGCGACTGCAATTGAAGAGCTTTCTATAACACATCAAACACCTAGGTATACCCCTTTCATAATAGATAATGCTTGCAACATCATTCAGCAAGCAAAATCTCAAGAGTAAAGTATCACAGTAATTGGTAGCTTTAGTAATCAAAAGTGACATCAACAAGCATTCTTCAATATATAGTGAAGGAGGCAGTCTAAGGACAATCTTAAAGAGTTAAGTTCAGCTAAGTATTCTACTGACTCCAAGAGCGAAGAGAAATGTGTGCTGCCCCACACCTTCACTCAACAAAATCAATAAATAAAAAAGGACTGAAAGATCCCAGCTAAAATTTGCTTCACTGTTCTATTTTCAGATCCTCAGAAATTATAGAACCGATGTAATATTGGAAAGTACAGAAAAGCTTTTGCACGAAGCAGATCATTCTTTAGTTATTTTCTAAATTCCAGGAAACTTACTGTGTTTCTTTCATAATTGTTTGCCAGGTAAGATTCTCACAAGTCATTTGTAAGGTGACATTATGAGCAAAAATCCATTGCCTACAAATAATCAAAGCCTTTCAATAAAAGACGCGCTGTGCAGCATGACAACTGCATGACAACTAAGAGGGAAAAAATATCCTTGAAAAAGAAAACCAAGTTTTGACCATCTATGAACAATGAACATGATGTCAATTGCTAAGCTGGTAGCATATATCTCCTAAAGGTTATATGAGCGAGATCAGAGCATATCATGAAACATTGAAGGGCACATGGATCAAAGGTAGACGTGATTTGTTCTCTTCGTACAATTTAAATTGTGCAATCAAGAATCAACCCTCCAAATTCCAACACTAGGAAAAAGTCAAAAACAGTTTTGATATGGTACCATATGCTATTATATTTTCTTTCATTTCCATTATATATATTTTTTTTAAAAGCAAGGGACCAGTTATAGTAGAATTTAGCTTGCATTGCGGTGATCAACTAAAAGTGCTCAATTGCAGATAACTCTGGATACGTTCACCACAATAAACGACAAAAGGAACATCAGAAAAGATAAGCCGAGTTTCCCTCCCCCAATGAATAGCGAATGTGGATTTGGTATAAACCTACTTTCGGATTACCATAAGCTAAAGGAACAAGCATCAGGAAAAACTGTATTGGATAAGGCTTGAGAAAAGAAGTAACACCGGGCCAATCTTAGTCTGAGCTGTTCAATTCAACAGAGATAGACAAGCATAAGATCACTTAAAAGTTTTCTAACTAGCACACTCCCATGGAATCTTGTCCAATTTGGTAAGTGAGAGCATAAAATTGGAAAAGTTAGACAAGCCTAAATTGCTTAGCTTCTAGCACAATCCCCTGGAACCTTGCGCAATTTGGTAAACAAGAGAATAAAACCGGAGTGCTGTCAGAATTATTGTTATAAATTCCTGGTCATTAAAAAAATGATGCTTCATGAAAGTTAAGTTCTCAGGAAAAATATTGAAAAAATGGCACTCAATAAACCAGAATTTGATCATTCACCAATGTTGTTTCTATGGCAGCCACCTAATTCTGTGACTATGTCCAAACTAACATCGGGATCATATTAGTCCAATGCAGCCTTTAGTCACATAAATGATACCTGTTCACTAGGGTGTAGAAACAGAAAAAATATATCCAGTTCCAAGAAGCTATTTGGTAAACTTGAATCAGTTTAGCTAAACCACAACCCACAATATTAGATGCATAAAGCTCTAGCTGAAGATGGTTTTGTACTTTTATTATAAGCTAACAAAGCAAATACATCACACAGATGTCTTAGTATGTCGAGTAAGTTGTATTCAGTTAGGTGGCATGTCAAAGTAACAGGAAAAAGGAGCTCCATAATAGGTAGGGCTGCGCCCATTACAACAATAGTTTATGGGTACTAGCCAGGCTTCTAACTATTTAGTGGATTTTCTCCCCTATAGAAGAAAATGAGGAAACTGTAAAACTTATCCAGCTTATGCCAAAAGGAGACGATGTGAGTATCCACCTTGTACATTTGAAAAGACGAGAAGTTCGCATAACGGGGTAAAAGGATTAATAAAATTGTTGCTTCAAATGCGCTGGTAAGAAACAAAAGGCAATAATTTATCAAGCATATGTGACATACCTCTCTTTCAGTATTCGAGAAAAACATGAAAGCTGGCATTGCCCTTTTGGGGGCATTCGGATCCTTTTTCTTCTTTTGTCGCTTCTTTTTTGAACCTTCTTCATCAGCATCTTTGGCTTTTTTCTTTGCTGACGATGCCTTTGCACCAGTAGCTTCTTTCTTTGGCTCCTTCTTTGCAGGTTTCTGAATTTGGAAACCATACTAGTAAAATATATTGAAAATAGCATATAGAGATCCAAGATCGCATTAAGGAATATCCACATGAAGTCTCCATATTCATTAAAAAAATGTGCTACTGAGATGACATAATTGAGGGGAATTAAGGTTTTTACTTCTTTCTCATCTCCACTTTCGCTAGCATCAGTTTCTTCTTCTTCAGAATCATCACTTGGGGAACCACCATCATCCTTGTCAGCAACAAAATCTTCATCCTGCAGAAAATTCTTCCGATGAAAAGATGCTTCAAAGTATATATAAACAAAAGCAAATTGTAAAAGGAGTTCTAGCGTGTCGCACCTCTTCGTCACTGTCCTCACCACCAGCTGCATTTTTAATTCGTTCAAGATGTGGATCAACAGCATCATCATCATCATTCTCCAAAACAGATGCAACGCCGTTTGTAGTTTGTGTACCACCGAGGTTCATGATTTTCAATCCCTTTCCACTTCATAGGACGAGTATGTCAGGACATGAGCTCCAATAAGGAAGCCTCTGATGGGGGAAACGAAAAAACCCCTTACCTAATGAAGTCAAAGAGATTATGGTACTCATTCCTCTGAATGTTTCTAAACAGATGTTCTTGATCATTTTTCAATTTTACAAGGAGATCAAAATAGTGAGACGATACGCTTGACCCTCCAGCACCATGTCGTTCAAACTCAACATACTCAATCTGCACGAAAAGATAACATGCTGGAGCTAATTTCTCGTTTTGTTATAATATAAAAAGCATAAAATATTTAAACCATCAGAGAGAGAGAGAGGGAGGGAGGGGGAAGGGGGAGATATTGTATTTTAAGTAACTACCATGAACTTTGTCTGTTCTCTAAAAAAAACACCAGAAACATTCTTTGTTCAAGGAAACTACCACAAACTTCTATTAGATAACTACTGCCAGAACTACAAGACAGTTTTCATGATAATTACATGGAATAAATAGTGTTCATAATATTTTTCTGAAGAAACGGTAAAAGTTAATGGCAGTTCATTAAGATATACACTAAGTTCTACACATCACTAATACCTCCTCATGAAGAATGAGAGTAGGAGGCCTAGGCAAAAAGAAGAAGCTCTTCTCAAGTGGATACAATATTCCATCTTCAGCCTTCAATGATGATTTCACAGCATATCCATCCTGACAGCTGCGGAATTTCCCTGGTCTTGTAACTTTGGCTCCAGACAGGCCGCGCAGGATCAAAGTGAACACATCATGAATAAGGCCCTAGAAATATTTGCCTATCAAACCAGTTTCATGAAGTAGGACAACAATATACATAAAACAGAACAGAAGATAATTAAAGATGCACAAAGACCATCTTGATAAAGACAGCACCCTTGAGTTTGCGGCATTCATCGTAAAGCTAGAAAGAATCAGAACACAATCGTGCAAGTTTTATAGAAAACTCCTTCACTTCCTTCTAAACATCTCTCTTCTCATTTGTGTTTCTTCTTGAACGTCTATTAGTCTGTTTTGGAGTAATTAGGACAACTGTAGCACTGCTTCTGATCTTTAGAATGCATTTAGACACTGGAGAGCACAAAGTCGGAAGTGTTTGAAGTGTTAGGTAATTGAATGTCTATTTAAGTAATTAGGACAGCTGAAGGCTGAAGCACTGCTTCTGATCTTTAGAATGCAAGTATTATGACTATGAGACACTGGAAAGCACAAGGCCTGAAGTGTTAGTTAATGTCAAATCATGTACTTTAAAATGCAAGTCTCTGTAAGGCTGGTGTAATGAACTATGTTTTCAACATAGATATGAAACATAACATATATGATATGAAAAATAACATATAAATTATATATAAATTTAACTTGCAGTAGATTCATGGGGAAAAAACCTTTATGTTTGTTTGTTAAAGAAATGAAAAGATCGTAATAAGAGAGAAGGCCCACTACTTTACCTCTACAATAATCAGAAGTAGGAGAAGGAAATCAATCTATGAACTTCTTTTATTTTGATTAGCAAAGCTTACATTTGTGCATATTCTACAATGTTCTATCATTCAAGAGCATTTGACAAACTAGACAACTCTCTGCATATTCAAAGACAGATGCATAGAATCAGCATTGAAAACAATTAAACTTCTAAACATCAGAATGGTTACAAGTTATTAAGATTAAACCTTGCAATTTTTTTCTAACTTACCTTGTATGATGGTTCCAACTTATCCTTGTATTTTGTAGCCAGAAGCTCCTCGTTCATTGACAAAGTACTTTCAATTACTGTATCTGTTTCAAACTTTACAAAGCAGAAGCAAATGCAACATACCATAAAAGTTAAGTCATAATGCTTGCCATCTGAGCCCAAAAAAAAACGAGGTAGCATGCAGAATTATAAGCACCTGAAGGATGATGTGTGGGTACAAAGTCATTCCTTTACGGATGGGTGGATCAAGTGTAACAACAACAAAGGTATGAGGTTGATTGGACTGCATAAACAAAATGGAGAATGCAAATGAGACCAAGCAGAAAACAAAGACAAAGTTTAGACTAAACCATTGCTACAGAGTAGTATGTAGAGTTGATTGCTTACTAGAGATTAGATTGATTGCTTACTAGACATTAGACAACTGCTGATGTAACATAAATAGCAGAATACAATTTCATTAAACAGAAACTTGACATTTATTATGTTCCACTGTAGAGAAAGAGCATAACCTTTGGCAGTAAAAATAGCCGGACAACACTGCTATATTGAATCTTGAAATCATTTGCCTGACCTTGAAGCCGGAAGAAGGAAAGATGAAGCTCAACACTGTACCGCCCTCTAAAGACACAGATTTGGTTTTAGCTTCTAATAAGATTAGCAAGGCTCTGAAGATGACATTTATCTTAAAGGTACAGATACAATTTTCAAGGGTAACACCTAGTTAAAAGTATAAAAGGACAGCTGGATATGCAATCAGTTTCTTCTCTATACCTTGGTGTAAGAATTGCAATTCCATCAAATGAGACAACAGCCTCATCACTTGATGAGCCAACATCCGCCATGGACGAGATTTTGTCAAGTAGAACCTAAAAGATTAAAAAAAACAAACTGAAAACTTTAAATTTATGCCAGTGCATCACTCATATCAAGTAGTGGCACTTTGCAAAATAAAAGATACCTGTGCTGGTGCACGATTTTCATCACCAACGTACTGAGTGTTGGAATTAGGTATATGGAAACTCAGATCCATCAGTGAATCTTTCTGAGAATGGAATAAATAATAAATATGTCAAGATGAGAAAGTAACTCCAAGCTATATGGAGAATAAACACTATTCCTCAAAAGCAAGTTGCAATATGAAGTTCTTCATCGTCTCTGTTAATTCTTTTAATATTTCAGCAATTCTTATCTTTTTCCGAGAAAAGTTTCAAGAAACGTTTTTCTTGTATGCTTAATCTCTCAAGCAATCAGAAACAGGAGATTCGCCGTGTAACATTGAATTAGGGCGCTTTGGGGGGGGGGGGGCAGTGTTAAACCCGAAGTCTCCACAAGACGCTCCCTTCACTTGATCATTGTTCATTTTATCACGAATGATGATTCATAATTAGAGGTTTAAACAAACAAATAGTAGCATAATCAATATTTCTCAAGGAGCAAGTTGCAACGTGAACTTCAGTGTCAAGTCTATTCTATCTATTAAGATTTTCTCTTCATTTTTCTTCTTCAGGGGAAAATTCAAGACATATTTTTCTTATAGGATTGAATATCTCAAGCAATGAGAACCAGATCTCCTTTGCCAAGTACTAAAGCACAAATATGGAACTAAAGCTAACAAATGGAGGGGAAACCTTACATAGGGACAGCAGCACTTCCTTAACTTGAATATACATCAAGATTCAAGAATCAAGATTGACAATTAGTATTTGAAAGAAACAAGCATTCATCCACAACAGAGTTGTGTTCTTCAATGTATGAAACAGGATGAAGAAACTCATATGACAATATCAAAAATGCAGTATGAAAATTTCAAAAAGGGACCACTTAAGATGGAAAAAGAAGAGTATTCGCTAGAAAAACATATTTACTTATATTACTAGTCTACTATAGCTTTTCTTAGTTGGGGTTTGGCTTTTAAACTTACGCCATATTCATTTCAATGTGTGAAGCAGGTAATGTAATACACGAGTGAAAAAATAGTATGATTGCGTAACATGATACCTTCTGATACATGACAATAATTATTTGGGCCTAAGACCAAGTAAAACAAAATTCTGCAAAAACTCCAAATTTTAGTGTTTATGTCCCCCAGGAGATGAGCTAAGGTAAAAATAAAAAAAATGCTGGATAGAAAGACAATTGAGATTGAAGAGATATTGGAGATTCTAGACCAGCATCAGCTAGGAGAAGTAAGCTCTTAGGATAATACTTAAATGTAACTGAAAGATTACGCATAAAGGAACATCACACAAACCAAACAAGAGGTTAAGATACTGCTCCTACACGAAGTGGTGGTGATAGCAATCTTGATACATACACTTTTTATTTACTCGTCGTGGTCCACTTAGTGTTTAACTATTCTTGTTACATGATAATATTACTTCTAGGAACTATTCATAATCAAACCCACTACAAAGAAAAGTTTTCTCTTTCTGGAGAAGTTTTTTTGTTCATTGATTAATGAGTCCTGCTCCTGCCCATCGATGCAGAAATATTTGTGCTATGACACTAGTTGTTATGATAGTAAAAATTGAATAAAGGATGTTTTAATATAAATATTAGATTTGTATCTAACCATGCCACAGCTTTCTGCATATATCTCATGGAACAGAAAAGTGTTCACTATTCTGTTGTATTCTTATGCAAACAGTACGAAAAAGGTCCTAGTAAAGAAAATTTAGATTGTGTCAAGACCTGAAATCAGTATCAGGACTAGATTTCACACTGCACAATACATAAGAACTAATATATTTCTAGATGAATTTGTAAATGCATGCAACGGAGAGACCTAATAACCTTAAAGATATCATACATGAAACTAATTTTCCAGTATCAACATTATAGAACGATGAGATCTCAAGTCTCAGCCTCATGTAAATAGCCATTATAAACGGTTCTTGAGGAAAATCTTAGTAACTGTCCACGGTAAACAACAATACTGATTTAAGGGTTTTCATTAAAGCACACCCATTCTGTTTCAAATTGATACCGACAAAGGCATATATCCGCCGCAACATTCAGGAGTGCACAAACAGCAGTAAGGGAATAGGAACAAAAAATCAATAACTGAACTCCCATAAAACCGAATAAGAAGAATAATAGAGAGAAAACACTAACATTATTCAATAAAATAAAAATAGAAGAAATATTAAAAAGAAGGCTAAAAAAGACCAGTTTGGTCCCTGCGCTAGGGCCTCATACTCAAATTGCTCCCTCAACTTTATTTTTTTCTCAGCTTAGTCCTTATATCCCTCGTTAGATGTAAACGCAGTCACATGTTAACTCTCAATTAAAAATTCCATTAAATAAAAATTGTAAGGACAATACCACCTTTCCTAGTTTGTTTCATAATAACAAAGATCAAATATCAAACTAATGACCATAATGAAATCTCAAGGGATTTTTGTAATATAATTCACTAGTGTTCATATTTAAAAATTGGCTGCATGGTAGTTTTGGCTCTTCTGCTAAAATTAGCAAAAAGCCAGTAGGTCAGTTTGCTCTTTGGTTAAAACTAGTCTTTTGCCCATGCAAAGCATGGGTGGACCTTCCTCTCTATTAGTGTAATTCACTCCGTACACCCCACTGTTATTATACCCCACTTTTCAACAAACAGGCATCTTCCTTGGAAAATGAATCGAAAAGAATCAAATTAATTCTAAGTTTGAAAGAATCTAATTTTATTTATA
>JBAKGM010000139.1:35780484-35792707 GCA_037177215.1 Asparagus racemosus
TATATATATTCATAATCTTATAAACATAGAATTAATTAGATTCTTTTCCATTCATTTTGCAAAATATATAATGGAGATGGATGTAATAACCATGTTTAGATTTAGTTGTTGCTTATACTGTAATTTTTAAGTAAGTCATCAATTAATCATAATATTATATAGATAAAAAAATACTACATTATATTATATTTCAAATGAGCAATATAAGACTGAAGCAAAAGTTAAATTTTATTTTCTTCTGTGCTTCTTTTCTTACTTAAAATAAGTAGGAAAAGTTGATTTAAATTTAGTAGTTAAATGAAAATGATATATGATAAAACCTGTTTATTTAAATTTTATGATAAAAGAAGCAAGTCATTGATTCACACCTTAAACGCTTGGATGCTGTACAACATTACTTAGTATATTCCTATATGAGACGGTGCTAGTGTTTAATAAGGCTTGGCTTTGCATGCAAAAGAGGAATAGATGGTGTTTTGTGCAATTATGACCGTTCAAATTCATGCTGCACACGGGTCGGATATTAGGCTAGGTTAGGCTAGAGTTTTGATTAATCGCACATATAATTATATGTGTCATAGGATTACTTGGTGATATTGTTCAAATGGTAGATAGGAATGGTTACATAGATTGAAGGCATAGTTTTTTATTGGTTACATAGAATGAAGGCATAGTTTTTTATGTTGAATAACAATGTCATTTACTTTTTTTAAATATAATTAACACCCAAAATTTTCCTTTAGACGTTCTCTAAGTATGTAGTACATATTCCCTTTGATATAGTGTCCTATGTATTATTCCCTTTGATTTACCTTTCTTTCATATGTTTGTATCACTTTCTTGTTTGTAACTATATGTACTCTAAGTTTGTAAATATACACTTGTGACCATTCCCTTTGATTTACCTTTCTTTCCCAATGAAGTTAGGTGGCTACTGAAAAAATACGCACTTTTTACAAAAAAATTCCAGCACCTGTTAAAATTTTGATTAAATTTCACAAAACCACCATGAACGTTGGGGGATGTTGCACATAACCCACATAAACATTGTTTATCTCACATAACCCCCCTCAACTATGGGTCGTCTTATAGAACCCCCCCCCCCCCCGGAACTTTATCTTATCTCATAAAACCTCCTTGCATGTAGTTTGTAAATGACTAAAATATCTTTGACTGAAAAATCCTCAAAGTTTAGGGGGTTTAGTAATATAGAAAGTTCAGGGGGTTTATGTGCTACACCCCGAGACTTCAGGGATATTTTGTGCAATTAACCCTACAAAACTAACAGTACTCTCAAACCTCTATAAATGTCGCTCACGTTGTGGCAGATGTTAAAAATCACCTACACATGTAGTAATACTTATATCTGAACACATTTTGACCTGCATTAATTCCTTACCCAATTCATTTCTCCTTTAAAAAAACTTACGTTAATTCGTAAATAAAATTTGCTTAGATCCCCCTTTGTTCCAAGCAGCGACTATTCCCAATATTAGATTTTTGTTAAAGTTCGAAATCATTGTTGAAGAAATCTGATCAAGAGTAAGGGTAAGTTTTTCTCGCCTAACATAATATGCTATGTTGGTACTTTACTTCTAAACAAATTTATAAACAAATTGACATTCTTAGGCAAATTCAAATAATTTCTAAGTTTGAAGAAATTTTGTTAATCTCAGTTTTAGAAATTTTTTTATTTAATACACAAATTTAATATTTCCCTTTTTAATCAATCTGAAAACCTTTATTAATTGGTAGTCTCTCGAATTTAAGAAAGTTATTTTTCATATTTATTATAAAGAAAATATATTATTAATTCCGCATAATCATTCTATTTATAAAATCAATAATTTGTAATCAACTACTCTAAATCCTAAAGCAAAACCTTCAACTGCTCCATGAGAATATGGCTGCCCCTCATATGAAAGAAAGGTAATTGAATTAATAGGAATTATGTCGATTTTTACCTAGTTAATTAAATTCTGACTTGATTATGTTTTGTTTGTGTTCTTAAAAATATAGAATAAAAGATTAATCGCTCCATGAAATTTTTGTGAAATTTAATAGTGCATATGTTTGGATACATCTTGTATAATTAAATATTTCTTCTTCTTCTTTTTGTTTTTTGACAAATCATCTAACATTATGAGTTCTAGAGGAAGACATTCCGGTGTCCCCTCTTCTTAACCAAAGATAAATTGTATTTTTTGGGAGCAAATATCCCTTTATTTGATTTTTTTGTTGGGTAGCAGGAAATCATTACCAATAGTGATTCTTCCAAGGAGTATTCATTTATCTCCTGTGATGATCCCAATGCTGAAATTTTTGGAAAATATTGATCTCCGTTAGATTGCATTTTTAGTTGGTGAATTATCAGTTAGTAGTGGGAATGGTCCTTATACATGTTCATTATGTGAAAATGGCAAAGGAAGAAAATGTAATAAGAAACATATAAAGTCGCATGCACATGGTGTTGTTTCTAATGGTTCTTCACAGCATACATTGGTGGATATTAGCTGCGCTCACCTTGCCATTTTGAAATATCTCTCCGAAGAATGAACTCTCACCATTGAGTTAGTTTAATTTAGATTTCCACTTCATATGTGTTATCTTAGGCATTAGTTTGTTAAAGTTGTTTCAGTTTAGTATGTAATTTTAACTTTTCAATTATGTTGTAATTTTTAAGTACTTTGTTTCATTTGATGGTTTCATAGTTAATCCACTACTAAATTTTATATTTTTATTAACATATGGTTATTTATATTTGGTAATGGAGGGTTCAATGCGTTATGATAATGTCAAGGAAAAACTTGATTTGGGTCCATTAGATGTTCTCTCTTTCGTTTTCATGTGATCTCCATGTTGCCAATCTCATTTATATATGTTTTATTTTGAATTGCCGCGTTACAATAAGCATTGTGGATGAGAATTTATTATTAATAAATATCATTATTGGATTTAAAAGAACTACTAGTATGTTATTAATCTTAGTCATATTTTAACACTTAATTAAAATTTTAGTTAAATAAAAATTGTAAGGACAATACTACCATTCCCAGTTTGTTTCAAAAAAAAAGATCAAATATTATATTAATAATATAATTCGCTAGTGTTCATATTTAAAAATTGGCAACATGGCAGCTTTGGCTCTTCTGCTAAAATTATCAAAAAACCAGTAGATCCTTTCGGCTTTTGGTTAAAATTACCCAAAAAGAAGTAATATCAAAAAGCTAATAAGTTCTAGGTACTTAACCAGAAATAATTTTTTTATCCATTCATCAATTCTCATACTGAACCACCCTCCAAAAACCAAAGACCCACCCTCCCCAGTAGATCGTTAAATTTACCCGAAGAGAGGTAATATGAAAAAGCTAATAAGTTCTATGTACTTAACCAGAAATAATTTTTTATCCATTCATCGATTCTCATACTGAACCACCCTCCAAAAACCAAGGACCCACCTCCCCCCCCCCCCCAACAAAAAAACCCATTAGAGACAGATCATGTATGACATTTCTTTTTCCACCCCTGAAAAAATTGATGTATCTTGAAATTTACACATTCTGTCCTCGACATCAAATTCTTTTTTAATAAAAGCATGTAATACAACATCAGCTAACTGTTATTGCTTAGAATTTGTGTTGAAAAGACAACAGAAGAGTACAACCTTCATAATACTAGTTAGTAGTTAGGGAAGATATATAACAAGAGACATCAAAGAATCACAATGTAAGAATTGGTAAACACGCAAGAGGCTTAATCAAATTGTGCTGCAAATAAGAGCGTCCAATTGTGATCTTAAGTATATAGTCTTGGTTTAAGAATGTGTGATTTAAGATTCTGACATTATATTTTACAACCTCTCTTTCTTTGAACGTAACTTTTTACCGAGAGCCTGAACTCAGCATCTCTATTTTGACTGACTATCTCTAATACACTCTTACTTTAATCCTTTTTCATTTTTTATTTGGTGCTGGGAGTTTTTTCAGGCGTTAATTTCTTCTCTTAATGAGAATGTGTAATAAAGCAAGGTTAGGTCTTGAGCTCTTCCTGCAATGAGATGAAACTTTATTTGAGCAAAGCGAATGGGAATTTAATTAGGAGAGAGTAAAAGGGAATTAGAACATGTTCTCTTTGATGTAAGTGTTAAGTGTAAATCAATGACTGATTATTTTAGCAATGTTAGATTGATTTTATTAGATGCTCTAAATCAAAAGTACATGGACCTCTTAAGGGTAAAATACATGATCCTCCTGAGGGTAATGTGGTCATAAACGAAAATTAACACTCAATTTCTAACGGATGTTAAAAAAGGTCTACTTTGCAACTAAAGTATGGCACAAGGACTAAGTTCAGAAAAAAGAAAGTGTAGGGACCAATTTGGGTATGAAGCCCTCGTACATGAACCAAATTGGCCTTTTACATAATAGTTCTGACTTCTGTTATGCTCTTAATTAGTCACTACTCATTATAGTCATATATGAAATTCAAGTTCCCATAACTGACTTGGTAATTCTAGATTGCCATAGGACATCTAGGAATCACCATATATCACAACCTGTCATTCATACAACACTCTGACATAGGATATCTGATATCACCTAAACTGTCTTGTTGTGGAAAACTGTAATAGTGGCTGACTCGTACAGCTCTACAAAGTACAACCTCAAAGTTATATATGTAAAAGGGTTTTAGCTATCAAGAGATGATAAAAACAGTTTCATCATAGAATCTAGCACAGACATTATAAAGGTAGTATCTTCTTCTTTTAACTCCTCTAGGCAAAGATAAAAATGTACTAGGTATTCTTTGAAGAACTCAAGAGCCACATTCAACCAATTTCAGCAGATAAAATTCACCTTACATATAGCTTGGTGATGCAGAAATAGAATATAGTGCATAGCCTACCTCATTAGCCCCTGTTGTGTCATCAAGATGGAATTCCATATAAACATCATTTTTCCCTTGCAGCTGAGTTTGTGCAACATCGGCTAAAGAAACTTCAAAAGCTTGCTTTGATCCTACCAGAAAAGTCAGCATGTTCCCTGCAAAACTTTAAGATGACAATGAGCAGAATGCAATACACGCAACATATAGACATACAAGGATGTATAATAACAAAGTTGATAAATAGATCTACGGAAAATCAATGCAATCAGTCAATATAAGATACTAAAGTAGCCTCTATTATTGTCTAGGTGAGTAGATGAACACCAGCCCCACGTCACCCAGAATACATATATGAAACCAAAAAGAGAAAGAAAGACAGAAAAGAAAAAGATGCAGCTGAAGCGATACACCAGCTATCTTCCTATCGCTTTCTTATGTTTTAGTCTGTTAGACAAGACATCCTCTCGTACCAAATCATGCATCCATGGTGTATGTAATCCTGGGCAGTTGCTTCATGCTAGCAGCAACTACATGCCATATACGCGGCAACTACGAGTTCATCTGCATAATTAGTTTCACGAACACTAAATCTCGAAAACAAGTTTATAAGTATCAACTCATCCTGGAAACAACAAACAAGCCCAATTTGGCACCAACTAATATTCCCTAAACTATCACTCAGCATCATCATCTTCAAGAACTATGATCACCTTCAAAAAGAACTAACTTTATTTTCGTTGCCTCAATGTAAGGTTTGAGGTTGGTGGATCTAAGGTTTAGAGGTTGGTGGGTCTAGAAAGAGGGCCAGAGATGGCTTAAAAGAGGTCCAAGAAGCTCATCATGGCTTGGGATGTGAGCACCAAAGGAAAAGGAAGCAAAATAGAATAGAATGATGGATTTTCAGCACAATTCTATGAATAACTCTGAATCAATCAGGTTCCGCACTTTCTATCCGCATAATTGAAGCACCCCAAAGGAAAGCACCCCAAAAACCAACTTAAAGACCAGAACTAACTTGTTGCATGATGTGTGATTAGTACTGTGTCGTAAATCATACTACATCATGTATCTATTACAAGGTCACAGAAAGCGCTACATAACCTAGGCGTTGGACATGACGCCTAGAGCCTAGGCGGGGCCTAGGTATTTTCCTTTTTTTAGTACAATTTCTGATAGTCAGTGCCAATGTTATGGAAAGCTTAGGCGCTTGACTGGCACATAGTAGATTTCTTAAGTGGTGGTGGAGGCGGTTTTGCTGAGCGTCGGGAGAGATAGAGGAGGTGTTCATAGTTGGGGGAGGTTGGAGGATGTGGAGGCTACAATGAAGGAAATCACGATCAATGTCTAAAAGATGCAGTTCATGTAGGCAAACCACCTAGACGCTCCCAAAACCTAGATGGGCAGCCTAGGTACCGCCTATGCGCTAGGTAGGCGACCAAGATACCGCGTAGGCCTAGGCGTACGCCTATGCGGGCTAAGCGGAGGCTTTTTAAAACATTGATCTATTATATGTACAAGAGGCAAGTCGTATGATATTTGAATATTGAACCTTACTATATTACCATAATAGCTTTTTTCTACTGGTACCATATCATAAAATATAATATGCTCACTCATTGTATGATATTCAAAACTATGGTTGTCCCTGAAGCTAAGTTTTTGTTCATTGTTGTTACAATCTCAGAGTATGACTATTTGTGCTTATTTATATCTTTTTGATGTTTTATATATAAAGGTAAATTTTCAGGAGGGGTGGTATTTTCTTTTTTCTATAGAATTTGATGGATAACATATTTGTTGTATGGGCATATAATCCGAAATTAGATTTTATTGATAGTTGACCCAATTACGTTTGAAGTTAGAACATCCCTAGGACTCAGATTTCTGAGTTAGAAGTTTATTATTGCATGAAATCTCTATACAATACCAAAACCAAACTTTTCTGTATGCAGCTGATTTTGTTCTTTATAAATCAAAAAATATTGAAATATTTATACCTTTTCCACTTTATGAGCCTATGACTACTGATGATGTATTTTGTGTCCAATGCTTTGATTGATACTAATTTCCAAGTTTGAATTCACTGGTTGACCTTTAGAGCTGTTGGCTCCTCATATCAAAATATTTATTTCTTACACCATCGAGTACAATCGCAATCATTAGATTTAAGAAGAGTTCAACTGCCGCCAGCAGGTGCTGGCTAAAAGGGAAATGTCCCCTGGCTCCCGGTGATGGTTGAGGTCATCTCGGGTAAATGACAAAAGTGTCAAATGTGACTGGTACCCAATTGATCATTTTTTTTAAAAATTATAAAATTGCTTTAAATTCAATAATTTAAATAAAATACAAAATACTCATTAGATACAAATATGAATAATGATAACAAAATTAGAATTCAAAAAAAGTCTCAAGAAATTAGAATCAGAATCCCATCAGGATCCTAATAAACGAAAGACATCGAATTAGAATCTTAAACTAATAGGGCTTGCAAAAAGAAATCAAGGTTGGCTAAAAACAATTTCTTCCACTTCTCGCTTGGATAAAAAAATTTACATTTCACGAAAATCTATAGAATTATGTACATATTTTCCTTTAGTTTTAAATTTAACTAACCAAAAAAAAAAACTTTTTACATGCATAGCATGTACGTTCTCCTAGCATATCAAAAGAGGTTGCTAAAAATTAGTCATTGTTTGATATTCTTTCGTTTAGGCCACCAGTTTTGACGCTCCAGATCAGATCTACCAACTGCAGTTCAAGAGGGTGGGCTGGACTAGGCCATTGTTGGGGTTGGAGGTGTGAATGGATGTTGTGAGTATAAACAGTGTGGTGTCTGGTATTCTGGATTTGAGGTTGTGTGTCTGTATGACTGTATGAGTGCATGTCAGAAAAAAGAGATGAGAAATACTATATAGATTCAAGCATGTGAACATACAATAATATTTGGTAAGAACGTGAATCAGAATAGCAACATCCAAGCAAAAACGATCCCATCTAGAAACAAATCAACTACAATATCAATCTGCTCACCATTTATATCAACTTCTCCCCAGTTACGGCCGCTCACGGAAAGTTGTTTTTCTTCTGCTGTTACTCCAAAAGTTTTCTGGATAAAATTTGTCAAGTTGCTGACATCCTATGTAGAATAGTCATCATCAATTTTAAGAAGTATAGAAAGGGGCCAAAAACTAATAAGTTGGTGAATCTTAACCTCAAAATATATGAAAATTATCTGGAAACATAAATGATGACATGTAACAGAAAATCAAAAGGAAAACAAGTAGCAGATGAAAGAGACAGACTGAAATCAGGGCCTCTATTCTATTAGCCAAGAATAGATTTTTGCACTGCAGGACTAAACAATTCTTATAACATGTCTTGATAAACACAACATTTAGCTTAGCAAACATAAAAAACGGATCACAGAATCGAAATTATGTTGAGATATCTGCAAATTGAGTGCGGAACAGAGAATTTTTAACAAGTTGGATTCCAGGCCCAGGGAAAACAAGTTGAGCATGTATACTATATAGATCAGAGTTCTGCAGTGCTATTGTCCTAATGGATTCTTGCCCCACTTGAAGCGATACAGATACCCTTGTGATGAGCATCATATGCAGCTTATTGCAACAATTCAAATTAAATATTCAAGCCTTTCAAAGTTCAAAAAAGAATAATCACACCAGTTTTCTAATTTGTTGTTATGCATTTCCAAACTTAAAGAGGACAAGTAACAAGGTCTTTGTAGTGAAAGGTAGTTAAACGCCTAATCCGGCTTTATGAGAATGCTGAGGTTATACACGTGAGTACCTAAGTCCTCCCTTATCTTCCAAGGTAGAAATCAAAGGAGAAATGCTAAGTGACATGAATATGTATTATTTGCATCTACAACCTCATTTTCTTCTTGGAGCCAACAGAAAGGACTTACATGATTACCCACATGAGGCATAAGATATTTGTTACTTTACTGCTTAGAAGTAAAAGTTTACTTGAAGCTGGTTTAAAATGCTTTCTAAAGTTGGATCCTGTTTTCTAAGAAATCATTAGAAAATTGAGGTCCGTGCTTTAAGAAATCATTAGAAACTTGAGGTCTGTACACAGACTACTAGAATTCATGTGTTTTGCTTCAAATTGCCAATATTTGGTCCTGAAAAATCATGGATCTACTATAACAACAAATTAGACCTGACACTATTGAAGGGGGAAGTAAAGGCAGCAAGGAGAGAGAAAGAGAGGGGAGAGAGTGAAGAGAGGGAGCGGGTGGCAATAGATCTTTTGATCAAATTATGATCCTGTTGAATGGGTTCCCATGACAGGATTCATGAAAGAAAGAGGAGATGCACATGTGTGTGTGTGTGTGTGTGTGTGTGTGTGTGTGCATGGGCAGATTTAAATGGTGCCTAGAGTTGCAGTTGCACCCTGAAAATTTATAAATTGCATATAAGTCCTTGAAGCATTTACAATCTGCTCCCCCACCCACCCACTCAAAATAAATTTTAAAAATTGCACCCGAATCTATCTAGAAACACTAAATAATTTAGTAGCAAATTAAATTAGTCCATTGGAAAGTAAAAGCCCATTTAACTTTTCAACAATAAATTAATTGTTTTATAATATTATATTTTTATTTTTAGGTAAATAGAAAGTTGTTGTCCACCCCTCCAAGAAGAATTGTCTGCATCCGCCACTGTGGGGGGGGGGGGGGTATGCGTGCCTGCGTGTGTTTTTTTATTTATTGGTTTTTTTGTTGAGGGGGGGGGTGTTTGGAGGATCGGATGTGTGAGATGCAGCCAAAACAACGTTCCATACAAACTTATCCATAATAACTTGCACAGTAACAAATTCAAATAGGAAGTGACATCTTTTCAGATTTCGAAAATATCATTACTTAACTGAATACAAACATTTTGAACTGTACTGCACTAGATAATCCTTAAGCCAGGAGGTGAGTCCCATGTCATTTGGCAATGCTCCATTTCAACCTCCCACAACACCCATCATCATGAGAGAAAAGACATGTGCTAACTTATCTTTCATACGGTACATAGAAATATAATACTGGTCCTCAACGGATATGTATAATCCAACTGAAAGCTTCAATTCGGTAGATTTGACAAATCACCACTTAGAACATATTGAGTAAGAATACGAATCCCCATTCAACTAATTTTCACATTAATCACTAGAAGAAAAATGACAATTGTGCATGCAAAATCCCTCGAGTTAGAAGGTAAGTTAAGAGGAGAAGGTAGAAAGCATCACCTGCTCCCTGAAACCGATGAATTTGTAAAACAACCCATCTTGACTCTTAACTCCTAGCTGATAAGCCCTAGGAACTTTCATCCATGTCACACTACCAATATCGTCTTTCTTCAGCTCGACCACCTTCCCACCTCCCTGCTTCTTCCATGCAATCCCGGCTGAATGCACCCTCAACTGACCCGGGTTCTGCAGTTTCACCACAAACCAACCGAGTTAAATGCGCTAAAATTAACATCGAAAAACATTGCCAATAGATACAGACACATCAACTCCTAACAATGCTTCATGCCCATTGCTCATATCATTTCTGTACCCACTTAACATCACTCATTCTCGTCTAAAAAATTTCATGCATGCAGCTTGGAGTTTCACTATTTTCAAATTCATATACAGAATCAAAGAGTAAAGTCATCACAAGATGCAAAATTTAAGTTAAGAAACCACTCAGAATCATCAACCTTAAACCCTAATACCAACAAATAGCTTTAAAAAGCAAACTTTTTACATCGATCGAAACGTAGAGAGCTACAATAGATCAGATAATTGATTCAAAAATGGAAAAAAATGTGGAGAAATCAGAGAAATGAGGAGAGATTACGGTTCCACCGCGGCCGCCGAGGAGAATGTTATTGAAGAGGTGGCCATCCGACATCGCCGCGGCCTATAAGAAAAAAGCTTCGATTTTTTGTCGATTTTGATGATTTTTTTGGGAAATTTTCGCTTTTTAATCAAATTTAGTCGTCGTCTTCTTCTTCTTCTCAAGTGTCTGCTTCTCCTTCTGTCAATTTTTAGGTTTTGCTTTTCCACGAATTATTTCCGAATCAAATGGGGGATTAGGCGCAGAATATCCAAAAGATAATTGGGCCAAATGGGTCTCCAGTGGCTAACTAATTGGGCTCTGATTGGGCCTCGTAAGTTATACTAAGCAGCTTGCATTTTGGCTTGGGCCTTTTACGCCTGTGGTTTTTGGAAAAGGGGGACGATCATAATGAGTGCTTGTTTATGGGTATCAAAGTTGATTTTTATTGAAATTTTGATATCAATATTAAATTTTATTTAAATTTGGGGTATTAAAATTAAATTGGGGTATCAAAGTTAAACTTTTTTGAACTTTGGGGTGTTTTTGGGCAAGAAAGAAGTTCCAGTTATCAAAGTGAAAAATAAAGTGACTTTGCGGTATTTAGGCAAACAAAATTTTGAGGCATCAAAATTAAAATATAA
Source organism: Asparagus racemosus (assembly GCA_037177215.1). NCBI lineage: Eukaryota > Viridiplantae > Streptophyta > Magnoliopsida > Asparagales > Asparagaceae > Asparagus > Asparagus racemosus. The sequence goes on from JBAKGM010000139.1 coordinate 35,791,855, forward strand.
AATAATTTATGTGTTTAACTCTGATCCTAAAGTCAAACAAAATTAAACTTATGCGGGGTGAAATCATCAAACTATAATTTTTTGGGTGGAAAAGAGCATTGATGATTTTATTTCAACAAAACTAATGGCAGATAGTAATAGTTTTCTAAAATTTGGACAATTAACGACGGTAGCATGAAATAAAGCCTAGTTACTGTGGTTTCACAGGAAAAAAAATTATAGTTCATAAACCCAAAGCTTGGCCATGATTTATTTCTAAAGCCATGCGCTTCTAAAATCATCCTTAAACACAAAATATCAATAATGAATTATTTTTAAACCCAACAATAGTATCGTCAAACCCAATTATAGCGACTGATACTCTAATATAGTAGCTTTTATTAAAATATAGCTACCAATATCAAACATAGCAACTTAGTCATCAATATGACAACTAAAACAAAATTCGGGCTTAAAATAATGTAGTATAGATATTTTGCGTTCAAAATGATTTTGAAAGTGGTAAGTTAACTTTGTGTTTATGAACGAAAAACTCTTGGATGATTTAACTTCAAAAAAAGATAATGTTCCTCGGTACATTATTCTAGATGCATCTCATCACAAATTGTTGATAAAACTTATCAATATACTAAGTTTTTAACATGTAATTGCATTAGCAATAGGGGTTCTCGGCCTCTATTTCTTAATCAAATCATATCTCTCAAAAGCTTGAAAAGCACGAAGCGTGTGATGCAATCTCATACACTTCATGATACGTTTGTTGGTTATGTTGATGTCAAACTATTTATCTATCTATCCGTTTAAATTCTTTTTCATTTCATTGCATTAAAACATCAAAGTTAGACTAATCATT